>CM064487.1:54931395-55228895 GCA_032716605.1 Paralithodes platypus | reverse complement strand
GAAGGAGATGAGCAAAATTCATGGTGGTACAGGGTTACATAAATGTACATGATGATACAGGATATACGACGCGTTTCACTGGACAACCAGCATTATCAAGTAAGGAAGGAATGATATAAAAGGTAAACAGGAAGGGTATATATAGAGGGTGGAGGGTCAGAGGAGGCGGAAAACAGGGGGCAAAAGTCTGCTATTGGTGGAAGCGTAAACTAGGAGAGAGAAGGGGTTAACCGCTTCACGCATGCGCACTGGATGCGGGATGGTGGTCAGTAGGTGGGGTCGAAGCTGATTGGCTGCGTGTCGAGGGGCGTGGCCTAAGTTGTGTGGCGCCTGCAGAAGACGAAGCTGAAGGAGGTAGCGCGGGGGGCTGCGTCAAGGGCACCGGGGGGCGAGGAGGGGTGTTAGGTCCTGTAGGGTAGTGCCTTTTGGCAGAAGGAAGGATCTGAAGGTCCAGAGTTTGGTTGTTGATGTTGGGATGTAAGGCTTGGATATATAAAGCTTCGAGTATAGGTAATCTCCTTGGGTCACTTTCTTTATCGAGTATGGTGGTGTGTTTCTCTAACTCGTTGCGTGTGAGGTGAGGGTGGTTAGGGGTGAGATAGTGGTCTTTGATGGCTCCAGCCTGAAGGTGAAGAGTTAACCTTCAGGCTTGAGCCATCAAAGACCACTATCTCACCCCTAACCACCCTCACCTCACACGCAACGAGTTAGAGAAACACACCACCATACTCGATAAAGAAAGTGACCCAAGGAGATTACCTATACTCGAAGCTTTATATATCCAAGCCTTACATCCCAACATCAACAACCAAACTCTGGACCTTCAGATCCTTCCTTCTGCCAAAAGGTACTACCCTACAGGACCTAACACCCCTCCTCGCCCCCCGGTGCCCTTGACGCAGCCCCCGCGCTACCTCCTTCAGCTTCGTCTTCTGCAGGCGCCACACAACTTAGGCCACGCCCCTCGACACGCAGCCAATCAGCTTCGACCCCACCTACTGACCACCATCCCGCATCCAGTGCGCATGCGTGAAGCGGTTAACCCCTTCTCTCTCCTAGTTTACGCTTCCACCAATAGCAGACTTTTGCCCCCTGTTTTCCGCCTCCTCTGATCCTCCACCCTCTATATATACCCTTCCTGTTTACCTTTTATATCATTCCTTCCTTACTTGATAATGCTGGTTGTCCAGTGAAACACGTCGTATATCCTGTATCATCATGTACATTTATGTAACCCTGTACCACCATGAATTTTGCTCATCTCCTTCATCTACTTCCTGCCACCCAGCGAAAACTCATCAGAGACCTGGAAACTTTGAATAATAAAATTTCCAACGCAGAAATTGCCATTTCTTTCAACCTCGTATGTATTAAAGAAAATTTATTACCTGGCTTTACTAACATATATATATATATATATATATATATATATATATATATATATATATATATATATATATATATATATATATATATATAAATATATACCCGGTATATATATATATATATATATATATATATATATATATATATATATATATATAATTATATATATATATATACTGTATATACATATATATACATATATATATATTTTTGTTTGTTTTCTATGTGAATGAGGGAGACAAATGGCATAACTGCCTGCAGTGAGTGCCTCCCCCAGATTTCAAAGAGTGACAGAGCCGAAATAAAAGGACGTACAAGCTAAAATGCCTGGACACACGGAGTTTGAAGCAATTTAAGTCATAGGAAGAGGGAATGACTGATTCTAGGAGAGAGTTCCAGAGCTCAGCAGTTGAATAGAAGAAAGTCTGAGAATAGCGTTTCACTATTGGGTTGCACAGTTGCAAAGAGTAGGTGTGGGATTGTGTTGCAAGGCGGGTACTACGTACACTACGTAGAGGAGGTGGTATACACTGGAAAAGCTCCGTGGAACACTGATTATTGTAGTAGCGATAGAATAGCTAGAGAGATGCAACATTGCGGCGAAGAGAGAGAGATTGCAGAGAGTTGGTGAGTGGACGGGAGTTAATGATACGAAAGGCTTTCCTTTCTACTTTATCTAGGAGTGCGGTGTGAGAGGATCCTCCATACACATGTGAACAATACTCAATACAAGGACGCACTGTGCCCCTGTACAGAGCAAGAAGCTGCGTAGGGGTAAAGAACCCCTTCGAGGCAGTTGAGCACACCCAGCTTCCGAGAGGCTGCCTTAGCGAGACTGGTAATATGGTCTTTCCAAGTGAGAGCAGAAGAAAAAGAACATTGAGAGAAGATGAAGGGTTGATTTTTGTATTGTTGAAGAATAAGGGATAGTCCTCTGGAGGTTCCTGACGGGTAGTAAGTTGGATAAGTTGAGTTTTGGAAGCATTAATTACAACAATGTTTTCTCTAACCCAATTGGAAATAGTATATAGCTTGATCAGAGGATAAGTGTTTTATGGCTTCATTACGTTTACTTTTGAGGGACTGCTGGCAGGGGTGTTCTGGAAAACTAATTGAGTGGTGTAAGGTAGAGTCGTTTGCATATGAATGGATGGGACTGGATGTACAGTTGAGAAGATCATTTATGAACATTAGAAAGAGAATAGGAGATAGGACAGAACCCTGAGGAACACCGGAGTTGATAGGATGAGGAAATTAGCGATGGCCGTCCACATCCGCAGCTATAGAACGGCCATAAGAAAATTAGAGACAAAGGCTCAGATGGAGGGACAAAAACCAAAGGAGGGCAGTTTGGAAATTAAAGATTTGTGCCACACTCTATCGAAGGCCTTCGATATGTTTAGTGCAACAGAAAAAGTCTCACCGAAGTCCCGAAAGTTGGATGACCAAGAGTTAGTAAGATATGAAAGAAGATCACCAGTAGAGTGACCCTTAAGGAAGCCATACTGTCGATCTGAGAGCAGATTATGAGAAGATAAATGCTTAAGAAATTTGGAAGCAAGATTAGTTTAAAAAACATTAGAGATACAAGAGATGAGAGAAATTGGACGATAATTGGAGGGTTGAGAGCGGTCACCCTTCTTTGGGACAGGTTGAATGTGAGCAAACTTCCAGCAAGAAGAAAGACGTTAGAGGAGAGACAGAGACAAAAGAGTTTGCCTAGGCAGGGGGTCAGCACGGAAGCACAGTTTTTAAGTACATCAGGAGGAACACCGTCCGGACCGTATGCCTTCTTAGTATTAAGCCCAGAGAGGGTAGAAAGTACATCTTTAGAAGAGATTAAGATATTAGGCATAAGTAGGAGAGAGGGGGGTGGAGAGGGAGGAATAGCACCGGAATCATCCAAGGTAGAGTTTCTGGCAAAAGTTTGAGCAAAGAGTTCAGCTTTGTCAGAGGTAGAAGTGATGGTTGTGCCTTCAGAGTGGAAAAGGGGAGGGAAAGACGAGGAAGAAAAGTAGTTGGAGAGGTTTTTGGCTAGATGCCAGAAAGCTTGGGAAGAGCTAGAGTTGGATAGTTCAGTGCATTAGTATTGATGAAAGAGTGCTTGGCAAGTCGAAGAACAGATTTGGCTTGATTTCGGGCAGAAACATAGGAAGAATGAAATTCTTGAGTTTTAAGGCGTCGGTACCATTTGAATGCTTCCTCCTTGTTGTGGACAGCAGTAGAACAAGCGTTAGTAAACCAATATTTTTTTGCATTAGACTGAGAGAAACAAATGGAATGTACGCTTCCATGCCTGAGAGGATTACCTCGGTATTGCGTTCAGCACTCTCCGAGGGTCCTCGGCCACGGAAGCAGAAGTCATTCCATGGGAAATCAAAGAAGTACTGCCTTGAGCCTCCCAGGCGGCAGCGCCAAAGTGCCACAAGCACCGCCGGCTGGGAGGATTGGATGGCCATACTGAAGAGATAGGACAGGTGACAGAGATGAATTTATGGTCGGAGGATCCCAAAGGAGAGAAAAGATTGGCAGTATAAGAATAAGGGGTAGAAGTCAGAAATAAGTCAAGAATGTTGGGCCGATCGAAGCGATCCGATCTGGGATACAGGTGGGTTGCTGGACCAGCTGCTCTTGGTCATTTGTGATAGAAAAGACGTGGGCTTGTTCACCAGGTTGGTCAGTAGAGTGAGAGGAGAGCCATTGGCGGTGGTGAACATTGAAATCTCCTCAGATGGAGATTTCAGAGAAGGGAGAGATAGATAGAATGTGTTCCACTTTAGAGTTTAGATAGTCGAAGAATTTGGGAAAGTCGGTAGAGTTAGGGGAAAGATAGACATACTGTACAGTATATATATATATATATATATATATATATATAAATATATATATTTATATTATATATATAATTATAATCGTCTATTTAACTATCTATCTATCTATCTATCCGTCACTTTGGCATGCCTTTACTTTTGTCCAGTAAGTTTACTTCTTATATTTAACCTTTTTTTTAGGACACGAGGGCGCATTTCTTTTCTATGTTATGGCTATTGTTAGATAATTATATTCTGATTAGGAAGGGTATATGAAAGTCAGAGGGTTACTTGAGATAGTCATTACACTTTTAAGACCCGTCGTAACCTGTATATAATAGAGTAATGGTAGCCAGAATATACTGTCAAAACGCGACATAATCCCCAATTGTTAATGCCACCCCTTTGTTTCCCCTATTCTTAATACTTCTCATCTTTAGTTCTTTCTATTTATTGTGTATTTTGTGTTCTCTTACTCCTTCACATCATCTGGTTTTCAGACTCATATAACACTATCTGGTCCGACGCCTTGTCGGTTATTGTAATATTTTGTTTAATTTGTTATTGAGGTTTTGGCCTCTCTACTATTTTCGAGCAATGTTTCTTAGCTTGTCCCCCAGACTAACAAAAACGCCTTCACAGACTTTATTCAAAATAAAAAATGGCAAGTAACACCCCCTTCAAGCTAAATTTGTACATTTTTCCAATGTCCCAGGCCAAGGCCAATATCTTGTAAACTACAAGCTTGCTTTCGCTCGGCCAGAAGAAAATCAACTATTATTGCCAAACTAATGAGGTGAAACATCTTAAATCTCTCGGACCAAATTGGGTTAATGTTTCCTCTAGTGTTTTTTTTGTTCTTTTGTCTTGTGTATTATTATTATTTTCATATGATTATCATTATTTTTTGTATCACGAATGTTTCAACCTATTGACTCCTGTTGGTTTTTACGTTGCTAAATACCGTGTTTATTATATACCACATATTTTTAATCACTTAACCCTTTAGAAGATACGATGGCGCATTTCTTTTTTTGTTTTTGGCTAATATTAGACGATTTTATTCAGATTAGGAAGGGCTGAAGGAAGTCAGATGGTTAGTTGAGATAGTCTTTACTGATATAATTGACACAGATCTTTCCTAACTTGTATAAACTCATCTAATGATAATCAGGATAAACTGTCCAAATGCGTCATAATCTTAAAAGGGTTAATTTATTGCAGTCTTCCTCGTCGTTTCTCCTCTTTAGGTAGGGCTGACATAGTAACCCCTAATCTCCGTAACTCAAATAGGGCTAGAGTAAATAAGCTGTAAATTCCCACACCTATTCCCAGGTTGACTGGTAAAATGTTAGAAATATCAGCTTGATTGTTCAAATCGTTTTTGAGTTATAGAGGTGAGTAGTCAAGCTTTTGGTCTGCCTATAATGAATAGACTATAGATTTGTTAATTTTGATCGAGGGTTTTACATTCGTTTCTGAATTATCTGTATTCTCCTATCCACTACTATCACTGTTTTCATCCAATGTTCCTCTAATATTATTAATTTGACCATCTTTATTATTTTCTTCTGCTTCATGTTCTTCCCATATTCGGTTCAGATTTGTATATTATTCTGCCTTCCTTTGCATGTTTCTTATTGTATCGTTTCTTCCACCCATATCATCATTTCGTCTGCCTACATATTCTCCTTCCATTTTTGCTCCTTATCCTCCCCTCGCCCCTCCAAATGTTTTGCTTTGTACAGAGTCGGAGAGTTGTTGTTCTTCTTGTTGGGGTTCTTCTTCGGCTAGTGTTGTTCGGGTTTTTTCTTAGCTGGCCGTAAATTGCCATGTCTAAACTTTGAATTGCAGTACCAGGCCTGCTTCGTTAGTTTAAGGGTATACTTCGATGTTTTAACCTTGTTTAAGGTATAATCATTATTGGCTATTGTTGTCTGTGAACCTCAGAAGGGATTCGCCAATCTCAGAAATTACGCCGTCTGGGAAAATATATAAGTATATAGTTAAATAGATTATACTGGACAGATAGAGGTTAACATGGTCAAGCACATAATTATGGCTACCACGCAAGTTGTAACTCATGCCAGAAAAGCATATACTCAAATCGAAAGCGAGTCACTTCTGAGGTTCATAGATAAAAATTGCCGATCCTAATTGTAAGCCTTCAATTGACAGATAAGGCCTGGTAGTGTACTTTCAGAGCAACAGATGCATTGCACTTTTATCTCTCTCTTTTCCTATTACAATTTGTTTTCTATCTCTCTTTAGTTAACCTATTCCGCCCAGGATTTTATTTTTGCATTTTTTAATTTATCATATTGTTTTTTCTTCCTCATATTATCTATTATATCGACTCCTTTTGCTTTAATTCCCCCACCCTTCCATCTTCCTCTCTCTTTCTCTCTCACTCTCTCTCTCTCTCTCTCTCTCTCTCTCTGTATATATATATATATATATATATATATTCACTATTATCCCAAACCAATGTTGATGGAAGTTTAACTCTTTTTACACGATTACCACCTCCAGTTTTAACCTCTGCTAGTTGTGGGCCATTTGTTATTCTTTAGCTTCTCTTATCCTGGCCTTGCATCCTTTTCCCTCTGTCTATGTATGCCCTATGGCATAAGTTATTTGAAATATGTATCAGTATAGCACACTCCTAGTGTTATTCAGACATTTTTCCCAAGAACATTCTTAAATTATACTGTATAATCTTTTATCACCAGTGTAAGTATATGCAGAATATATTGCAATGTTTATGTTGATATATATATATTTATTTATTTGTGGATTACAGTTTGGTTAGTATTTGTCTCTATAATTATGATTGTTATACTGTATTAACTTACTTTTGTAATACGTTCATAATGCAATATGTGGTCAATAAATCTCATTTATATCTCATCTACTCTGTGGTATTGTCTCAACCTTCTTCATTTGAATGTTTACTCATTTAACGACCGCCACTTCTACTATTGTCTCCTTATGGGTCATCAAGTTTTCCCGCCCTCTCTTTCCCTCCCACCCTCGCTTCCTTCTCCGTCTCTCTCAACTCATTTCCCCTTCCTCCGTGGCATTTCTCCCCTTCCATCCGAGCCGCCCTCCGTCTCTTTCTTCCCTGCCATTCCCATTTCCCCTTCCTTTTCCCCTCTGCTTCCTGGTCCACCCCTTTTCTCGCACTTATTCTTTCCTCTCCTCATGGCCTTCAGAATCCCCCCCTTTCCCTTTGCTTTATTATCCCTCTTCGCCTGTTTCTTTCCAGTTTTTGTATGCTTGGGTCGTATTATGGTTTTGTTTTGTTTGGTTTCCTATCTCTCTTTAGCGCTCTCCTCTCTCTCACTCTCTCGCTCTCTCTCTCTCTCTCTCTCTATATATATATATATATATATATATATATACAGACACACACACACATATATATATATATATATATATATATATATATATATATATATATATATATATATATATACCGGTATATATATATATTTTTTTTCCGTATTCCTTCTTTTTTATTCTTGTACTTGCTGTGTCCATTTTTCTCCGACATATCCTCTTGAGATGTGTCTTTATACGTGATAGAATATTTGTTTCGTTATTCTTTCACCAGCAAAATTTGCCCTGTTTCGCCCAAACTAGGTGTGCTTCATGAATACTTAAAATAAGAATAGCATATAATGTATGTGTGTGCATGTATTTGTGCGTGTGGAGTGCGTATGTAATGAACTGTAGGTATGTATGCTTGTGTATGTGAATGTGTGGGCGATGAGAGCGTGTGTATTATTTATGTATGAAACGAATGTGCTACTACGTTTGTTTACACATTATGTTGGTGTGTGTTTGGGTGTGTGTATGTGTGTCGGAAGAGTAGTATGTGTTTGTTTCTGTTTTGCATATCGGTATAACTATAGTCTCATAGGGACCAAAACTTGATACTAAGTTCATATATAGCTTGGTGATGTGTGCCCCCCTGCCCCCTTCCTTACCTCTTCCATATATAGTTTGGTGATGTGTGCCCCCCTGCCCCCTTCCTTACCTCTTCCATATATAGCTTGGTGATGTGTGCCCCCCTGCCCCCTTCCTTACCTCTTCCATATATAGCTTGGTGATGTGTGCCCCCTGCCCCCTTCCTTACCTCTTCCATATATAGCTTGGTGATGTGTGCCCCCCTGCCCCCTTCCTTACCTCTTCCATATATAGCTTGGTGATGTGTGCCCCCTGCCCCCTTCCTTACCTCTCCCATATATAACTTTGTAATGTGTGCCCCCCTGCCCCCTTCCTTACCTCTTCCATATAGCTTGGTGATGTGTGCCCCCCTGCCCCCTTCCTTACCTCTTCCATATATAGCTTGGTGATGTGTGCCCCCCTGCCCCCTTCCTTACCTCTTCCATATCGCTTCCTGGGCAAGACCGGGACCCAAGCTTAGGATTAATTTAGTGTGTAGCCTCCAAGGGTTTTCATTTAAGGGGGGAAGTGTTCATTTATTGGTCGGTTTGCTTACTTAAGCTTATTATTGTTTTAGTTTAAACAAAACAAAAATCCCCAAGATTCCCCTTCTAGATAAATGTGTACATTGTTAGGTTAAAAATGTCCCGGCCAAATACCGTTTCCCCATAGATTACAGGGTCGCTGTCGCTCGCCAGGAAAACAAATCGACACCTAAATGGCACGAACAGTCTTAAAATCGCCACGCTAATGGACCAAACGTCTTAAAATCTGAAAACTATGAGGCTAAACATGAGGGAGAAGGGGGGCCCAAAAATACAATCATCTCCCCTAAATCCTTTTCAGTCAGATGATATTTGTTTTTGTTCTGTTTTAGCTACCTCCAGACGATTATATTGATCTTCGGAAGGAGCTCTCAAAATTACAGGGTTTGTGCAGGCAAACTCTACCCCTTTTCTCTTGCCTTCCTAGACATCCTTCCTAAGCTGAGTAAGAGCCTCTTTCAATAGCAATACTATAGTACGGAAATGCCGCCTGATTGAAGTGGTTAATCTGAATGTTAGTTAGTTAAAATTGGACTTAGAGGCTCTCTGGATTATTAAGCCAGCACACTGTAAGTCAAGAATAGAGTAAGAATGGACTCCCTTTTCGAGAACTCCAGTCCCTTGAATGTGAGTGAGCAGTGAGATATTCAGCCTCATTCTTAGACGTGTGGGGTGGGTGTAGTCTATCCCATATTGAACGAAGATTTTGAACCTGAGTGGTGATTAATGAAAGAACATTTGAAATCACCCTGTTTCTTAGAGAGAGCAATTTATCTAGTCTCCTTTGGTTCATTAAGGTGTGGGGTTTGATAGTGGTAAGGTTTAAGGGGAGATTTTAACTTGCGAGGTTTATTTCCGGGCCTTCATCTCCCTCATAGTTAGCCCCATTTGTTTCGAGATTAGTTTGATGATTTTAGACTTTTGGCCCCATC
This sequence comes from Paralithodes platypus, assembly GCA_032716605.1. Classification (NCBI taxonomy): domain Eukaryota; kingdom Metazoa; phylum Arthropoda; class Malacostraca; order Decapoda; family Lithodidae; genus Paralithodes; species Paralithodes platypus. Next base: position 55,219,271 of record CM064487.1, on the reverse strand, counting down.
TCTATCAATTTTAAGACCTTTGATTGCCATTCGGGTGTCGATTTTTTCCTGGCGAGCGATAGCGAGTTTGTAATTTGGGAGGAACTGGCCCTTGGCCGGGAAATGGTTCTATCTATGTGAAAATGAAGGTAAGACAGAGAGTGTGTGAGGGAAGTTGTACCAACAGTGATGTACGGGGATGAAACATGGTGTCTGAATATACAAGAGAAAAGAATGTTAGATGTGATGGAGATGAGCTGCTTGAGGAGTATGTGTGGAGTGACTCGTTGAGGCAGATTAAGAAATAATGAGGTATGTAAGAGAGTGGAACAACAAGAACCCCTATCGGCCATGGTGGGAAAAAGGGTGCTATGCTGGTATGGACGTGTTGAACAAATGGGAGAGGAAAAGCTTACATAGAAAATATAATGAGTCAGAAACAAGGGGAACAAGATTGAGAGGAAGGCCTCAGAGGAGATGGAGAGATAGTGTGAAAAAAGCGTTGCAAGATAGAGAGATGACTGAAGAACATAATAAAGATCGAGTGGTGATGAGTAGGAATGAATGAAGAATGATTGTGAATAAATGAGTGATAATGCGGTCGGTCGTAGAAAATGGGGGTCGGGCGTCAGTTGGACTAGTCCGTCAGGTGCCCGGCCCAGGCAGCCGGAGTATATATGAAGGGCCGTGCCTGTTTTAGCAATTCCAAAAGTAATACCTTTCCTCCTGGGACACCCTGTATATATATTTTTTTTGTTTTTATATAATACATACAAGGTTAAAAGAAGTAGCAATATCAGCGTTCAATATTTTATTATTCAGCGTTTCAATAGTTCTGATTAATTTTCGTTGGGGTTCAGTCAGCAGGTGGAGGAGGTTAGCAAAATGCATGGTGATTCGACGTTTCGCTGGACATCTATCATCTTCATGAGAATGATTAACATGTTCAAAATTACTGGTATAAATACAGAAGTGTGGATCGGGGGGCGAGGAAAGGGCGGGTCTACTGTCTCCCATTGGTTGCGGGTAGCCTGCGTGCGAGTCGCGCACTGCTTCTGATGAGTGGTCGGCTAGGGGTGGGTGAAGTCATCGGTGATTGGCTGTTAGACATCCCGAGAGTAGAAACTTGCGTACCTGGATGCGTGGAAGCAGGAAATGTTGAAGGGAGGTGGGAGGCGGGCGAGGTCATCGCTGATTGGCTGCTAGACGTCCTGCGGGTAGTAGCTTGCGTTACTGGATGCGTGGCAGCAGGGGGTGATGAAGGATGGGCGAGTGGTGGTGGCCGTGGTGGGGTAGTGCCGTTTGGCTGACGGTAATATTTGTAAGTCAAGTGTCTGGTTGCTTATGCTGGGGTTTAAGGTTTGAATATAGAGGGCTTCAATAATAGGGAGTCTTCTGGTATAATTTTCTTTGTCAATTATGGAGGTGTGTTTATTTAAATCGTTGCGGGTAAGGGGGCGTGGCTGGGGGAGAGATAGTGGTCTTTAATGGCTCCTGCCTGAAGGTGAAGAGTTACCCGACGGCATAGACGAGTCTGAGTCATACCAATATAGGAATGAGGCCCACAGTCCTCATAGTTACAAGTGTGCTGGTATATCACATGGTCGTCGTTCATCGGGCTCTTAGTCTTGGTGGAAGCAGGTCTGTTACGGAGAACAAGGTTGGAGGTCTAGAGAGATTTACAGTTGATGATTCATTTAATTTAGGTGTCAGGGTTGGTGGGGACGACATGTTTGTTGATAATTTCTGGGAGATAATGGGGCCCCCCTCCCCCCCCTCTGCCCCATCATCTCCCAGATCCCCTCTGCAACCTACCAGATCGCAAATGCCCTGAACAACCTCCTCACCCCATACGTGCCCTGCCAATACAACTTGAACTCTGCCAACGATTTCTTGGAAATTCTACGAGACGCTCCCCGGATCAACGACCATACCATCGCCTCCCTCGACGTAGAAAGCCTGTTCACCAATGTGCCAGTGGACAGGACCATAAACATGATTCTACGTCGAGTATACCACTGCCCTGACACACCCAACCTGGACATCCCGGAGAAGGCCCTAAAGACGCTGCTGGAGTTGTGCACCAAGCAGGCCCCCTTCCTCTGCCCCCGGGGGAACATGTATCAACAAATAGACGGTGTGGCGATGGGCAGCCCCTGGGACCACTATCTCTCCCCCAGCCTCCCCCCCCCCTCCCCTCCTTACCCGCAACGATTTAAATAAACACACCTCCATAATTGACAAAGAAAATTATCCCAGAAGACTCCCTATTCATGAAGCCCTCTATATTCAAGCCTTAAAACCAAGCATAAACAACCAGACACTTGACTTACAAATATTACCGTCAGCCAAACGGCACTACCCCACCACGGCCCCCGCCCCTCGCCCAACCTTCATCACCCCCTGCTGCCATGCATCCAGTAACGCAAGTCACTACCCGCAGGACGTCTAGCAGCCAATCAGCGATGACCTCGCCCGCCTCCCACCTCCCTGCAACATTTCCTGCTTCCACGCATCCAGGTACGGAAGTTTCTACTCTTGGGATGTCTAACAGCCAATCACCGATGACTTCACCCACCCCTAGTCAACAACTCACCAGAAGCAGTGCGTGACTCGCACGCAGGCTACCCTCAACCAATGGAAGACAGTAGCCCCGCCCTCTCCTCGCCCCCCGATCCACACTTCTGTATATATACCCGTAATGTTGAACATGTTAATCATTCTCTTGAAGATGCTAGATGTCTAGCGAAACATCGAATCACCATGCATTTTGCTAACCTCCTCCACCTGCTGACTGAACTCCAACGAAAATTAATCAGAACTATTGAAACGCTGAATAATAAAATATTGAACGCTGATATTGCTACTTCTTTTATCCTTGTATGCATTAAAGAAAATGTATTACCTGGCTTTACTAATATATATATATATATATATATATATATATATATATATATATATATATATATATATATATATATATATATATATATACTGTATTTATATCTACTTTCATACACTACATTTCAGTCAACCTGTCTCTTGACCAATACTGCATACCTACAATATGTGTTTATCAACCAATATCTGTATGATATCACACACACACTCTCCAAACCACTGACATTACTATTCAATAAATCCTTGCAGTCTGGAACTATGCCTGATCAGTGGAAGCTAGCCAACATTACACCTATATTAAAAAAAGGCAGCAAATCCCTACCCAGTAACTATCGTCCAATTAGCTTAACCTCAGTTGTATGTAAAATGCTAGAAACGGTCATACGAGACAGACTCGTAAATCACTTAGAGGCAAATAACGTACTTAAAGATACTCAACACGGCTTTCGTAAAAAACGTTCTTGTTTAACAAACCTCTTAGACTTCTTCCACGATATCCTCAACCTCTACGATGAGAGTAAAGCTGTAGATATTATATACCTTGATTTTCAAAAGGCCTTTGACAAAGTTCCCCACAAACGTTTACTGCTAAAACTAAAAGCGCATGGAATACAAGACGGTGTGTTGAAATGGATAGAAAATTGGCTCAGCGACAGAAAGCAAAGAGTAGTCATAAACGGTAAGGCATCTAAATGGACCAATGTAAGTAGCGGGGTACCCCAGGGATCGGTACTAGGACCAATTCTCTTTCTAATTTACATCAACGACATAGATGAGGGTCTCACCTGTACAATCTCAAAATTTGCTGACGATACAAAAATTGCAAATAGCGTACTCTCAAAAGAACAAGTTGACGATATGCAACACAATCTAGATAAATTGTCATGTTGGGCCCAAATTTGGCAAATGAGTTTCAATGCAGATAAATGTAAAGTACTACATATCGGATACCTAAATGAGAAAGCAAACTATTCGATGAATGGCACTCAGCTTAAGAATGTAAACAGAGAAACTGATCTGGGAGTAACAATATCGAGTAACCTAAAACCGAGTCAACAATGTTCAGAAGTTGTTAAGAAGGCAAACAAAATAATTGCCTTTATAGGCAGGTCATTTGAGCATAAATCCAAAGAAGTTATCCTAACCTTTACAATTCCTTAGTCCGCCCTCTTCTGGAATACTGCGTTCAATCCTGGTGCCCTTATTACCAAAAAGATATAAACAAGCTAGAACGAGTTCAACGTAGAGTTACCAAAATGATACCTAGCCTAAAGAACAAACCATAAGAAGAGCGTCTTAGAGAATTAAATCTATTTCCTTTAACCCAGCGCAGATTAAGAGGTGACTTAATTCAAGTGTTCAAAATCATCAAAGGCATCGACAATATGAACTGTAGTAAGTACTTCACTATCGACCAATCTAATTACACGCGGGGAAGCGGTTGCAAAATTATTGGTAAATCTTTTAACTCACACGAATCTAAGAATTTCTTCTTCAATCGAGTTGTCAACTTGTGGAATGGGCTTCCCCGAAACGTTATAGACTGCATCACCGTTGATTCATTTAAACTCCGCCTAGACAAATATCTCGCATCAAACCCGCGACTGACCGCGTTTGTAAATGAATAACTTTATTTTATCCCCCCCTCAGTTACTAAACCATCTGTCCCCTACTAACTTCCTAATCCTGCCACGAACATTAGTTCCAGGGCAGTAATTCTCTTTCCAATGTTCCCTTACCCACTCTAACCCACTGTTCTGGACACTTGATCCTCAGGGTTTTGGAGTACAAGCAACCTAGAAGGGTCACTAGATCTGTTATTGCTTGATTTCCTTTGTACTCCTTTGTACTTTGCACTCCTTTGTACACACACACACACACACACACACACACACACACACACACACACACAAATATTTAAAGCACCAACCATATATTGTCCCCTTCATATCCCTTGACAGATGTTGAATAAGTAATACCACTTTCAAACTGCAGTATCGCCATAATATTCTTAGATTTCTCGGGCGAAGGTATAATAAATATTTACTAACCACTTTTCATCATCGATGATTCTGTACATGATATGTATACATATATATATATATATATATGAGAGAGAGAGAGAGAGAGAGAGAGAGAGTTACAAGGAGTTGCAAGGAATAGTTAATATCTCGGATACCGAGGAGATACACGAAGTGGAAGGAGAAAGACTGTTTAGTGCACTACACTCTTTATAGAGTGTGCAAAATACTATCTACTCTCTTCTTGAACTGTTCCACTGAAGAACTGTTCACAACGTCGGAGGGAAGTTTGTTCCAGGTAGAACAGATCTTATATGTGAAAAAGTTTCCACAAATACTAGTGCTGGACCTTTTCAATTTTAATTTCCAGCCATGGTTGCGTGTTGTATGCATAATGAGGCTGAACATTTTGCTGTAAACCACATTATCAAACCCATTAAGTATTCTATATACTTCAATGAGCTGACCTCGTTGTCTGCGTGTCTCCAGCGGAAAGAGATCAAGAGTTCTCAACCGGTCCTCATAGCTCAGTCTTCTAAGCGATGGAATAAGCTTTGTAGCTCTAGCGTGTAGTCTTTCTAGTCGCTCTATATCTTTCCTAAGTACTGGAGATCAAAATTGAACAGCATACTCCAGGAGAGGCCGTATCAGAGCGTTGTAAAGTTTGAAGAATATTTCCTTATATCTATACTTAAATTGCCTCTTAATATAGGCCAATATTATTTGAGTTTTCTTCTCTACTTCAATGCACTGCTTGGAAAACATTAGGTCACTGCTAATCAGACACCCAAATCCTTTTCCAAGTCAGTCACTTCCAGAGGCATTCCCGATAGAGTATAGCCTGACTTAGGGTTTGCTTGGCCGATATGCATCATCTTGCACTGTTCCATGTTTAGAGGCATCTGTCATGTCTCCAACCATTCACCCAGTCTGTTGAGGTCCATCCTGAGCTGTTCAACCACTTTGGGGTCTTTCTCATTCATTCCAAGTTTTATGTCATCTGCAAACTTGGAGATCACACTCAACAGATCAATATCTATGTCATTGACATATATGATAAACAGTAATGGGCCAAGGACAGATCTCTGTGGAACTCCAGAAGTGATTGAAGTCCACTCAGAAGAAACACCATTGATTACCACTTGTTGTTGTCTACCTGTTAGCCAACTTTCTATCCAATTTGTGACCTCTCTATTGATACCTAGCACACTCACTTTTTACATTAACCTGCAATGAGGCACATTATCAAAAGCTTTTTGAAAATCTAAGTACAGAATGTGTAATCTATGGCTCTACTTTCGTCATACTCACTCAGCATTTCATTGAAAAAATCCAGCAAATTGGTAAGGCATGATCGGTGTCCCATGAATCCATGTTGGGAATCTGTAATTAAATTGTGGATTTCTAGGTAGTCAACTATCATTGTCTACTAGTATCCCTTCTAAAAGTTTTACTATGATATAAGTCAAGCTAATTGGCCGATAATTCTTGGGACACTCGTGATTCCCTTTCTTAAAGATTGGGGTCACATTGGCCAGTTTCCAGTCTTCAGGGACCTCTCAATTTTCTAGTGATTTATTGAAGATGTCTGCCAAGAAAGGTGCGATTTCATCTAGCACTTCTCGTACAACTCGGGGAAGAAAGCTATCTGGGAGAGAGAGAGAGAGAGACGTGATATTAAGCTGCTCCAAATATCAAGATATTTTTGAAAGGTTAGAGTAATGATCTTAAGCCTCAGACTGTGTGAGCTCACTACTTGCCTGAATGAGTTCGTATAGTGATGGAGGTGACTCTCTTTTACCCAGGTGAGGCCTAGCTAGCTTATAGTAACTAATATAACTAAAGTTTATTCAAGCTAACCTGGCAGAAATTGGTAATGCTGCCTTTCTCTATATTTGTAAAGCCATTATTGAATAAACACGGCGTCTCTCGAGCAGTTTAGAAAGGCAGTATAGGAAGCATAGAAAGGCAGTATTTCCAATGTCTGCCAGGTTAGTTTGAACGCACTTTAGCCTATTATACATGAAAATGCTGCAGATAACAAGCTAGCAACTACTCCGATTTGATACTTGCCTCGTTGTGGGACTAAGGAATGTCCATCTTATCTTGTTTTACCTGCCTTATACACTAAATGTGTTACTAAAATATCTGTGGGTCAAATGACCCACAGATATTTTAGTTGATATTACAGATATTTTATGTTGCTAAACTTATGGGTTTCGCTGCCTAGTGTATACAGTACACTGTTGGTACAACATTTGATGTGTGACCTTCAATTGGTCATATTTATGCTTTCTAAGATTGAGTTCATCTACAAAATGGTAAGAATATATAAATAATATCCCAATTCCCTTCAATAAACCAAAATCAATAACTAGTAACTTTCATTGTATAATAGGCAGCGCAAGTACTTGGCACACTAGTAGATTATCAAATTGAGACAATGAATACAGAATGCAAGTAAAGACAATTCTGCATTCGTAAATACAAGGACTGGTTATAAAGGTGATTCCGGGCAGAAACATAGGAGGAATGAGATTCTTGAATTGAAAGGTGTAGGTATCGTTTGAATGCTTCCTCATTGTTGCGTACAGCAGTAGAACAAGCGTGAGTAAACCAAAATTTGTTTTGCATTAGACTGAGAGTAAGAAAATGGGATGTATGCTTCCATGCCCGAAAGGATTACCTCGGTATTGCATTCAGCATTCTCCGAGGGTCCTCGGCCACGGAAGCAAAAGACTTTTCATGGGAAATCAAAGAAGTACTGCTGAAGAGCCTGCCAGTCGGCAGCGCCAAAGTGCCACAAGCGCCGCCGGTTGGGAGGATCGGATGGCCGTACCGGAGAGATAGGACAGGTGACAGATATTAGTTTATAGTCGGAGGAGCCCAAAGGAGAGAAAAGATTTACAGTATAAGCAGAAGGGTTAGAGGTTAGAAATAAGTCAAGAATGTTGGACCGATCTCCGAAGCGATCCGGGATACGGGGGGGTTGCTGGACTAACTGCTCTAGGTCGTTTAATATAGAAAAGATGTTGGCTTGTTCAGCAGGTTGGTTAGTGGAAACAGAGGAGAGCCGTTGATGGTGGTGAACATTGAAATCTCCTAAGCTGAGGATTTATGCGAAAGGAGAGATGGATAGAATATGTTCCACTTTAGAAGATAGGTAGTCAAAGCATTACATATACATACATATACTCTAGTCGTGTGTGAATTATTGAGGTTAGGGGTCAAGAGTTTTAGCCTACTTATTTGGAACAGGTTATAGTAGGAGAGAAGTTGTTATATTTAAATTACCAGGGGTGTCTATCACAACAAAGATTAGGAGTCGAGTGGGTGGGTCTGACTTCTAGGGGGAGGTTCACAAGATGGCGTCGTCAAGGGGGCACGTACCAGGGCAACGCTCTTCGCCCTCGACCTCTAAGGCCCATTCCGACTCCTCCAGGGCCTCCTGGGTTGATTCAGAGGACTACAGTGGCTTTAATGATGACAACAATGATGATGATTGGCAGACCAGCTCCAACCGTCCCCGCAAACATGCTCCATAGCCAAGGAATCTTCAACGCCGCCAGGATATTCGTATGGACACCACCTCTCCCACTAGGCCTATACCTCAACAACACTCAGGTGAGACCGTTCCTATTTATGAGACAATCTTAATCCGATTTGAAAATGCTTCTGGATTTTTGGTAGTGGGACCTACTCGAAATTCTGTGCTTCCCTGGACTCAGCTCTTGACACTGCTGTCAAGGATATTCGTCCCAACAAAAGACTAGGCCTTCTTGCTGTCGACACTGGTCTCCGAATGTCTGACCCCAAGCTCCAGGATATTTTGATGATCGATTGTCTAGCCTCTTGGAAGGTCTCCCTGTCCCTGCCTATGGATAAACGTTTATTTTATGGGAAAATTCGGCTTGAGGAATCCATTACCCAAGAGGAAATTCTGGAGAGTCTCCAGGCTATTGATCTTCCAGTTACCTCAGTAAGGCGTTTTAAGGAGAGAATCAGGGATGTACTGGTTGATACTCCGACTGTCCTTCTCACCTCCCCAACCAAGCTTCCTCGTCAGTTCCGCTTATGGAACCAAGTCATCCATGTCGCAGAGTACTACCAACCTCCCAAGAGTTGCAGGAAGTGTAAGAGATTCGGCCACATCGCTAGTGCCTGTCGGGCTAGGTCAGTCCGCTGCGCTAAATGTGCAGAGGCTCATCCCACTGCTGAGTGTGTCCAAACCATCCTTAAATGTCCTAACTGCACAGGCAATCATCCTTCTACTTCCAATCAATGCCCCAAATATCGTGAGGCCTTGTATGCTACCAAGATGGCGCGCTCTGGCGCTACATCTTACAGAGATGCCTTGCAAGACTTTCGTTCACAGATTCCTCCAAATAGGCCTAGCCCTCAAGCGGCTCGCCCCACCTCAGGAATTATCCCGCCTAACCTGCCCACTACAGTACCCCCGTCAGTGGCTAGCCCTGCCACAAGGAGTGTATCTGAAGTACAGTCGAAGGTCACCTCTCTCATGTCCTCACTACCGATATAGGACCAGCTTCAGGTACTGGCTTCCCTGGTCGCCCATATCCAGTCCACTCTCACTGTCAACATCCCGCCCTCTTCTGCTCCATCAACCGGACCGTCTACGCATTCTACCTCGGCATCCACTCAGACTACTGCTATTGACCTTTCCTACGACGCTACTGATGATACTGTAGCTCTTCCCGGTACAGTCGACGATGTTCTCCCGGATCTTCACCCAGCCTCTTCGCAGCCCACCTCGCCCACACCCTTGTCTACGCAACCATCTCACCCTACTGCCTCGCATGATCGTCTCCCCGCCAAGTCACGTCCCGGTACCAAGGATAAAGGTAAACCAGAGACCTCTACTCTTCCTCATCGACTGCCTGCCTGCAATTCACCTTCTCCCTCAAGCCAGTCTACTTCCCACCAAAGACCTCCCCGCACGCCAGAGCAAGGTTCGGAACCCATGAATGACGATGTGACTCGCACCAAGCGTGTTGCCTCACCTGGTGATAAATCTACTAGGGGCCCGTCTGGAAAGTCATTGCCACCTTTCTTACCTAAATCTGCCAAAAAACAAAAAAATATATAATGCCTCCCTTCTGTCCCATGACCTGGAATGCCAAATGCCTTAGGATGTCGCTTACAGAACTGAAAAATTATCTTATTACTACATCTCCACATGTTGCGGTCATTACTGAAACTTGGCTCACCTCCAAATATTCTCCCAGATTTCAGACATACACCATTCAACGTTGGGATAGACCAGTCCGGCCTGGAGGGGGACTTCTCCTTTTAACCAAGACCTCACCTTCAGCCCGCCCTGTTCAGCTTATACCCTATCCCGATGGCTCATTGGAAATTTTGGCCACTATTCTTCCATTTTTATCATCCCACCTATCCATTGTTGGTGTCTACAGCCCTCATCGTCGCATCTCCAGTGCTGAGCTTAATCACTATGTGGCCCAACTGCCTGCCCAAGTCTTATTCATTGGGGATTTTAATGCATCCATCCTGGAGCCGTGGTACTCCTAACCAGGCGGGGTGTGATTTATATAACTATTAATTAGCAAGTAATTTATGTCGATTATCAGATCCTTATCTCCCAACTTATTATGTTCCCCGTACCAATTACTGCTCTTCCATTGACCTGTGTTTTGGCTCTGCGGTCCTGCCTCCACAATTATCATCGTCGGTGGGCCCTGATCTGGGAAGTGATCACTGGCCCGTCCTCTTGAAATTTGACGGTTTTTCAACCTCCAGGTCACCCAGTCTCTCTGCCTAAATTGAAGATTCCCACTAACTATGATTGGACGATTTATCAAGATACTGTTCCCCTCCCTGAGACTAGCAGCACAGATCCAACCGTCCTCTATGAAGAACTTCTTGGTGCGATGAACACAGGGGCCAAGAGTCTTTTCCAATACTCTCAGGGATTGCCATCTACTAAGCCCTTAAAGCCCTGGTGGACTGCTGACTGCTCGAGAGCAGTTGCTCTTCGCCGACGTGCTATCAATACTCAACGTCGACATAAATCCCTGCAGAACTGGATCTCCATTAAACGTGCTATGGCTTATGCGAAGAAGGCTCTCCGAAAAGCATGTGTGTCGTCCTGGAGACTATACTGTGGCAAATTATCACCAGATACACCTCCTTCTGCAGTGTGGCGCAGTGTGACGTCTCACCCGTTCTCAGCCAACCTACGTGATTTTCCACTCTACCCGGATGTCCCTAGGACGTGCAAAGTGCCATTTCGAGAAAGGATAGGCCCTCTCATCCAGCACCACACGTTCATCTTCAGAAACAGCCACGCAACACCTCTGGTACCCCCTCTCCCTCCATGGGATTTTGTCGCTCCGAAGGTATCGATAGGCCCTCTACCTGGTATGCGGAAATCTGACGGCCCGTCTCACATCAAGCAAGCGGTTCTCCAGTTGTTTACCACCTTCCCTGCTGACTCTACTTACGTCTACACTGATGGGCCCCTCATCCATGGTGCTACCGGTATCTCCGTCTCAACAGCTTTGTGGGTTCCCAAATTTCACTTAGTCCAGGGATGGCGACTGCCCCGCCGCTCTACCATTTTCACCGCTGAACTTTTTGGCCTCTTCAAAGCTCTTGAGACCATGATCACCCTTCTCCCTGGTCATTATGTCCTCTGCTGTGACTCTCGAAGTGCTCTCCAATCCATCTCCTACGCCACTAAGACCAGCATGGAGCTTGTCCACCCGATCCTACAGCTTCTTGCTCGTCATAAGAGTAATGGCTCCTCAGTGTCCCTCCAGTGGGTTCCGAGCCATTCGGGTCTCCTTCACAACGAGATCGTGGACTCCCTTGCCAAGAATTTACATTCCCTCCAGCAAATCACTAGGCTCCCCTACACAGTACGAGACAGGAAGGTGATCCTTAGCGACGCATTGCGACAAACATTTATCCACGATTGGAAGGTACAGATAACGCATACCCGTTATGGCACTGTCAAGGATGACTGGATGGTTTGGCGGCACACTCACTACAAGTCTCCATCTCTCAATAGGGCAGCCACACGTCTTTGGCTGGGACACACCCGGTTGGCGGCACATATGCATCGCCTAGGTCTCCACCAGGATGGCCACTGCCAGCACTGCAATACCCCTGAAACGGTTGACCATTTCCTTCTACATTGTCATAGATATAATGGTGCCAGGGTCGCCTTAAGGGAATGCATTCTCCGCCAGGGAGGACAGTTTACCATCAAGCATAATCCTGGAGGAGCACCTTTCAACACCACCGATCTTCATATCATCTCCTCTGGACTCTCTACTTTCCTCGCTGCTACGGGAAGGATCTCCGACCTCTGATGACCTTCCTCCAACTACTGCTCCTCACCGTTATTCGTCTTCTACACACTCCTCACCATCTACAGTAGCTACAATGTGCTAGAATTCGTGCCCCCTCGCCATTAACATTAAGTCTTGTACTACTTGCGCAGTTATCTGGGGGCTACATCCCTGTGGACACTGTGCATCGTGAAGAAGAAGAAGAAGAAGAAGTAGACTTCTAGGGACTGATTTGTTTGTTTTGCTTTATGTAACTGGATAAAGACTGTGGGTTAGTTAATATGGTGACTGTCTTTAGGTTAAGTTGCGGAGGGGGAGAGGAAAATGGCTATTCTTAATTGGATAAGGACAGTGGGTGAGTAAATATGGTGACTGTTTAGGTAATAATGCTGAAGGATAGAAGAAAAAGTGTTCTCAAATAGCAAAATGAAGACAATTGTATATAAGAAGGAATTAGAGGAGTGAAAGGATACAGGCTGTCCTCTTATTATATGACTTAGCTGTACAACATACATAACATACATAGAGCCTTAGTTATGCATAAAGTACATAGATAATTAACCAGTTTGAACGTATTCAACTGTAATGTGTTAATTATAAGTAGGTGTATAATTTTCACCTTGACCTTTCTTGGAAAGATCCATATTATCACTCTTGCTAAAACAGCTTCTCAAAAGTTAGGTGTGCTAAACCATCTCTGTGTGTTCTTCTACCCCTGCAAAGCTTCTTGCTCTGTATTGGGTCACAGTACGTCCATGTATTGAGTATTGTTCGCATGTGTGGGGATGTTCCACCCATACCGCACTTCTCGATAGAGTAGAGTCAAAATCTTTTTGCTTCATCAACTCTATTCCTCTTGCTTGTTCCCTATAATCTATTTCTACACGTTGCAATGTTGCATCTCTTTCACTCTTCTATCGTTATTACAACAATCAATGTTCTTCAGAGCTCTTTCAGTCCCTTGCGGCAAGTGCAAGGCACCCGGCTTTCAACACAGTCCCACTCCTATTCTGTCCAGTTCTCCAACCCAAGAATTAGCACATGTTTCTTCTATTCAACAAGTGAACTCTGGAAATCTCTCCCTCAATCAATATTTCATTCATCCTATGAGTTAAACTGCTTTAAACTTCGTGTGTCCAGGCACTTGGACCCCAATGCCCCTTGCATTTGGCTCTCTGTCACTCTTTTAGCTTTGGGGGGAGACACTCGTCACAGGCAGGATGCCTTTGTCCCCTTCATATACATGAAAAAGGACACAAAGTGTAAACTCAAGCTGAAATTACTACCATTAGGAAAGATTTAACCGTGAAATAGGTATGAACATTTACAACTGCTTTGCTCAATCACATTTCGAGTTAAATAAGGTTAGGATTCATGATTTTGGGCTAATTATAGAAAATATATTATAGGTCCGGGTAGGATGTGCTGCAGTAGGTTGACTAGTAACGGAATTGTCATAAGCAACTCTCCATTTCACTTAAATATAATGATCTTGGCGGGATAGACAGTGTCAATATTATAATTTTCCTATTGTTCTCTTTTTAATTAATTTCGTGATTTGGATCTATTAAAAATGTCTCTCTCTCTCTCTCTCTCTCTCTCTCTCTCTCTCTCTCTCTCTCTCTCTCTCTCTCTCTCTCTCTCTCTCTCTCTCTCTCTCTCTCTCTCTCTCTCTCTCTCTCTCTCTCTCTCTCTCTCGGTGGAATTAAATAAAAAAACATGAGGGCGAATCTCAATGTCACAAAGCACTTCCTCACCTACAGTGTGGTCGAGTGGAACAAACTGGCAGAGAAAGTGGTGCATTGTATTACAATTGACACATTCAGGGAGGAGTCTAGACATCCATTTCGAGGAGGTTGGAGTAATATAGGTAAACAAAAAATGAAATACGTTGAGTATCAGTTGTAAGTAATATATCTAAACTTCCTTCTTTATTATATATGTCCTAGTAGAAATTGTCTCGTTCTAATGGGGGCCTTGTTTCCTCAACTCAATTTCATGCAGACCCAATTTTGGAGGAGGTGGTGGGTGGGGAGAGAGCCTTCTGCTTTGCTATCCTTGCCTTCCACTTTGTAGCAAATTCTATGTTAGCATTAAATCCGGACTGTCTAGTAGGGACCGCAAGGTCTGTGCAGTCTGTATCTATGTAACTCTATCTGTGTAACTCAGTACCCATACCCGTTGCAGGTACCGGTAATTATACTTGTTCATCCACTTTCCCTCTCTCTCACACACCACCCCCTTCCACCCTCTGGCTTATTCTGTCTCTCTCTCTCTATCTCTCTCTCTCTCTCTCTCTCTCTCTCTCTCTCTCTCTCTCTCTCTCTCTCTCTCTCTCTCTCTCTCTCTCTCTTAGTGCCGTTCAAGTATCAAGTTAGTGGCACATGAAAAAATGTATAGGTGAATTTATCAACGTCGTAGCATCCATGATATTGTATAGGTAAATAATTAGGCACCTACTAACTAACAATTAATTTCGAAAAAAACTACCTGATAAGTGTTTCTCTGACTCTGATTCAATTTAGTCGTTATAGACGGAGTCACACGAACACTTTTAGCGCCTGATGTATCGGAGTCACGGTATTGGAGTCAGAAATATAAAGAAAATTAAAAAAGGAAAACAAAACAAAACAAAAAACACCGTACTGAACATAATATATATAATACTAAAGTGTGAAGCTCAATTCCGAATAATCATAAGGAATTACAAGAATAATAACACAATACCTGAGAGTAATATGGTTTCTTGATGCTGGCACCAAACTCGGGAACAATATGGCGGTATAACAGGTCATACACAGCTCATACAACACTCGCTGTATGTTGCAAGTGTGACATCGGCTTACGGGAAGTTTTTCTTCTTTCTGGACCTCCTTCTCCCTCATGCTTAGCCCCATTAGTTTTTGAAATTTCCCGACATTTGTCCCATTAATTTGGTGATTTTAAGACCTTTCGCTCCATTTCTTTACCAATATTAAGGCCTTTCGTGTCATTTGAGTGTCGACTATTACCTGGCGAACCGGGCTTTGGCCGGGACATTTTCTACCAAAAACTCTACAAATTTATTTCGAAAGAGGGGGATATATATATATATATATATATATATATATATATATATATATATATATATATATTGTTGTTTTGTTTGTTTGTTAAGCTTGATAGAAGTCCAGGGAACATAAGCTCACCAGTTCAATCCGATGTTTCTTAAAATATTTTTGGAAACATCAACCTTTTTGAGTGTATAGATCGAGGACGCCTTTCCTCTGCATAATATGTTGGTTATCACTAGACGATGTTATTCAGCTTAGGATGATATTGTGAGAGTTAGAGGCTTAATTGAAATAGCTTTTACCCATTTGAATTCAAGAGATTCTTCCTAAACTGCACAGAATTGTCTAATGACAGCCAGCAGGAAATGTGAGATATCGTTTTAGATCCTCAAATGGCCGATTTATTGTATTCATCTTAGGAAGGACCGGTGGGAGTTAAAAGATATGTTTACATAGATAGGACTACTTTGTTCCCTCTAGGTCCTCCTAAACCTGTATAACATTGTCTAATGGTAGCCAGAATCAAATCAAAATGACTCCATCATAATGAAAGGTGTGTTGGCAGTTGGTATGGCTTTGGTTTGCCCTCCTCTATTCTTTGTGTCTTAACCCGGGAACTACGCCGAGACTCTTAAGATGTTTTACTGGGCAAAGGCGACGGGACTTTTAAGATCCAAGGCCTAAAAAAAGACTTATAAAATACCCTAGTGGCACTCAAAACAAAGGAATATGTGATTAAGTGAGATAATTCCCCTCCATGCCTCCTATCACTCCTCCATATCCTTCCCCCCCCCCCTCCCCCTTTCAATGATCACCTATTTTTCCTCTTATTCCTTTGTTTATCGGTTTATTTTCCACGCCAATGTCCTCCACCCAGTTTCAAGGTCGAAGAGGAGTCCTATAGAGATCGTGACGAGAGAGAGACTTCACTATAGGTAGCGCCAACGAACTTGACAATTATCTCGATCCCTGACCTCTTCGTAACTCAAAATGACCTTGAGCAAACTGGCTCTAAATTTCCACATCTCTTCCCTGGTGGGCTCTTCCCTAATGATAGAAATGTCAGCCCGATTGCTTTCATTCATTTGGAGTTATAAGAAGTTAAGGGGTCCAGATTATTGTCAAGTTCGTTGGCGCTACCTATAGCAAGACATCAGTGTCGATCGATGCGCCGGCTGTTCTCTCATGAATGAATCAGTCGGCAATACATCGTCTTTTTCACCCCCAAATACTATTCTCACTTGTTTTATTGCTGTTACATGTTAATATCTTCATATTAAACGTAAAATAGGCGCATATGAATAAGTAATAATTATATTTATCGGATAATGACAATTTTAGTCTGGAATGTATCAAAATATCTTCGCCTGGCGGGCACTTTAAAATACAATAGGTTCGCTGTTTAAAGGTTAAACCCCTTCAGCACAATGACGTAAATTGCATCATATTCTGGTTGACATTAGACATTGTTTTAGCTTATAATCTATCTTTAGGACTCAAAGGTGTAAATACGATCTCAACACGACGATTTTCTTTAGCTTACAATCTACCTTTAGGATTCAAAGGGGTAAATACGATCTCAACACACCCTCTGAATATCCTACGTCCTTCTTAAGCTGCATATAATCATATAATTTTAACCAGAATCATAGGTAAAAAATGCGTCATCGTAGTGAAAGGGTTAAACAAATATTGATACACTTACTGATGTTGTTAAAAAGGATCTAAGAAATATATGTGAAGAAATCTCTACTTCTTTATTCCTATGAGTATGAAAGAAACAAAAGGCCAAGCTGCATGTAACAAGCATCTCCCCCAAAGTTGAAAAAGTAACAGAGAAAGAGCGACGTTTGGTCTCTACAGTACCTATAAAGGACTATATATTATACAAAACGTTATAAAAAAAGTGCCAACATTTCCTTTAACCCATTCAGTACAGGTGATGTCCTTTCAAATACATTCTGGCTATTATTTGTCGATTTCATTCAGCATAGGATTGACGTATAGTATATGTGTAGCCACCCAGTGTGTTCCCTAACCCTTTAACTATCGGGGATGTCTGTTGTTTTACTTCGGCAATAATAAGACGATTTTATGCAGCTTAGGAAGAATCTGTGGTAGTTGAAAGGGTTAGTTGAAATAACCTGTAGCCTCTTGATTGCTACGCGTCCGTCCTAAGGTGAATCAAATCGTCTAATAATTGCCAGAGTATAATGAAAAGGACGTCACCGATACTGAATGGGTTAAAGGAAATGTTGGCAAATACTCCCTATCGATAGCAGTACTCCCTCCCTCCCTCCTTAGATGCTGCGTGCCCTAGATCCTCCCTTTCCCTTCCTCCCTCCCTCCCTCCCTTCATGTCTCCATTCCACATTACCTGTCATTAACCCTTCCTTCTTCTGTCTGTGCCTCTTTGTTTTCTATTTCCTCCTACCCTCTCCTCCCTCCTCCTTTTCCTACTTCCCATCTCTCTCTCCCAATATTCCCTCACCCCTATCCAACCCTCCCAATTCCTTCCTCTCCATCACCATCCCTCTCTCCCCATTTTCCCCTCTTGCCACCACCACCCCTCTCTCCCTATTTTCCCCCCTCTCCACCACCACCCTCCCCATTCTCCACCACCACTCTTCCCATTCTCCCACCTCTCCATCACCATCCCTCTCTCCCCAATCTCACCCTCTGGAGAGGGGGGAGAATGGGGAGGGTCCCAATTCTCCCCCCTCTCCATCTCCATCCCTCTCTCCCCATTTTCCCCTCTCTCACTGTTCTCCTCTCTCCACCACCATCCCTCTCTCCATCACCATCCCTCACCCCCTATTCTCCCCTCTCTCCACCACCACCCTCCCCATTCTCCCCTCTGTCCACCACCATCCCTCTCTCCCCATTTTCCCCTCTCTCCATCACCGTCCTCCCCTCTGTCCACCACCATCCCTCTCTCCCCAATCTCCCCTCTCTCTATCACCATCCTCCCCATTCTCCCCTCTCTACATCACCATCCTTCCCTCTCTCCATCAGTATCATCCCCATTCTCCCCTCTCCATCACTATCCTCCCCATTCTCCCCCTCTCCATCACCATCCCTCTCTCCCCCAATAATCCCTTACCTCCCCATTCTCCTCCCTCTCCACCACCATCCCTCTCTGCCCAAATACTCCCCCGTCGCCAACCCAATCCATCTCTCCCCATCTCCACCTTCCGCCCTTTTTTGGCCTCCCCCCCCACCCACCACCTTACCTTCCTCTCACGCTCCCCCACCCCCTCCTCCCCCCCTTTCCTTCCCTGCCCACACCCCCTTTTCCCTTCCCTTAGCGCCCCGGTTGTTGATTGGAGGTGATTAAGGCCGTGATTGTTTATAAAGGGGCAGGGAGGGCCGGCCTTACCCAACACAGCCCGCTATTAACACTCTGATTCTTGGGGGACGGGGGAAGCCAAATGAAGGGGGGGGGGGGGGAGGGGGGAGAGTGGTCAGCCAGAGAGAGAGAGAGTTACATAGAGTTACATAGATACACAGACTACACAGACCTTGCGGTCCCTACTAGGTAGTCCGGTTTTAATGCTAAAATAGGATTTGCTACAAAGTGGAAGGCAAGGATAGCAAAGAAGAAGGCTCTCTCCCCACCCACCTCTCCCTCCGACCGTTATCGGCATGAAATTAAGTTGGGGAAAGAAGTCACCCAGCAGAACGAGAAAAAAATTAAAACTTCTACTGGGAAATTTATAGTAAAGAACGAAGATGCGAAATATTATATACAACTGATGCTTAACCTATGTTTTTTTTGTTTTACTCTGTTATTCCCACCTTCTCAAAATGAATGTCTAGCCTTCTTGTGAATGTGTCAATTGTCTTACATTGTACCACTTTCTCAGGCAATTTGTTCCACTCGAGGACCACACTGTAGGTGAAGAAGTGCTTTGTGACATCGAGATTCGCCCTCCTGGTTTTTAATTTCATTCCATTTCTCCGAGTTAATGAACTTTTATCTATTTGGAAAAGTGAATCTACATCAATCTACGTCAAATCCCTTTAGTATCTTGAAACAGAGAGAGAGAGAGAGAGAGAGAGAGAGAGAGAGAGAGAGAGAGATCAAACCTAATGGATTCAACCGTACTCCTATCCTGATGATTTAATTTGTACCCACTATTTCTTCCCTGGCTAAACACTTCCTATTAACAAAAGACGGGTAGACAGACAGAGAGAGAGAGAGAGAGAGAGAGAGAGAGAGAGAGAGAGAGAGAGAGAGAGAGAGAAAAAAAGAGAGAGAGAGAGAGAGAGAGAAAAAATCATAGCAGATAGCACATATATTTTTCAAAGAGAGGTAATTAGGGATGGCGTAGGAAATTACGAACAAATGACAGGAAATTACTTTCAAGACTTGACTTTGGGAATGTCGGGAATGAAGCCTTTCTAATGGCTTCCCTTGCTGTGTGTAATGAATTTAATCAATGTTTAATGTTACTGAATTGTTGGAGTGGCTATGGTTGTGAATGTTGTCTGTAAACCAATGTAATAATATTGATCATGCTAACCAGGTGCTACCACTAACAGGGCAGTAGTGAAACCGGTCCAAAAAATAAAAACAAATAATTATAATAAGAATACAAATAGTATAACAAAATTGTATGTGAAAGTAAACGCAACACTATACATTTAAATACCAAACACATTATTTTATTTCAACAAATATAAAGTAGGATATTACTTCGAACTTTCAAAAGTAATATTAAGATTTGAGAGGCAATTTAGGTTAAATACTTACTGTATGCCTATAAGAAGTATTTTTTTGTCAAAACCTTAAACTAAAGTGGTGTTTTGCCTGCACATGACATATACTTTGAGCCCAAGAGTGAAACGGTATTCCCAATCTTCCTTCTATTCAACAGCTGAGCTCTGGAACTCTGTCCCTGAATCCATCTTTCCCTCATCCTATGACTTAAATTGCTTCAAACTCCTTGTGTCCAGACATTTTGGATCGAGCATTCCTTGATTTTGGCCCTGTCACTCTTTCAACTCTGCGGGAGGCACTCGTCACAGGCAGTTTTGCCTTTTGTGTCCCTCATCCACATAGGAAAACAAATATGAAAACAGAAATACGCAATATTGTGAAACGGCAACTGGAATTTGGTTTAGCCCAGAAAATATCCGATGTCACCTTTCGCCAGCATACATAATACAAAGGTAAATTATAGTACTGCATTGGAAGTTTGATCATCAAATTAAACCAAAACAGATGGATAAAACCAAAATTGCTCTCGGAAGAGAATTATCTCTATAACATTGTGTTTGGGACTGTGTGTTAAGTTTTATTTCAAGAAGTAAGTATACTGTATATACGTGAATATGAAATCACAGTATATATTTTCACTTAGGTCATATTTAATTACTATTTCTAAATAGGGACCTAGTTTCAGTCTGTTATCTACTCAGTGAGTTACAGGTTCGATTACAAATCTTCACCAGTGGAGCTACATGCTCATCGGCGTCAGTACAGGACGTGCAAGAGATTGAAAATAACCGTAAGGAGCAATTGGAATGCCTACGTTATCAGGAAGCGGGCATTTTGTTAACCACTTCTGTACCGGCGAAGTCTTTTACATTTTATTCTAGCTATATTCATACGATTTTGTGCAGCCTAACAAGGATCTGTGGTGGTAAAACAGGCTAAACCTGTTAACTGCTGAAGGTATATCCAAAACTTAGACAAATTGTCTATTAGTAGTGGCCAGAATATAATAAAAAGGATGTCGACGGTAGAGAAATGGTTAAAGTATCCATAACATTTTTAGTAGATTACCAGTATCATAAACATAATTAAATACTGTGCTTTCTTGCCACAAATTGAGACCGTAAAACCTGTTGACATAGTGGAATATTTCAGTTTCTGACCGTTTACATTACAATAATAAGTTGGCAATAGTTCAGCCACTCTCATGAATGTATAAATGATTACATTGACTTACCAGTGCAGGGTAATCAGCAATGATGTACCAACCGCTTCTTCCAGAGCACTGTGTAACTAATCTGCCTATGAGAATGGGTAGAACAAAGCATTGGAGAGAGAGAGAGAGAGAGAGAGAGAGAGAGAGAGAGAGAGAGAGAGAGAGAGAGAGAGAGAGAGAGAGAGAGAGAGAGAGAGAGAGAGAGAAATATATCTGTATTCGCCTCAGGGAAACTCTGGTTTCGTTTTTATGTTACTAGACGTACAGAGGGTTTGTTTGTGAACGTCCTTGAGGGGAAACAAGTAGGGAAGTTGGAGAGAGAGAGAGAAAGATGAAGTGCATAGGTGAGTGAGTGTGGGTATGTGTGTGTGTGTGTGTGTGTGTGTGTGTGTACAAAGGAAATCAAGCAACAACAGTTATAGTGACCCTTCTATGCTGCTTGTCCTCCAAAACACTGAGGATCAAGTGTCCAAACAGTGGTTTAGAGTGGGTAAGGGAACATTGGAAAGGGAACTACTGCCCTAGAACTAATGTCCGTGGCAGGATTAGGAAGTTAGTAGGGGACAAATGGGTTAGTAACTGAGGGGGGGATAAAATAAAGTTATTCATTTACAAACGCAGTCAGTCGCTGGTTTGATGCGAGATATTTGTCTAAGCGGAGTTTAAATGAATCAACGGTGCTGCAGTCTATAACGTCTCGGGGAAGCCCATTCCACAAGTTGACAACTCGATTGAAGAAGACATTCTTAGATTTGTGTGAGTTAAAAGATTTACCAATAATTTTGCAACCGTTTCCCCGCGTGTATTTTTTAGATTGGTCGATAGTGAAGTACTTACTACAGTTCATATTGTCGATGCCTTTGATGATTTTGAACACTTGAATTAAGTCACCTCTTAATCTGCGCTGGGTTAAAGGAAATAGATTTAATTCTCTAAGATGCTCTGCTCTTCGTATGGTTTGTTCTTTAGGCTAGGTATCACTTTGGGAACTCTACGTTGAACTCGTTCTAGCTTGTTTATATCTTTTTGGTAATAAGGGCACCAGGATTGAACGCAGTATTCCAGAAGAGGGCGGACTAAGGAATTGTAAAGGGTTAGGATAACTTCTTTGGATTTATGCTCAAATGGCCTGCCTATAAAGCCAATTATTTTGTTTGCCTTCTTAACAACGTCTGAACATTGTTGACTCGGTTTTAGGTTACTCGATATTGTTACTCCCAGATCGGTTTCTCTGTTTACATTCTTAAGCTGAGTGCCATTCATCGAATAGTTTGCTTTCTCATTTAGGTATCCGATATGTAGTACTTTACATTTAACCGCATTGAAACTCATTTGCCAAATTTGGGCCAAACATGACAATTTATCTAGATTGTGTTGCATATCGTCAACTTGTTCTTTTGAGAGTACGCTATTTGCAATTTTTGTATCGTCAGCAAATTTTGAGATTGTACAGGTGAGACCCTCATCTATGTCGTTGATGTAAATTAGAAAGAGAATTGGTCCTAGTACCGATCCCTGGGGTACCCCGCTACTTACATTGGTCCATTTAGATGCCTTACCGTTTATGACTACTCTTTGCTTTCTGTCGCTGAGCCAATTTTCTATCCATTTCAACACACCGTCTTGTATTCCATGCGCTTTTAGTTTTAGCAGTAAACGTTTGTGGGGAACTTTGTCAAAGGCCTTTTGAAAATCAAGGTATATAATATCTACAGCTTTACTCTCATCGTAGAGGTTAAGGATATCGTGGAAGAAGTCTAAGAGGTTTGTTAAACAGGAACGTTTTTTTACGAAAGCCGTGTTGAGTATCTTTAAGTACGTTATTTGCCTCTAAGTGATTTACGAGTCTGTCTCTTATGACCGTTTCTAACATTTTACACACAATTGAGGTTAAGCTAATTGGACGATAGTTACTGGGTAGGGATTTGCTGCCTTTTTTTAATATCGGTGTTACGTTGGCTAGCTTCCACTGATCAGGCATAGTCCCAGACTGCAAGGATTCATTGAATAGCAATGTCAGTGGTTTGGAGAGCTCATCCTTGGCTTCCTTTAGAACTCTAGGCGAGATTGTATCAGGTCCAGGCATTTTATTTACCTTGAGTTTATCTAAACAATTCAATACTTCTCTCTCTGTAACGGTGATATTGCTTAGAACATCTGAATTATCAATCTGAATCGGCGATGGTGTAGGGATATCACTGAGGTCTTCGGTTGTAAAAACTGATGCAAAGAAGGTATTGAGGGCATTACTCATTTGTACTTCGTCTTTGGTGTATTCTCCATTTTCATCGACTAACGGTCCAACAGTTGAAGTAACTACTTTTTTCTTTCTGATATAACTATAGAATTCTTTCGGGTTTGTTTTACTTTGATTCGCAACATGTAACTCCAGGGTCTTTTAACTTTGCTTAATTAACTTTTTGGCTTTGCGTCGTAGCTCTACATATTTCACCCGTTCTTCGTCATTTTGTGAGGATTTTAATCTATCATTAGCAAATTTTTTAGCAACCAGACAGTCTGAAATATCTTTATTCCACCATTTGGGCTTATCATTATGGCCTGGACGCCGTATTTTCGATGGTATGCAGTCTTGCACTGCCTTAAGGTAAGTGGTTGTGAAACACTCCCAAGATGTATTTATGTCGTTATTGTTAGTCAGAAAGCTCCAGTCAGTTTCTTTAAGCTTTGATTTAAGTTTATGAAAATTTGCTTTCTTGAAATTAGGGACTTTCTCAATGCTGCTATTTGATTTGTTACTAGTAAACTTTAAAGTGAAAGTTATCGTACGATGGTCGCTGTTACTGAATTCATCACCAACATTCAAATTATCTATTAATTCTTCTTTTGTTGCAAGTACAAGGTCAAGTACATTATTACCACGGGTCGGAGATTGTACAAATTGAAAAAGTGAACTCTCTTGCAAGTTAGCATAGAGGTCGTGTCCAGAGTGTGAAGTAAGAATATCGCCCCATTTAGTCACAGGTAAGTTCAAATCGCCAAGAATTACGGTATCTTGTATGTTAGTTATTTCTGCAATTTGTTCATAAATTTCACTGTCAATTTGCACTGATTGAGATGGAGGTCTGTATAATAAAGCTAGTGTTATTTTAGTTCCTCGTTTATTATTTAATAGTACGTAAGATATGTCTATATTCGCAATTTGAGGTTTTGACATTAAGACGGGATTAAGACTTTCCTTTATAAAAAAACAGAACTCCTCCTCCATTTCTATTGATCCAACTTTTCTCAAACATTGTAAAACCAGGAAGCGTATATTCGGCTAAAAAGTCTCTGTCTTCCGTATTTAACCAAGATTCTGTAATGCCGATTATATCATAATGTTCTGTAAACACGATTTCCTCTAGATCTGAACATTTATTGCGTATGCTACGAGCATTTACATAAAACACCTTAAGAGTATTAGAGTGGGATGTTACCGATTGTGCATTGTCTGAATTTTCAGTTCGTATTTGACTTACACTACCCTGTCTGGGGTCTGGTTGACTCCGTTTTTTGAACGGAAATCCTTGACTGCATCGTTCAGCAGACGACCAAGACGTGCAGCTGCTACTTCATTGAGATGTACACCCTCTCCTGAAAACAAAGATTTATCATAGTAAAAATGATCCCACGTGTCGACAAAGCCGATGTCCTCCTCCCTGCAGAGTTTGGCTAGTCGGCGATTTGTACTGGTAGCTATGTTGTAGAATCGGTTTTCTACATCAATCCGGGGAACAATTCCTGAAATTAAGATTCTATTAGATTTTTCCTTGAAGGACCTGATCAGCCGCCGGTACTTGCAAAGTAGTTCCTCTGACCGCGTCCGTTGGACATCGTTAGATCCAACGTGGATGACGTACGTAGTGCTTGCGGGGGCGAGCCTGGAAACCTCTTCCACAGCCGCAACAATGTCGTCCACGCCGCCACCTGGGATACAGATTCGCTTTCTGGTCCTGGGTGCCCTGGCGCAGAACTCGGTTAGTTGGCCACGGACCATGGAGTCGCCCACAAGCCGAACTTCTTCCGTTTCCTCTTCCTCGTCAATAGCCAGAATTTTGAAGCTGTTTTGGCATGTTGTCGGGATGACCTTCCTGGTACTGGTACGGGGATGCACATTGTTTCTCACTAACTGAAAATTGTCCTGGGGGGGAGTGAGAGTAGAGTCATTATTATTTTCTGCAACATCTAAGGTAGCTGCTGGTGTGGGTACCGGTACCGGTACTGTATGCACTGGAATGGCGGTTGACATCGTAGTGGTTTCTTGGGCCGAGGGCACTCCTACGTTGAGTGTGGCAAATTCTTGAAGGGATTCAAGCTTCGTAGTCAGGGCATCGATCTTGCGGTGAGCTGCATTCAATTCATCCGCAATCTTCTCTCGGAGCTGGCAAAATCTACAAATTTGGACATCAGTATCAACAAACATGGTAGGGCCAAATTTACCGGAACAACTCGTGCAGGTTCGTTGCGGCGCCATGACGATATAATCACAATATGCCTGAAAATCACACAAATTTTTGGTAGCAAAATGGTACAATTAAAGCCTGAAAATCACAAAAAATGTATGTTAGCAATGTGATACAATTAATTCCTGAAAATCACACAACATTTTGTTAGCAATATGATAAAATTAATATGCCTGTAAATCACAAACAATATGTTAGCAATATAACACAATTAATGCCTGAAAATAAAACAAAAATTGATGTTAGCAGTATGACACAGTTAAAGCCTGAAAATCACAAATGGACTAGAAATTTGTTACAAAATTTACTGGAAAAATAAAGTGGGAGAGGGTTAATGTAGCCTAGTGAGAAAACTGGAAAACAGTATACAGTATAGGAACAAAAAATATTTGTTAGCAATATGGTACAATTAATGCCTGTAAATCACAAAAAGAATATGTTAATCACAAGAACACAATTTATGCCTGAAAAATTAAAAAAAAATTGATGTTAGCAGTATGACACAGTTAAAGACTGAAAATTGTAAATGGACTAGTAATTTGTTACAAAATTTACTGGGAAAAAAAAAGGTGGGAGAGGGTTAATTTAGCCTAGTGAGAAAACTGGAAAGCAGTATACAGTACAGTAACAAAAAATATTGGTTAGCAATATGGTACAATTAATGCCTGTAAATCACAAAAAGAATATGTTGATCACAAAAAGAATATGTTAGCACTCTAAACCACTGTTTGGACACTTCATCCTCAGTGTTTTGGAGGACAAGCAGCCTAGAAGGGTCACTAGACCTGTTGTTGCTTGATTGCCTTTGTACTCCTTTGTACACACACACAGGGGTCCGTAGCATATTGGTTAGCGCACTTGGTTCACAGCCAAAAGGACACAGGTTTCATTTCCGGGCGGGAAAGAAACATTTAGGCAATTCTTCTTACACAATGTGCCTCTCTAGACCTAGCAGTATAAATAGGCCTCTGGAATAAGAGGCCACTTACGACGTCTTTTTTAGTGTTGGTGGTCTATTACTAGCTGGACGGTACCGTACAGGTCAACCAAACACTCAAAATCCAAATATCGGCAATTGGCTGATTACAGATTACATGCATATCTACAGCCACTCCAACCATGCATTAACACTTTACGCAATATATTCCCAGGTCGAAGTTTTTTCGGTAAAAAAAAAAAAAAAAAAAAACGTGAAGCTGTAATTATTGGAAACTGATGCCCCTTTCCCACTGGTGCGACAACTCACAATTTTCGTCGCCATGACTTAGTTTTGTCAAATTCGCAAGAATACTGCGACGTTCACGATATTGACCGTTTCACACAGATGACAAATTATTGGCGAAGATGTCGCCGATGTCGGCAACGCAATGGCCGACCTTCTGCGACGTTATCGGCGAAGTGAGCGATGTTTCGCCGAGGCATGTCACATTTTCAAAAATATCTTGCGAAAATGCGAGGATGAAAGAAAACTCGCTGTATGTTCTGTGACGTCTTCGGCGATTCAAGCGATGGTTCGGCGTATTGAAACCTGGATGGGGGTAAACGTCTTAAAACAGTAGGCTGAACGGGGCCGAACGGATTGTAGGCAAAGAGAGAGAGGGAGAGAAATAGAAAAAAAAAAAACGAGGAGAGAGGGAGAGAAAGAAAAAAACAAACAGCGAGGTGGGCTCAATGTTTGCGTTACGGCTTAAAAATTGAGCCCACCTCGCCTTTTTTTGTTTTCTCTTTCTCTCCTTCTCTCCTCGTTTTTTGTTTGTTTTCTATTTCATCCCTAGTTTCATCCCGAGACCTCCATCAAGCATATAAAGCACCCCCCAACACCCTCCTTCAAGATCAATTTGTACATTTGTCGATAGAAAAATATCCTGGCCGAAGGCCGGTTCCTCAAAAAGTACAGGCTCGCTATCGCTAGCCAGGAAAAACTCAATGCGTAAATGACACGAAAAGTCTTAATATTGACAACGAAATGGGGTGAAATGTCTTAAAATCGCCAAACTAATGGGCCGAACGTCATGAAATATGAAAATTAATGGGGTTAACCATGAGGAAGAAAGGGGACCAGAAAAACGACCCATCTTCCCTTAATTCGGAGATTGGCAAAGAGAGAGAGAGAGAAAAAAAAAAAAAAAAACGAGGAGCGAGGGAGAGAAAGAAAAGACTAAAACAGCGAGGTGGGCTCAATTAGGCTAAGCCGTAACGTAAACATTGAGCCCACCTCCCTGTTTTCTCTTTCTCTCCCTCCTCGTTTTTTTTTTCTTTCTCTCCCTCTCTCTTTGCCTATAATCCGTTCGGCCCCGTTCAGCCTACTGTTTTAAGACGTTTACCCCCATCCAGGTTTCAATATTTTCCTGGTGAGCGGTAGCGAGCCAACATATATATATTTTTGTTTTGAGAGCAAGCTAAATTTGTATATTTTTCGATAGAAAAATTTCTCCGGCGAAGCCTGATTTCTCCATATAATGCTGGTTCGCTATCGCTTGCCAGGAAGCTATCGATACTTGGATGGGGATAAACATCTTAAAACAGCTGGCTGAATGGGGCTGAATAGATACAAACCAGAGAAAGAGAGAAAAGGAGAGAAAGAGAAAAAAAAACAGGTGAACCCCCACGAGAGGTGCATAGAAAAAAGGGTTGTTGTTGTTGTTGTTGTTGTTCCCCAGGCTGCCTGGCCGAACAGCCCCAAGGTCCCGAGCAAGGCCAAGGCAATAGAGAGCCCCCACAAAACCCTCTCTGCTTACCACTAACAAAGCCCGGGTGACCGAAGCCACTCTAAGGCAGGGAGCAGAGGAGGGTGCGGAAACGCCCGGGAAACCAAAGCCCCACCCAAGGCCCTGTGCCCCTCAGCAATTATGAAGGGAAAGTTGAGGGGCAAGGGGAAAATGTGACGCTTTGGCTCCCAATCTGCCAACTTTTAGGTTGGCAGTAGGGAGGTTGATCCACGGAAAAGACGCCGTCACTTGAGATCTAGAAAATATATAAGTAAAAGGAACAGTCAGAGTAAGCTATATGGGTAAGGCAGAGATTGCTCAGCTCTCACTCTGAAAGGGTTCATCAGGTTCACTATAGGCCTAATAGTTTTTTTTACTCACCTCGCCGAAGGTGCTCTTTGGCATCGTCGATGTTCTCGGAACATCTGAGAGCATCGGCGAGCAGAGCATCTGAGAGCATCGGTGAGCATCCATGCAGCGTTGCAAAGGTTTTTTCGTGCGACAAACTCCGCGATGTCTCGCCGATGTCGCAGATGATCGCAGAAACCCTCGCAGATCCCTCGGCGATGCTCGACAATGCTTGCGAGGGTAACCAATCCTCGTGAGTCCTCGTCCAAAATTTTGACTGTCCGAACATTTGCGACGACCCGCGAGGGCCCTTGAGAGGCCTTGAGAGTCAAACGATTTTTCATGAGAGGTGTTGAGACATGTCACGAATGTGCCAATTTATTGGTGTCGGCGACGAAAATCGTGACTTGTCTCACCAGTGGGAAAGGGGCATGAGGTGATCAGAAAATCCTTAATACTCTCTTGCCCACATCACACCTAGTCATCCATTCAGCAAGTAATGGCTCATCAGGCTGCTAAGGTTTCTGAACGCGGTAATATGGTTGGGATGAGCGAGAGTGGGGTGTCGGAACGTTTACTGGTGGCAAAAAAAGGTGGGAAGAAGGGCAACTGACAAACCGACATAGAAGTGGAGCTAAGCGGAAAACCACGTCATAACAGGACCAAGAAATTAAACAGTATATGTATAACCATCCATTCTCCAATGCCGACGTAGCTAAGCAACATTTGCAATTTCAAGCTTCTACAGAAACTATACGCAAGAGATTGAAGGAGATGGGATAGAAACATAGATCACCAGTTGTCAAGCTAAAGCTAACCAGGAGGCATAAACAAACAAGGCTTGATTTCGCTCGACTATTTGTTGACCAGGGCATTGACTATTGGGAACGAGTTGTTTTGATAATGTCAGAGAGGTTCCATAATAGTACCAGGACGATTAAAATAGTATCACTTAGCCGAGTTGGCCGGGGTTCTTCAAATATGAATAAAGATGGCTTTCTTTATCCGCTCATGGCCGAGTGGTTACGGTGCCCAACTCTCCCAAACATACCTGGAGTGAGTGGGTTCGAATCCTGGTCAGGATAGCTCTCTCCCAACCAAGTTATTTTCTCAGACAAGAACACTTTCAGCTCAACCACGCATGGGTCGAAGATTGCGCTGTTGGAGGCCTATGAACACACGTCATGTGAGTTAGTCCTAGTTGATATTGTGCATAACATATATAGAATAGTCATCATACAGAGTAATGCTTTCCATCATAATTATCACTCCTGGCTAATTTCATGTTAACCGAGCATTATATAACTCTTAATTTCATTACTCATCCACTAATACCCCTAACTTACTAGTTAACTTATATTGTTCAAATACTATTAAGCTAGCATCTATTGCCTGACGCCGTGATCCCCGAAGGGGTGGCCACGAACGAACCGCCCCCATGCACCTCTGTCCCCAGTCAGTCGACGCCCCTCCCCCCAACCAGCACCGCCTTCGTTCATGTAGTTCCTCACTCCATCCTTCCACCTCATATTCGGTCTACCTCTCCCCCTCTGTCCCTCCACCTCGCTCTCGTACACCCTCTTAGTCATTCTCTCGCTTTCCATACGTTCCATATGGCCGAACCATCTCAAGTTGTTCCTTTTCACACTTTCCAGCACATCTACCTCCACACCACACCTCCTTCTTACTTCCTCATTAGTCTGTCTATCCCTCCATGTAACTCCGCACGCACTCCTTAAGTAATTCATTTCCACTGCTCTCACTCTTGGTCTGAGTCTCTCAACCAACGTCCATGCTTCGCTTCCGTAAGTCAGTGTCGGGATTACCACACTGTCATGCAAGGACTTCTTCACTTCCATACTGACCACCCTATTTCTTGTTACTGCTTTTAGCGTTCCTACAACCCTAAGCTAGCATGACTTGATATAATATGCACATTAACCACTCCTGTCTATACCATCGGTTGTTTACCTAAACAACAACCACATTCGGTTTAGTAACTTATCCTAGCCACCTCGCCCGCCACTATCTGTGCAATATAGGATAGATCTTCCCCTATTACTTCCCTCCCCCCTTAGTGAATGCATATAACTTGTTTGCGAATATAATACATAATACTTTACCTAAACTATCATTGGTGAATAGAGAGACCAGTTTATCATGAGAATCAATAAATATATACTCATTAATCCAATTAGGATTGACTAATTTTGGCAGTTTAATCGGGCTTTTCATTAGAGGGTTTATACAACTTAAGGAGGTTCTGTAGGAACTATAGGGACACATACTATGTCATATTTACCCTTTGACTTTCATATTCCCTTTCTACTCTGAATAAAATAGTTTCCTTTTCTACCCTGAATATAATAGGATAATGCTAGTCTGGATAAACTGCCAAATACGAGTCCTGATTCCACTAGGCCTACATAAACATAAATCATAAAAGAGGGATTTTTTCAGAGGACTGACTCCATGGGCTGACTGGCCCATGGTACAAAGACTAATATTATATTAGTCTTTATACCATGGGCTGGCCCATTCACGGCGGATCCCATTGACAATCAGCACATCACAGCCATGTGCCTATCTAATTATGTTTCTAAGCTTTCTGTCGTTATTGATCCTACTGTAGCAATCGGTAGCATATTTCACATATCTACCAAACTTTTGCATGCTTATCACGGAGCAGCAGCCGTTTTCCACATCGTCTTTGTGGATCCCACTTACAACTAAACCATCTGTACCATATCCTCTCTTACTCTACACTTCTAATATATGCAAGCCTAATGTTTTCCCAAGTCCCATTTCTTTTGTACTGACCATATCATGTATTTCCTGATATTCACTACCTCAATAATCTTGTACTTCTGTTAAGTGTTCTAACCCAAGCTGGCTATAATTCCGTGTCATTTGGCCTTAGTCGTCAGGCGTTAGAATATTATTGATGTTCTAATGTTCTATTATTCTGCATTGTTTTGCCATTCTTCTTTGTACCGTCACTTCCAATCAATCTATGGACACTGGGCAGCAAAATTAAAAACATAATCCATGTGAAGCCTTACTAAAGACTGGTGAAACTTTAAAATTACGTTTGTTGTTATTCACGCTTCTAGATATCTATCTAAAACCTCTGATTTCAAACAATGTTGCATTATTTTGTTGGTTTCATATCACGAATGACAATGACTTCCAAATCTTTTTGTAATAATTGAGTTACTTAATTCCATGTTATGTAACCATCTAGATATCACTGATATTGAGTCTTGCCCCTGTTACCACTCAGATTGGTGAACAAATTATAGATTTGTTTTCTGAGATATAGCTGGGGGTTACTGGCTACCCTGGCCTTGAGTAAGGGAGATGGGTAATGTAATCGGACATCACAAGAATGCATTGAGCTATTGAATCTCTTCATACGGGAGATATATGGCGCGTAACTATTGACGAAGTAAATATTGTTGAATTTATATCCTGAGATTTCTGTTGATTTCCCAATTTTCACTAAACTGCATGTATTGCCCATTCGGGTAGTGTATCAAATTATTTTTGGAGAGCATGAATCGTTATCAGGATCAATAATTCAACCTATTTTTAGTGGCATTTGAAAAATTACCAATCCTTTTAGTTAGGCCTAATTAAAGCTAGGTCGTTAATGTAAAAGATGAACCATTTAGGAACTAAAACTGTCCATCGTGTAAGATCCCAATCTTCACTACACCCAATCTGATTGTATAGGCTACTATTAATGTTAATGTTTTGTTTCCTACTAATTAGCCATGGTCTAATTCACGTAATATAGTTCGCCCTATTCCAAGAGCTGCTTCTTTAATCAGCAATCTTTCATGTGGATATTTATCGAAAACTTTACTGACATGTCAATATCTTTGAAGGTATTTTTTGTCTTTGTTTATCGATTCGTATGCTTGGGAAAATAAAGGTTAATAGATAGCGAGACACTCGCAGCCAACACGGTTAAATTCCATTACTAGATTGATGATTAAGCATTTAACAAATGTGACAGCAGCATACTCCTCTTAATTTGACGTTTGTAATTTAGTCAGTAGCCAGCCCTTATTCCCACAAGGGGTAGGGACTATCAACAAGAAACACATGAAAGGAGGAAAACAAAAGAGGTGGCAGGGGAAGAATCTGTACAGCAGTTCGCACACAAACATTCGGAAACCTCAATCACTTATTAGCCCCCAAGATCATTGGCTTCACCTCAGATGCTATTGACAAATTAAGTCTCTTAGTCATTTAGCTGTATAAAATTACAATTTGTTTAGTAACATCGAATACATATACACGCTTAGGATAATTCATACAATATATACCCGGTGCCAGCAAACTTGGCGCTAATCTTGATCGCATAACATCTTATAACTAAAAAAAAAAAAAAAATATATATATATATATATATATATATATATATATATATATATATATATATATATACAGTATATATACTGTATATACAGTATATATATATATATATATAATTACATAAATATAAGTAGATCAGGAAATAGATGTAGAGATTGACTACCCGTTTCTCGAATGCTTTCTACACCAACACCAAGTATAGTGTTTAATAGGGGTTCTGATTAGAATAATCACTAACAAGTGTATACTAGATTATATAATACAATCTATGCAACTCATTGTATTCATTTTAAGTTATGTATATAAATAGATCTATAAAGTAGTTTGTCACGCGTAAATATATTTGTATTTAACGGAGAGAGAGAGAAAGAGAGAGAGAGAGAGAGAGAGAGAGAGAGAGAGAGAGAGAGAGAGATAGCCTTCTATTATGATACAAACAAATAATGATAGCAATATTGTCATATGTAGCGCCCTGCATGTGCGGGTACTGTGTCTGTGTACCCTCGCTGTGGTAGCCCAGGTGGCGGTGGCGCCTGCTTAGACACCACGGCCCCTGCTAGAAACGACCACACGGGCTTGGGACCGGAGTGCAAACTAGACAGGTGCCACGTACCTACTATTTTGTCGCAAAATTTAGTTTGGCTACTGTACCTCCCCACAAATGCGAACAATACTCGATACATGGGCGCACTTTGCCCCTATGCAGAGAAAGAAGCTGTGCGGGGGTAAATAACCCACAGAGACGGTTGAGCACACCTAACTTTTAGGAAACTGTCTTAATAATCGTGGTAATATGATGTTTACTTGAAAGGTCAGATAAAAAAGATACACCAAGAATATTGAGAAAAAATTAGGGGTTGATTTAATTGTGTATTGTTGAAGAATAATTGATAGTCTTGTGGAAGGTTGCAACAGGTAGTTAAATGGAGAAATTGGGTCTTGGAGGCATTGACAGTAAAAACAAATTTTCTGCCCCAATCAGAAATAATGGATAAATCAAAAGATAGGCGCTCTATGTAACTTTTGGAGTGATTGTATGCTGGGTTGTTGTGAAAAAGTAGTTGAATAGTGTAAAGTAAGGTCATCAGCATATGAATGGATACGACTAGAGGTACAGTTGAGAAATTCATTAATGAATATTAGAAAGTGAACTTGAGACAGGAGAGAACCCTGAGGAACACCAGAGTTGATAGGTTCAGACCATATCGCCCAGTAGACCATTTCAACCAGGAGACCATTTCAACCAGTAGGCCATATTGCACAGTAGACCATATCGCCCAGTAGACCATATCGCCCAGTAGGCCTTATCGCCCAGTAAACCATGTCACTCAGTAGGACATATTGCCCAGTAGGCCATATCGCCCAGTAGATAACTTCAGCCAGTACAGCATTTTGTCCAGTAGATCCCTTCGTCCGGTAGACCATTTCGTCCAGTAGAACATTCAACCAGTAATTCTAAATATTATATCGCCCAAAGAGTCATTTGTTAGGGTAAACAGACAGCTCAACCAGTAAACCGTTTCAACTTTAACTCCTTCACCACCATTACGTATTTGTCATCATATTCAAGTTACCATTAGACGATTTTCTTTAGCTTATAACCTACCTCTATGACTCAAATGGGTAAATACGGTCACTATAAACCCTCTTAATAACGTAGGTCTTTCGCAAAATACATAAAGTCGTCTAATTCTAGCCAGAATCAAGAGTACAAAGGCATTATGGTGCTAAAGCGGTTAAGGGGAGGTATTTAGTGTGCGCCCTAAACCTTCATCAAGCTATATAATATACCCTCAAGATCCCCCTTCGAGATAAATTTGTACATTTTTTGGTAGAAACATATCCCGGCCTAAGGGAGGTTCCTCGTGCAGTGCAGGCTCGCTATCGCTCGCCAGGTATAAATCGACACCTAAATGGCACGAAAGGTTTTCACAATTGACAGAAATGGGGCGAAAGATCTTAAAATCACCTTAACATTTCAAATTGAAGTAAGCTAGAGGGAGAAGGGGGTCCTGAAACAAAAACGCCTAAAGTAAAATTTTCCCCTTAAACATAACATCCCTCGAGGCATTTCAGAGGGTAGAGAAGTCAAGTCGTCGCTTTAAGAGGTACAGGCTTTCCTTTTATCTGCTCAGTTCTGTTCTTGTATGTCTGAGGGGTACATGATCCTCCCCACAGAAGAGGACAATGGTGAGGGACCTGCTGTAGACTTTGAAATGTGGCTGAGGGACCCATAGGTGAGCGGCTTAGATGACCATAGAGATAAGCTAAGATGCGGTGTAATACGTTATAATTCACTTGTCTGGTCTGGTGATTGTTCGGGGAGTTCACGTATATACTTGTATTTGTTCTTGTACCGGTAATATACAGTAACGTAGGTAACGGTCGCTGTTTGGTAAATTTCAAATGGCTTATTTAAGAGTGGAAAAGGGGTGGGACCTTTCATTTTATTTTTCGATTTTTTTTGTTTAACCTTTTCAATCAGTAGCTCTTAACAAGAAACACACCTAAGCTGTCTATTTTAGGAGGTGTCACACGAGTGATTTTGTTATGTATGCTTGTGCAGGCAATTGTAATCTGGCAGCTTCATAATTTAAGTTTCATAAAAATTTAACTACCTAACATAATCTACCTTTGATCTAGTCTCCGATTCCAATGCGAAAGAGCCTCAAAATAATACGATAACTCACTTGCGCATCGAAAGTTGCAGGAAAATGTGCACGTGTGACACCGCTTTATGTTGATCCTCTAACTCTGACGGATCCTTCCCAACATGGATACAATCGCCTGGGGGTAGTTACAGTCAAACCAAATTGGCATCACCAAATTGAAATGGAATATTAGGTCGTTACAAAATATATAATGCTGAAGGTAGAATAAAACTGATATTGAATCATTTGACAAATTGAATACATGAACATCGATGTTCTATTTCAGCGCATATGCAAAATAATGGATATTGGTAATGCTTAATTAAAAGATAATACTCGTCACTGAATGTGTTAAGCTTGAAATAATTAATACGATACTAAAAAATATGTGATAACACGTAATATAATTTCAGACTTCAATAGAAATCCACATCAGACACTTAACTTATTAAATTCCATTGTATTTTGTTTAATTTGATCATGTAACTGATACGATATCATAAACAGTTTAGACAAAATCTTCAGGAGAGATGATGTTATATATGGGTGTGAAATATATATATATACTGTATATATATATACTTCTTTTTTTAAATTCAGATTATCTTTTTATGCTTTCGGAGGGCACACAGTGTTAGCTAAATTGGAATGAACGGCTATATTCTTAAACCTTACATTGGTAAAAACTTGTATGTAAATGAACGAAACAACTAGAAATATGCTGTTACCTTTAGAAACTGTGAATGCTATCAATGCACTCTTTATAAAAGGACATTTTCACTTAGTTTTTTGTCTGGACCCCATGCTCTGTCATATTTAGCACCATTGGTAAAAGACGTTCGCCCCATTAGTTTGGCGAGTTTTTGACACTTCCTCACATATATGTCAATGTTAAGATCTTTCGTACCATTTTGGAGTCGATTTTATTTCTGGCGAGTTCTCAACTGAAATTATATGTCAAATTATATTGACTCTTGCTTAATAATCGTCAATACACATTAATCTCGAAGGGTGGTCTTGATTTTTTTTTTTTTTTTTTTTTTTTTTTTTTTTTTTTTTTTTTTTTGGTAATGCTTGATAGAGGTCTAGGGAGCAAATTAAAAACCTCCCCTTAAACAACACTCATTCCCTCTGTATTTGTTGAGTATTGAGAAGGCTTAACACATGCTTAAGAGTACGACTCTAAAACCTAGACCAGTAACGGGGCTAACTCAAAGTACGTGTGTTGAGATTGTCCATACTTTAAGGTTTGGTTTACTTCCTGCGTCAATACCATAGTACACGTCCGAGGGAGATCTTTTTGGATATCCCATGTTTCGCTCCAATACCTTGGAGATTATAAGACGTTTCATACCATTAGTTTGACTATCATAATAGGCTTCATCCCATTTAGATGTTGATGGTTTTTTGGTTGAAAGATTGCGAGCCTGTAAATTACAAGAAATCGGCCTTCGATCAGGACATGTTTTAAATCACTAAAATGTACAAATTTAGCTTGGAAAGGGTCTGGATTGGTATTTTGAGTTTGAAGGAAGGCTTGGAAGGCGTTATTGTTACCTTAGGAGAAAACCTAAAATGCTTTGCTCAATAATGGGAAAAACAAGCAAAATCCTCATAATCAAAATGTCCCATAATGCATCGGACTAGATAGTATTAAGGGTTAAAGTGTAACCTAGGTTTCTAACTTTCTGATACACTAGTGATTTATTAGCGATTTTTATGTTATACCATACATACATACAGTACATACATTCATGCACATACATAACGAACAAGAATACATACATACGTACTCACATACATGCATACCTACATACATAATTATATACATACATACATACTTACAAAACATACAGTACATACATACATACATTCATACATACAAACATGCATGCATACAAACATTCTTGACTTGTTTCTAACTTCTAACCCTTCTTCTTATACTGTCGATCTTTTCTCTTCTTTGGCTCCTCCGACCATAAACTTATCTCTGTCACCTGTCCTATCTCTCCAGTAAGGCCACCCGATCCTCCTAGCCGGCGGCGCTTGTGGCACTTTGGCGCTGCCGACTGGGAGGCTCTCCGGCAGTACTTCTTTGATTTCCCATGGAATTATTTCTGCTTCCGTGGCCGGGGATCCTCGGAGAGTGCTGAACGCATTACCGAGGTAATCCTATCGAGCATGGAAGCATACATTCCATTCTCTTTCTCTCAGACTAATGCTAACAAATCTTGGTTTACTCACGCCTGTTCTACTGCTGTCCGAAATAAGGAGGAAGCATTCAAATGGTACCGACGCCTTAAAACTCAAAATTCTCATTCTTCCTATGTTTCTGGCCGGAATCAAGCTAAATCTGTTCTTCGACTTGCCAAACACTCTTTCATCAATAATAAATGCACTGAACTATCCAACTCTAGCTCTTCCCAAGCTTTCTGGCATCTAGACAAAAACTTCTCCAACAATTTCTCTTCCTCGTCTTTCCCTCCCATTTCCCACTCTGACGGCACAACCATCACTTCTTCCTCTTACAAAGCTAAACTCTTCGCTCAAACTTTTGCTAGAAACTCCACCTTGGATGATTCCGGTGCTATTCCTCCCTCTCCACCCTCCTCTCTCTTACTTATGCCTAATATCCTAATCTCTTCTAAAGATGTACTTTCTACCCTCTCTGGGCTTAATACTAATAAGGCGTACGGTCCGGACGGTGTTCCTCCTGTTGTTCTCAAAAACTGTGCTTCCGTGCTGACTCCCTGCCTAGGCAAACTCTTTCGTCTCTGTTTATTCTCTAACGTCTTCCCTTCATGCTGGAAGTTTGCTCACATTCAACCTGTCCCAAAGAAGGGTGACCGCTCTCAACCCTCCAACTATTGTCCAATTGCTCTCATCTCTTGTCTTTCTAAAGTTTTTGAAACTATTCTTGCTTCCAAATTTCTTAAGCATTTGTCTTCTCAAAATCTGCTCTCAGATCGCCAGTATGGCTTCCTTAACCCTTAATTAGCGGCGAGCAACATAAGTCGAGTTAAAAAAAGCTGGACTATGTGGCGGCGCTCGACATAACTCGAGTGGCAATTTCAGCACGTAATGTGGCTGAGAGAGAGAGACAAGTGGTGGCAGGAGACTAGCGAGCGTATGACTGCTCCAGACCACCGCGGCGAACCTACTGACACAAATCTCAGCTCCCTCCTCCCTCTCTCACTCGCTACATACTCAATTATGTACTGAAAGTACCGAATTACCTGCTTTTTGCACTCGCGTTGCACGGTTATTGCAAGAAAACTATCCATCATACAAGGATCGTTATGGTGTCATTCGAAAGCTCTGTTTATGCCCTTTCAGGGATAGGTACTTGTTTTACGTTCTGGGTCTTATTTAGGCATGAAAATGATCACGTAAACAGCCCTATTTTGGCTAAAAACACCCCGCTGTGCGGTACACATAAATAAACCGCATAGGCCGCTCGTAAGGTGTTAAGGATCGCTCTACTGGTGATCTTCTTTCATATCTTACTAACTCTTGGTCATCCTCCTTTCGGGACCTCGGTGAGACTTTTTCTATTGCACTAGACATATCGAAAGCCTTCGAAAGAGTCTGGCACAAATCATTAATTTCTAAACTACCCTCCTTCGGTTTCTATCCCTCCATCTGTGCCTTTGTCTCTAATTTCCTTTCCGGCTGTTCCATAGCCGCGGTTGTGGACGGCCATTGTTCACTTCCTCACCCTATAAACTCCGGTGTTCCTCAGGGCTCTGTCCTATCTCCTATTCTCTTTCTAATTTTTATAAATGATCTCCTCAACTGTACCTCAATTCCCATCCATTCATACACAGACGACTCAACCTTACACTACTCCATAAGTTTTCAGAACGCCCCAGCCAGCAATCCATCAACGACAAACGTAATGAAGCCATAGAACTCTTAAATTCTGATCTAAATACTATCTCCAATTGGGGCAGAGAAAACCTTTTTACCTTTAATGCTTCCAAACCCCAATTTCTACATCTATCTACCCGTCAGGAACTCCCTGAGGACTATCCCTTATTCTTCAACAATACAAAAATCAAACTTTGATCTTCTCTCAATATTCTTGGTGTCTCTTTTTCTTCTGCTCTTAGTCTTGCTAAGGCAGCCTCCCAAAAGCTGGGTGTGTTCAACCGCCTTAGGGGGTTCTTTTCCCCTGCACAGCTTCTTGCTCTGTACAGGGGCATAGTGCGTCCTTGTATTGAGTATTGTTCACATGTGTGGGGAGGTTCCTCTCACACCGCTCTCCTAGACAAAGTTGAAAGGAAGGCCTTTCGTATCATTAACTCCCGTCCACTCACCTACTCTCTGCAAGCTCTCTCTCTCCATCGCAATGTTGCATATCTCTCGCTATTCTATCGCTACTATAATAATCAGTGTTCCTCAGAGCTTTCCCAGATTATACCACCTCCTTTACGTAGGGCACGTGGTACCCGTCTTGCAACTCAATCCCACCCCTACTCTGTGCAACTCTCCAACCCAAGAGTGAAACGTTACTCTCAAACTTTCTTCTACTCAACAGCTGAGCTCTGGAACTCTCTCCCAGAATCAGTCTTTCCCTCTTCCTATGACTTAAATTGCTTCAAACTCTGTGTGTCCAGGCATTTTGGCTCGAACGTCCCTTTATTTTGGCCCTGTCACTCTTTCAACTATGGGGGAGGCACTCGCTATAGGCAGTTCTTCCTTTTGCCTCCCTCAAT
This sequence comes from Paralithodes platypus, assembly GCA_032716605.1. NCBI lineage: Eukaryota > Metazoa > Arthropoda > Malacostraca > Decapoda > Lithodidae > Paralithodes > Paralithodes platypus. The sequence continues at coordinate 55,178,776 of CM064487.1, read as the reverse complement.
CACATAGAAAACAAAAAATACATACATATATGCATGCATATATACAGAATATACATTTCACATACATACATACATACATACATACAAACATACATGCACAGTGTACATACATTATGTACATAGCACACATACATACCTTACATACATACATTACAAAAAGAACGTACAGTTCATACACGTATAAGTACATACATGAATACATACATACATATACAGGGACGCAATATAGCCTGTGTTAACACTTTCAACATGTTAGGGTGTACTCGCAATCCATCCTGGCTATTATTAGTCAATTATGATAAGTTTGAAAAAATTGTGAGAGTCAGAGGTTTATTGCGATCTTAGTTTATCTCTCTGAATCACAAATATCCTACCTAAGCCCAATATAATCGTCAAATGTTAGTGAAAATCAAAGCATGATGACGCCAACTTATAAGGAATGGGTTTATGGCTTCCTTCTCCCTTATGTTTAGCCCCATTAGTTTTGAGATGATTACGTTCGTTTCATTAGTTTGGCATTGTTAAGACCTTTCACCCAATTTCTTTGTCAACATTAAGACCTTTTGTGTCATTTAGGCGTCGATTTTTCCTGGCGAGCATTTTTTTTCTTTTTGAAGGTGGGTCTTGGGTTTTTTTTTTTTTTTTTTTTTTTTTTTTTTTTTTTTTCACCTTGATGGAGGTCTAGCGAGGTAACTAAAAAGTAAATACATATATAAACACATACGACAGAAAATAAACCCTACCCCCATCATAATATAGGTGAACAAGCTCCCTGTAGAAGTATGTGGCAATGCTCTGGTTGTTTTGTTATGGTCATGGTGAGGTGGGTGATGATGATGGTGGTGGTGGTGGGAGGGGGAGTGAGAGAGGTATACGGGTGGTGGGGGGAGGGGAATTGTGTAGGTGTTTTTGAAAGACTTGACTTGATAACCTCTATATATCCACCCCACTGAGTAGATGTTCAGAGAGAGAGAGAGAGTGTGTTAGAGTGAGAGTGAGAGTGAGTGAGAGAGAGTGAGAGGGGGGGGGGGGTCAGAGGAGAAATGGGTAGTTTCAGGGAGTACTGGACAATTCAACCCGAAACCAATTCGACCTTCTCTTAGACAACGAATTCGACCCGTTTTGGTGGACTTGCCCGGCGAATTCAACTTGCCGCGAGTTCGACCCGTGTATACCCCCCCCCCCCTTCTCCTACCTAAACTTAGGTTTTCTTTTTCTTTTGTTTCTATGTGGATGAAGGAGACAAAAGGCAAAACTGCCTGTGACGAGTGCCTCCCCCTGAGTTAAAATAGTACAGGGCCACAATCAAGGAACGTTCTAGCCAAAATGTCTGGACACGCAGTATGAAACAATTTAAGTCATAGGATGAGGGAAAGATGGATTCAGGGACAGAGAGCCCCAGAGCTCAGCTGTTGAATAGAAAAATTATTGGGAGTAATTTTTCACTCTTGAGTTGGAGAGTCGTACAGAGTAGGGGTGGGATTGTGTTGCAAGACGGGTACCGTACTACGTACCCTATGTAGAGGAGGTGGTATCCACTGAGAGAGCTCTGAGGAACACTGATTATTGTAGTAGTAATAGAATAGTGAGAGACATGCTACATTGCGGCGAAGAGAGAGAAATTGCAGAGATTCGGTGAGTGGATGGGAGTTAATGATACGAAAGGCTGTCCTTCTTACTTTATCTAGAAGTGCTTTGTGAGAGGATCCTGCCACACATATGTAAACAATACTCAATACAAGGACGCAATGTGCCCCTGTACAGAGTAAGAAGCTGCGCAGGGGTAAAGAACCCCTTGAGGCGGTTGAGCACAACTAGCTTCTGGGAGGCCGCCTTAGCAAGACTGGTAATATAGTCCTTCCAAGAGAGAGCAGAAGAAAAAGAGACACAAAGAATACTAAGAGAAGATGAAAGGTTGATTTTCGTATAGTTGAAGACTAAGGGATAGTCCTCTGGGAGTTCACAGCGGGTAGATAGATGGAGATATTGGGTTTTGAAAGCATTAAAGGTAACAAGGTTTTCTCTGTCCCAATTGGAAAAGGTAGTTAGATCAGAAGTTAAGTTTGTATGGCTTCATTACGTTTGCTTTTGAGTGATTGCTGGCTGGGGGGTTCTAGGAAACTAATTGAATAGTGTAAGGTAAATAGGACTGGAGGTACAGTTGAGAAGATCATTTATGAAAATTAGAAGGAGAATAGGAGATAGGACAGATCCCTGAGGAACACTGGAGTTGATAGGAAGAGGAAGTGAACAATGGCCGTCCACAACCACAGCTATGGAACGACCGGAAAGGAAATTACAGACAAAGGTACAGATGGAGGGATAGAAACCGAAGGAGGGTAGTTTAGAAATTAGAGATTTGTGCCAAACTCTATCGAAGCCCTTCAATATATCTAACGCAATATAAAAGGTCTCACCGAAGTCCCAAAAGGAGGATGACCAGGAGTTAGTAAGATAAGAAAGAAGATCACCAATAGAGCGACCCTTAAGGAAGCCATACTGACGATCTGAGAGTAGATTATGAGAAGAGAAATGCTTAAGAAATTTGAGAGTAAGAATAGTTTAAAAACTTCAGAGATACAAGAGATGAGAGCAATTGGACTATAGTTGGAAGTTTGAGAGTGGTCACCCTTCTTTGGGACAGGTTGAATGAGAGCAAACTTCCAGCAAGAAGGAAAGACATTAGAGGAGAGACAGAGACGAAAGAGTTTGCCTAGGTAGGGAGTCAGCATGGAAGCACAGTTTTTAAGTACAACAGGAGGAACACCATCCGGACCATATGTCTTATTAGAATCAAGCCCAGAGAGGGTAGAAAGTACATCTTTAGAAGAGATTAGGATATTAGGCATAAGTAGGAGAGAGGGGGTTGGAGAGCGAGGAATAGCACCGGAATCATCCCAGGTTGAGTTTCTTGCAAATGTTTGAGTGAAGAGTTCAGCTTTGTCAGAGGAAGAAGTGATGGTTGTGCCATCAGAGTGGAAAAGGGGAGGGAAAGACGAGGAAGAAAAGTTGTTGGAGAGGTTTTTGGCTTGATGCCAGAAAGCTTGGGAAGAGCTAGAGTTCAGTGCATTTATTATTGATGAAAGAGTGTTTGGCAAGTCGAAGAACAGATTTGGCTTGATTCCGGTCAAAAACATTGGAAGAATGAGATTCTTGAGTTTTAAGGCGTCGGTGCCGTTTGAATGACTCCTCCTTATTGCGGACAGCAGTAGAACACGCATGAGTAAACCAAGATTTGTTTGCATTAGTCTGAAAGAAAGAAGATTGATTGTATGCCTCCATGCCCGATAGGATTACCTCGGTAATGCGTTCAGCATTCTCCGAGGGTCCCCGGCCACGGAAGCAAAAATCTTTCCCTGGGAAATCAAAGAAGTTCTGCCGGAGAGTCTCTCAGTCGGCATCGCCAAAGTGCCACAAGCGCCGCCGGCTGTGAGGATCGGGTGGCCGTAATGGAGATATAGGACAGGTGACAGAGATAAGTTTATGGTCAGAGGAGCCCAAAGGAGAGAAAAGATTGACAGTATAAGTGGAAGGAATAGAAGTTAGACAAGGATGTTGGGCCGATCTCCGAAGCCATCCGCGGGATACGGGTGGGTTGCTAAACTAACTGCTCTAGGTCATTTAGGATAGAAAAGACGTAGGCTTGTTCACCAGGTTGGTCAGTAGTGTGATAGGTGAGCCATTGGTGGTGGTGAACGTTGAAATCTCCTAAGATGGAGATTTCTGAGAAAGGAGAAATGGATAGAATGTGTTCCAATTTAGAGTTTAGATAGTCGAAGAATTTGGGAAAGTTGGTAGTGTTAGGGGAAAGATAGACAGCACAGAAATATTTAGTATGAGAATGATAGGATAGTTTGAGCCATAAAGTTCAGAATCCAGAGGAAATTTACTCCATAAATGCCACCATTAGTGATATCGTTTATAGGGAGAACGTCCTTCTTAGAAACAAAAAGAGATCAAGATTTGCTGGCAATCTGATTGTTCAGCTTGTGTCAACGTAGTTTGGCATTTAAATTTAGCTGAGATCTCGCTTCATAACTCATAGGCACTGCCTAATACTTACCCCAAATGAACAGGCACATATTCTGTAGTTGGGTGTGGTGGATAGCGAGTTTCATTAGTAGGCTATTAAGGATTTTGCTTATTTTTGCTATGTTCCAGCAATGTAGCATTTTTTTGTTTTAATAGTGTAACAAAAACGCCTTCACAGACTTCCTTTAACCTAAAATATGCCCACCCAGAACTCTTCAAACTAAGTTTGCGTAATTTAAGCTCGACACCTGAAGGGGCTGCAGCGTCTTATTATCGCCAAACTGATGGGGTGAATCTCCAAATTAATGGAGCGAAACAGGGGAGGTTACAAAAGACCTCCCTCCGACCAAATGGGGTTAAGCAAGCATTATAATATTATGTGCCATATATGTAAAGGACGTGTAGTATATAGCAGTCATGTTAAAATATTATGCATGTAGTAAACATGTGTTTCTAACAAATTGTAGTACAATATGGTTAGCATCTTTTCATGAACTGGTTGACTATCTTTGTAACGGATGCTATTCTTTTACTAAGCCAAATTTAAGCAAATACTTCTTATGACGTCAGTTTGTGTGTGTGTGTGTGTATGTGTGTGTGTGTGTGTGTGTGTGTGTGTAATGAAATGTGTAATACATTGATCCTACTTGAGCATTGAATATTCTCGGGATACCTGTATTTGCAACTGGTTTTATGTGTATATATATATATATATATATATATATATATATATATATATATATACCGGTATATATATATATATATATATATATATATAATTGATGTTAAAAGATAGATATATATAGTCAACAAAATGTGTGTATGTGTATTTGCGCTTACGTACAGTACGTGTGGAGGCCCCTGCATTTTCCCTGTATATTCATATTTCGCAGACCAACTCACCATCTCCCTTTCTTCTTGGTACACCCTTTACCCCAATATGGACAGTGAGTGTTGGCTGGCGGGCGGGGAGCTGAGATATAGCGGTGGGGCGGCTAAGTGAACTAGGCTACAGGTTAAAGCGTACCAAGAAAATGTGGAGAGAAAGTGGAAAAGGGAAACTGGTGGAGGAGTGGGTAGGTCAAGTTGGAAAGTGAAGTGGCATGGGCAAGTGCTATCAGGACTATTTGAAACAATACAATACGAATGACGGTTGTATAAATTCGAATTGTAGCTTGTATTGTAATGTAGAGTATCAATAGCTGATATACTGATGTTCAATAGGGGAATGTAATAAGTCTTTAACGGGGGAGGGATGTTATGTTAATATTGAAGGATGCTTAACCCGTGGAGCCCCGGCTAGTTTTGTAATGTTTGCGCACCAGAACCCGGCCGGTTTTCAAAAAATGGTTTTATTCCAGAAACAATAGCGAATGGGTTAGGAATGAAGGAAAAACCACGAAAAACCGCTCAAAAAGCTTAAAAAATGGTCCTACAGAGCCCCCGAAAATGGATTTTATAAGAGTAAAAAATTGAAGGCAATTATCCCAAAAAAACAGGTTATTGCGTGCTTGCGCGCACGCACGTGGACTTTGAGAGTTTTCAACCATCGGCACGGTTGCGTGGGATACGTACACAGTTCCCATACAAATCTGAGCCCTCTTGAGTGGCTACACCTGAGGTTACGGTCGGCGCAATTAGGGTGACGCGCCAGGCGCGTCTCTGGGGCTGTGCGTTACATACATCGCCGACGCGTCAGGCGCGTCGCTGGGGCTGTACGGGTTAAAGGATGTATGAATAACTATATTTTGAATGGATCACGGATATATATATATATATATATATATATATATATATATATATATATATATATATATATATATATATATATATATATATATATATACTATATATACAGTATATATATATATATTCTGACATACGGAGCCCTGTATGTTAATTTAAGAGTTAGAATTAGAGTTCAAGGAGCCAAACTACCCAAGTGGTGAAGCAGACTAGCGAGCGAACGAGCGAGTGGGCAAACCATCTCGCCCCATACCAGCTCGCCCCATACCTCGATGACCGATGCTATGACGTATGATCGACGCCAGGAGCTGTGAGTGGACGACACACCTGTTATGTGATTCGAGGAGCTATGATTGGAGCGCGCACCATCACTCGCCTCCTGATTCGTTCCTACACCATCATTGTTTGGTATATAAGACCCGAGTTGTGGGCATTGAAATCAGTCTCATTTGGAGTTGGGGAAGGTGAACTTGCAGCTGGAGGAAGACGGGGTGAAGTATTATAATGGGATTGTGACTGTCAGTCAGATTATATAAATGTGTGTTAAGTGTGTTCGGTGTAAACACTTATGTTATGTTGGTTAGTGAGATATGTGATTGGGAATTAACGTGAACGCTACTATTATGTGTTTAACTATTTGATTGCGAATTAACGTTAACGCTACTATTTATGTACTTAACTATTTGATTGGGAATTAACGTTAACGCTATTATTATGTACTTAACTATTTTAGTTGACTAACTTGTGGACTAAAGCAACTCTTTAAGTAATTGGGTTATGATGAAAGTAATACTATTGTTTTATATTAATACTTACGAGTTCTTTCATTTTCTTTGAATTAAGCTTACATTGCTTAATGGTGCTTAGTACGGTGATGCTATTGTTTCGTATTAGTAATATCGCCTTAGACTAACATGGCTGTGTTAATATTACTTCTAGTGATTTCCTAAGCTGAAGAAAATTCTTTTGCTTCAAAATATTATATTTTGCTTTTCATATTATTTGAGTGAGACCTGAATCGAATCTATGAAACGATCCTGTAACTTTATTTACTCATAATCAAACTTCAATGTTACGTGGTTAAGAAATAAATTTAACTAATTATTAAATATATATCTAACTTTTTATGTGACTTTGATATTACTCCTGATGATAATAATAATATAATACTATTAACGTAAGACAAGAACCAAGAATAATTACATTAAATATAAATAAAAGGACATAGAAGAAAACTATCTATTCATTTCAAAAAGGGTAAGAGACAGAAATATTCTTACTTTAATATTTATCTTTCAAGACTTTTTATAAAATTAATAGTCCTTCTTTAGCTATAACTTATTCGGTTCATAACCATAGCCTACTAAGCTTCGGTTAAATAATAATTCTTTATAAATACTACATGACTTTAATTAGTTTCAGTATTTTTCATAATATAAGAGTATCAGTCAATAAAGGATACTAAGTCCTAAGATCCAAAAGGAAAGGAAGCAACAACAGGAAATTATTTTATTAGATTTTACTTTTGTTTTGCCTTCAGCTGACTGATACCTTAAATTATATCTCTGTGCTATCTAGATTCATCAAGTTAACCACTTGAGGATCAAGATACGTAACAATATATATATATATATATATATATATATATATATATATATATATATATATACCGGTATATATTGTAAGAGATGGGGAATCCTACCTGGGGAAAGAGTGAAAGGGGGATACACCGTGGGATACCATTCTTACTTTTCATTGTTGTAGTGGAGTTATTTAAACCGAGAACCACGTGTGGCTAGAATAAGGAAATTGTTCATTTGTACGGGACCGAACTTTGAATACAAATCTGTATGTAACGATTGGCTGTAATTTATCTGCCATAAATGTAGAAATAATATAAAATTATTAAAAATGAACCGGATACAATGACAATAATATCTACATTGTTAATACTAACGTCCATTTATGCAAACCACCCAAGTCTTGCAAATACTTATAGTCGTTCGGATATACTTGAGCTTGTCTGGATAAGAACTATATATAACTTCCTCCTCAGAACTGGAAAATATGATAATCAGAGGATCGAGAAACATATCCAGGAGGGAGAGACAAAGGGGAGGAGAGCATAGGAGGCGACTGTCAGTGGAAGGGAGACATAAAGAGCAGAATGTATTACAGCTGTTATACAAAAGCGCATTTTCCGGAAATTTTTCGATAAGCAAGTATTTTCTGGTACTATTTTGAGGCTCTTTTCGCATTGCAATCGGAAACTAGATCAATGGTAAACTATGTTAGCTGTTTTAATTTTTGATGAATTTATATATTGAAGCTGCCCAACAACAACTGCCCGTAGAGATTGACACCGCCTCAATATTATGGAGATGTCAAGATAACAATTACATAGGTTTACATAGATACACTGGCCACACAGACCCTATAATCCCAGCAAGGTGGTTAAGAGAGATAGCAAACCTGATAGTAAGGGAAAGCGGAAGGAAGGGATATCAAAGAAGAGAGAGAGAGAGAGAGAGAGTCAGAGGGAAGGAGAGAGAGAGAGAGAGAGTCAGAGGGAGGGAGAGAGAGAGAGAGAGAGAGAGTCCGAAAACGAATCGGAGAGAGAGAGCGAGCTAGGACCAATCAGCCCGGAACGTCAACAGAACAAGGGAGGGCAGATTAACTGTACATGTTATAAATAAAAAGACACATTTCTATTGGAGCCTGACATGGAGATTTAAAAGCTGGGCCAAAACAAGAGGGGGAAACAGAGAGTAAAAAGGCACAACACGCCAGAGAAAGTGTGAGTGGGGAGAGAATGGCTTTATTGCTGTAATTAAGGGCAGGTTTTTAGTTATTTATTAGTATTATTATATTTTACTTATTTGATTATCTTTAGTTTGCTCCATACACCTTTATCAAGCATGTAAAAATACACTCGCCAAGATATATGTTTACGTTTTTCGGTAGAAAAGTTTACCGGCCAATGCATGGCCGATTCCTCAGGCTCGCTATCGCCCCCCTAGAAAAATCGACACATATATGGCACGAAAGGTCTTAAAATTGACAAAAGAAATATGCCTAATGGTTTTAAAATTGCCGAACTAATGGGGAAAACGTCTTAACATATCATACCTAATGGGGCTAAGTATGAGAGAGAAGTGGGTCCAGAGAGAAAAAAAATACTCCCCTTAAACGTCAATTATACATTAATCAATCACATTCCTTATACACTTAATCCTTTCAGGGTGCTTATTCCGCATTTTTGTGTTTTCTTTAGGCTGTTAATGGATTATTTTATTAAGCTTAGAAAGGATCTGTTGGAGTTAAAGGGAAAATTTTAGTTGAGGTTGCCCCCTTAGACTACTAGAGTTCCTTCTTTGGCAATTGCAATCGTCTGATGATAGCCAGAATGAAGTGAAGGAAGGTAATGTAGCACTCAGGTATCCTTTAATGATGTGAAGGAAGGTAATGTAGCACTCAGGTATCCTTTTAAGTGAAGGAAGGTAATGTAGCACTCAGGTATCCTTTAATGAAGTGAAGGAAGGTAATGTAGCACTCAGGTATCCTTTAATGATGTGAAGGAAGGTAATGTAGCACTCAGGTATCCTTTAATGAAGTGAAGGAAGGTAATGTAGCACTCAGGTATCCTTTAATGAAGTGAAGGAAGATAATGTAGCACTCAGGTATCCTTTAATGAAGTGAAGGAAGGTAATGTAGCACTCAGGTATCCTTTAATGAAGTGAAGGAAGGTAATGTAGCACTCAGGTATCCTTTAATGAAGTGAAGGAAGGTAATGTAGCACTCAGGTATCCTTTAATGAAGTGAAGGAAGGTAATGTAGCACTCAGGTATCCTTTAATGAAGTGAAGGAAGGTAATGTAGCACTCAGGTATCCTTTAATGAATGAAGGAAGGTAATGTAGCACTCAGGTATCCTTTAATGAAGTGAAGGAAGGTAATGTAGCACTCAGGTATCCTTTAATGATGTGAAGGAAGGTAATGTAGCACTCAGGTATCCTTTAATGAAGTGAAGGAAGGTAATGTAGCACTCAGGTATCCTTTAATGAAGTGAAGGAAGGTAATGTAGCACTCAGGTATCCTTTAATGAAGTGAAGGAAGGTAATGTAGCACTCAGGTATCCTTTAATGAAGTGAAGGAAGGTAATGTAGCACTCAGGTATCCTTTAATGAAGTGAAGGAAGGTAAGCACTCAGGTATCCTTTAATGAAGTGAAGGAAGGTAATGTAGCACTCAGGTATCCTTTAATGAAGTGAAGGAAGGTAATGTAGCACTCAGGTATCCTTTAATCGTTTGGTCCGAGATGTCGTTCGCAATCTCAATAATACTGTTTAATATTAACCTAAACGTGAGTATAAAGATCGCGTTACCGTACTTAAAGGATGAAGAGTAGAAGAGAGAGACTACCGTCCTCGTTCTCCAAGCATACAACATACGGCTGAATGCAAAGTCAGTCGAATGCAAAGTCGGTTGCATGCAAAGTCGCTTGATTAGGAAGTCAACCAAATACATAGTCGGCCGAATACAAAGTTGGCTGAATACAAAGTCGGCCGAATGCAAACTCGGCCGAACGCAAAGTCGGCGGAATACTAAGTTGGCGGAATACAAACTCGGCGGAATAAAAGTTGGTGGCATACAAAATCAGCAGAATACAAAGTCGGCGGTATACAAAGTCAGCAGAATACAAAGTCGGTGGAATACAAAGTCGGCGGAATACAAAGTCGGCAGAATGCAATGTCAGCGAAATACAAAGTCGGCGGAATACAAAATCGGTGGAATACTAAGTAGGCGGAATACTGTACAAAGTCAGCAGAATACAAAGTCGGCGGAATACAAAGTCGATGGAATACAAAGTCGGCGGAATACAAAGTCGGTGGAATACAAAGTCGGTGGAATACAAAGTCGGCGGAATACAAAGTCGGTGGAATACAAAGTCGGTGGAATACAAAGTCGGCGGAATACAAAGTTGGCGGAATACAAAGTCGGCGGAATACAAAGTTGGTGGAATACAAATTCGGCGGAATACAAAGTCGGCATAATACAAAGTCAGTGGAATACAAAGTCGGTGGAATACAAAGTTGGTGGAAAACAAAGTGGGTGTAATACAAAGTCAGTGGAACACAAAGTCGGCGGAATACAAAGTTGACAGAATACAAAATCAGCATAATACAAAGTCGGCAAAATACAAAATCGGCTGGTAGGAGAGCTTGGCTCAACACAAACTTTGTCACAATGAAAAACTAGCTTGACCAAACCGAACTGGGCCTATCCTAACTTCAACCTAGCAACTATAATTTGCGATTTTAAGACGTTTTGTCCAATTAGTTTGGCGATTAAAAGACATTTAGCTATATTTAGGAGTTGATTTTCTTCTGCACGAGCGTTAGGGAGACTGATATTTAACAGAAACCAGTCTTTAGCCGGGCCATCACCCTAAGGTAGCTTATATTAGGTAGTTAAATGTTTAAGGTACATACATTATGTAGCTGCCAGACTACAATTGCCCATAAACATTGACTGAACAAAATCGCTCGTGTGACCCTGCCGTAATTTAGAAAGAGGAATATTGACATGTGAATGTTTCACTTGTGAGTTTCAGGCTATAAGGAAGTTGGAGCCTTAAACATTGACATATACTAGAAAAACAATAATAATCTTGATTTTTGATGGATATAGAGTAAGATAAATTTGTTTTTATGTATTTACTAGCAGGGGTACCCGGCGTTGCCCGGTGCGGGCTCACCCTTGACCTCCCTGTATCCGGGGGGCGCTGTCTCGGCTACGCCTCGACCTCCCAGTGCCCGGGGCGCTGCCTCGGTCTCGGCTACGCCTCGACCTCCCTGAACCCGGAGGGCGCTGTCTCGGCTACGCCTCGACCTCCCAGTGCCCAGGGCGCTGTCTCGGTCTCGGCTACGCCTCGACCTCCCTGTATCCAATGTGCAGTATATCTATATATATATATTTTGTGTGTGTGTAGCCAATATAGTCTTTATTGACTTGTGTTTGTCTTGTTATTGTGGTGTTGTTGCGGAAGAATGAGGTCGACCTTTAAAGTGATGTGGATATGCAGAATGTGACCTTTGTGGGGCTACGTGATAGGTTAATATAGACGGAGAATTATTGAAGCTGCGATCATTATATTGTGAATGCCGGATGGGGGATGAATATGGTATGACGTGCAGGAGGTAATCGATGTGTGGGGTGCTGGGAGGTATTGGGAGAATTTGTATTAAACCATCTCAGTCACTCATTATGTAATATTTGATTTACTGAAGCTGATTAAGGGGGGTTTTCTGGCCTCTCTTCTCCCTCATGTTTAGCCTCATTATTTTTCAAATATTAAGACGTACGGCCCATTAGTTTGGCGATTTTAAGACCTTTCGTGCCATTTAGGTGTATGTTTTTTCCTGGCTAGTTATAGCGAGCCTGTAATTTAAGAGAAAACGGACTTCGGACTGGACATTTCTCTACCGAAAAATGTACAAATTTGTCTAGTAGGGGGATTTTGGCAATGTTTTTTTAAGTTTGATGGAGGTCTAGGGAGGAAATTAAAAAACAATAAATAATTAATTAAGTAGAACGATACATAAAGCCTCCCCCCCCCCCCCTTATACTGACCTCCGAATGCAATTAAAAGGTAATGAATTAACGAGGTTTAATTGAGGCCGATATAGCTTTGAAAATTATTGCCAGCATTAATGACCGTGACAAATATAATACATAAACTAGTAATCCAAAGCTATATTAAAGTTAGTCCTAAGTTAGGTCCGTTTTTGAATACAGTAGTTTAAAATAATCAATGAGTACCCTGAGAATTGGCTTCAGAAAAAACACATTGACATTTGACAAGGTTTGCAAAATATATCAAGACCCACAGGTTAGGCAAGATATGAATGTTAGCCAATATACTGTATATTCTATAATCTGTGTATATTTCTTCCAGGTGATGTTAAAAAGACATCTTAGCAGGTGATTTCTGATATTTATTTGAACATATGTAATTGTTATGCCAACATTGAAAATAGCCTCAGTGACCACCACCCCAGCAACCACACCAGAAGGACATAAAAGTCGCCATGACAAAGGCCTAGAGCACTTTTCTCACGCAGGACAGCCTCTGCACCAGCTACCACCGAAACAAGATGACTTCTACTATCACCAGAGTAATAACCGAGTCAGAACAAACCTTCAAACTCTCAACACCATCAACCAGGGCAAATCAGACGAACGAAACACTATGACCAACAATCAAGCAACTAGCATCAACACAATACCGCTATATGTTTGGTCACTGCCAAGTGTGAGACTGGCACAAGCTTGGGATTGCCTCCCCCTGCCACGTGTGAGACTGGCACAAGCTTGGGATTGCCTCCCCCTGCCACGTGTGAGACTGGCACAAGCTTGGGATTGCCTCCCCCTGCCACGTGTGAGACTGGCACAAGCTTGGAATTGCCTCCCCCTGCCACGTGTGAGACTGGCACAAGCTTGGAATTGCCTCCCCCTGCCACGTGTGAGACTGCCCCCCTGCCAAGTGTGCAACTGGCCACCCAACCAAGTGTGAGCCTGGCCCCCCTGCCAAGTGTGAGACAGGCTACAAGTCGTGTGTGATACTGATATCAGTGTTACCTGTGAGGCACCTCGCTCACACGTGGAAGGTTGTTGTCTGTAGCCTTGGACATGATGCCAGTGTAGCCACTAATCGAGATCGTACCTGGCTATATCCTGTAGTTGGCGATGTGGGGTCTGTTCTACGACCTCTACTATACGCTATGCAACAGGCTGACTATACTTTTGTCTCCATGCGTCTATGCTGCCCTAGTACTGCTTTGTGACACCTTGCACGACTTCTATTTGTGACTGGATAGTGGTCCATTATGTAATGAGACTCGACATCCTTCTTGAGCATCATAAGCCCCACTCAAACAAATGGCTCTATCATACCCTTCTAAATAATGATGCTGTGTGATAGTGGCACGCATAATGGGCGTGTGAATGAAGTGTTTGAGCCGTAAATATAATATGGGGTTAAGCTGTGATAAATTGTAATATATTTATCCAAGAATATATTTATAAAGCATATTGTCTGTTATAATTAATCCGTATATTCATTAAGAGATTCATTATCGAGTGTATATACAGTATATTACTAGTGAAGTAATTATGTTACTCTGAAATCACTGAACATATTTAGCTTATTTGCCGTGTGTTTACTTACAGTAACTCATCTTGTGTTTATATTGTATTGATATATAGACCTCTTAGTTTCTCCCCGTTAGAAGAACTCCCAACTACCTGTTCATATTCTGTACTTATAACTGTCTTGATGGTGTAATGGTTAGTGTTTAAGATCTGTATGTAGTAACCCAGGTTCGAATTCCGGTAGGATCACATGCTTTCATGTATTTCATTGAGAGGTGTTTGGTGTTGGGAGTGAAATTAATTAAACATTTGATGATCAATAGGTTCAATAAAATATTTTGTAGCGAGGTCGGTCCTAAGTGATCTGTGCCCCATAAAATATGTGTTTTTAGTTTCGCTTAAGCATAAGGCTATTCATAGTGCAGTTGGGTAGAGTACATTATTAGATTAATATCCAGTATTCAATAAATCTATATCAATCGTGGTCATGTTCTGTGATTATAACTGTCTTGATGGTGTAATGGTTAGAGTGTTTAAGATCTGTATGTAGTAACCCAGGTTTGAGTCCCGGTAGTATCACATGCTTTCATTAATTTCATTGGGAGGTGTTTGATGTTGGGAGTGAAATTAAAAAACAAAATTGTCAAAATATAACAGTACTGATCATGTCTGCGTCATAATACCGCGAATTTATCATAAAAACCACAACATTCGTTACAAATTATTCGTAATAGATGAGTAATCAAAATGAGTGTATGTAAATTTACCAATGGCTGAAAATATACATACTGTCCTATAGTGGGGAGATTGTAGGCACCAATCGAGCAGGGTGGTACCAAGGGGAGGCCACATACACATATGATAAGGATTTACTCGAACTTTTATTTCATTTGCCTGGTTTCCCTCATTGTTTCTATTTGTGCCTTAGCTTCACAGAGTAATTCAGCTAGACCTCCCAAACACCTCCTCTAATTAATTTCACTACACTTAACAAGCACACCACACTTCTTTCCAACATACCTAAATTACCTCTGACGTACTCTGATTTTGGCTCTTTATCACTCTTTCAACTTTGGAGGGACACTTGTCACAGGCAGCTTTGCCTTTCGTCGCTTTCATGCAGATAGAAAAAGAAAAAAAAGGAAAAATCAGCCAAACAACAATGTTATATTATTAACGTTTAACCCCTACCATACGACGCCATCAATTTAAATTTAGTTCGGGCTGAAATTGGTAATATTATTTAGCTGAGAAAGAACCTCTAATTTATGCCCCTTTCCCACTGATGCGATTTCATACGATTTTCATCGCAGACACCAAGAAATGGGCACATTCGTGACATGTCGCAACAAAATCTTGAACCCTCGCATGATAATCGTTTGACTCGCAAGGCCTTGCAAGGGCCCTCGCGGGTCATCACAAATGTTCGGATTGTTCAAAATTTGGGACGAGGACTTGCGAGGGGTCCGAACCCTCGCAAGCATCATCGAACATTGCCGAGGGATCGGCGAGGCCCTCGGAGATCCTCGGCGACATCGGCGAGACAGCGAGGAGGGTGTCGCACAAAAATCGGCGAGACAGCGACGAGGGTGTCGCACAAAAAAAAAGCGTCGCCGAGAGTATACCCGCCACGTGTATACTTCGCAGAGGCGTGCAAAGGGCTGTGCGACTAGATGAATGCTTGGAAAACACTTCGCCTAGGCCAAAGAGCACCTTCGGCAAGGTGGGTAAAATAAAAGGATTAGGCCTTTAGTGAACCTGTCAACCCTTTTGTCTATGCACTTCTCGTAAGGGGGTTCACCTGTTTTTTTTCTCTTTCTCTCCTTCTCTGTCTTTCTCTGGCTTGTATCCATTCGGCCCCATTCAGCCAACTGTTTTAACACCTTACGAGCGGCCTATGCGGTTTATTTATGTGTACCGCCCAGCGGGGTGTTTTTAGCCAAAATAGGGCTGTTTACGTGATCATTTTCATGCCTAAATAAGACCCAGAACGTAAAACAAGTATCTATCCCTGAAAGGGCATAAACAGAGCTTTCGAATGACACCATAACGATCCTTGTATGATGGATAGTTTTCTTGCAATAACCGTGCAACGCGAGTGCAAAAAGCAGGTAATTCGGTACTTTCGGTACATAATTGAGTATGTAGCGAGTGAGAGAGGGAGGAGGGAGCTGAGATTTGTGTCAGTAGGTTCGCCGCGGTGGTCTGGAGCAGTCATACGCTCGCTAGTCTCCTGCCACCACTTGTCTCTCTCTCTCAGCCACATTACGTGCTGAAATTGCCACTCGACCTATGTCGAGCGCCGCCACATAGTCCAGCTTTATTTAACTCGACTTAAGTGGTGAGCCGCTTTTTAAGGGTTAAGACGATTTTCCCCATCCAAGTATCGATATCTTCCTGGCGAGTGATAGCCAGCATTGTATGGAGAAATCCGGCTTCGCAGGAGAAATTTTTCTATAAAAAATGTACAAAATAAGCATGCTCTCAAAACAAAACAAAATATATATATGTTGGCTCGCTACCGCTCACCAGGAAAATATTGCAACCTGGATGGGGGTAAACGTCTTAAAACAGTAGGCTGAATGGGGCCGAACGGATACAAGGCAAAGAGAGAGGGAGAGAAAGAGAAAACAAAAAAAGCGAGGAGAGAGGGAGAGAAAGAGAAAACAAAAAAAGCGAGGAGAGAGGGAAAGAGAAAGAAAAAAAAAGCGAGGTGGGCTTAATTAAGCCGTAACGTAAACATACGGCAAGGACATTGCCAATCTCCGAAT
Source organism: Paralithodes platypus (assembly GCA_032716605.1). Lineage (NCBI taxonomy): Eukaryota > Metazoa > Arthropoda > Malacostraca > Decapoda > Lithodidae > Paralithodes > Paralithodes platypus. The sequence goes on along the minus strand of CM064487.1, from coordinate 55,162,076 downwards.
TAAGGGGAGATGGGTCGTTTTTCTGGTCCCCTTTCTTTCTCATGGTTAACCCCATTAGTTTTCATATTTTATGACGTTCGGCCCGTTAGTTTGGCGATTTTAAGACATTTCACCCCATTTCGTTGTCAATATTAAGACTTTTCGTGTCATTTAGGCGTCGAGTTTTTCCTGGCTAGCGATAGCGAGCCTGTACGTTTTGAGGAACCGGCCTTCGGCCAGGATATTTTTCTATCGAAAAATTTACAAATTGATCTTGAAGGAGGGTGTTGCGGGGTGCTTTATATGCTTGATGGAGGTCTAGGGATGAAACTAAATAAATCATAAACAAATATATAAATGAGCAAATATTACGCCCATTCCCCCCCCCCCCCCCCTTAAGGGGAGACGGACCGTTTGTTTGGTCATTCATTCCTTTATTTCTTAGTTTCCTCACTAGACCTCCATCAAACTTAAAACAAAAAACTCTAGACCCCCCTTCAAGATAAATGTGTACATTTTCGAGGAGATGGAGTGCGTAGTAGTATCGCTTAATTCGGCTTAATTCGCCAAAGATCGCAGAACATATGCCGAGGATTCGTTCATCCTTCGCATTATTTCGCAATATTTTATTCAAATGTGACAGTTCTCGCCTAGGCCATTTGCTCAATTTGCCGATGAAGTCGCATAATGTCGCCGATAAAGTCGTATCCATCGGCGACGTCGTCGCCGAGTGTAAACTTTTCAACGGTTTTTAACGGTCAAAATCGTTGACGTCGCACAAATTCGTTGCGAATTGACAAAGCTACGTCCTCGGCAACGAAAATCGTATGAAATCGCATCAGTGGGAAAGGGGCATAAGAATCACGGGAGTGCAATTTATTTCAACCAACCATTTGAATCCCAAAGGTCCTTCTTAAACTGAATAAAATTGTTTAACTATAGCCATAACAAAATCAAGAAAGTCGTCATAGTAATAAACCCCTTCACCACAATTATGTAATTTTCATCATATTTTTGTTACCATTGAACAATTTTCTTAAGTTTATGATCTACGTACACCACTTAAATGGGTTAATACGATCTCAATAAACCCTCTTAGTTACATATACTGTAGGTCCTTCTTAAACTGCATAACATCATTTAATTATATCAAGAATTAGAGGTCAAAAGGCGTCATGCTGGTGAAGGGGTTAAAGGGTAAATTATTGGCTTTTATGTTTCTTGGTGTGATTATTTAACCTTTCAGTATAATACAACACATTGTTTTTTTGTTCTGGCTATTATTCAACGATTTTCACTAACTTAGAAAGGGTATGTGGGACTTAAAATGTTAAGTAAGCTAGTTTGTACCCGATTCGTTCTCCAGAGGTCTTTCCTAAGCAGCATAAAATCGTCTAATTATGGACACAATCACATGTAAAGAGGTGTTCCCGTATACTAAAGGGGTAAACAAATGTGTGTGTGTGTGTGTGTGTGTAACAATTGATCATGGCCTTGCTGTTTGATTGCTAATAATAAATGTGAAAAGGGGCTGACACTGACCTTGAATAATTATGGAATGTATATATTGTGCTTGTAATTATAATGTGTTCCTGACCGTCTATTGTTAACGGGCTGTGGGTAATGTTTTTTTTTTTTTAAAGAGACAATGAACGGAGGAAGAAAAAACACAGATAAAACAAAAAGGTCCATGTGCCTAAAGGCATCCTCCATTCATAAAATGTTTGTAACAACTGGATTTAAACATTTGTAGATTGTAAGTTTGTGGAAAGCAATTCGAGGGAAGTGAATTCCAAAGAGCAGTAGCTCTGGGGATAAATGAATTCTGATAAGCAGAAGTTCTGCATTGTGGAGGAGAAAGTGTAAATTCATGGGCGCTCTCAGCTGCCGTAGTTCTACGGGGAAAGATGTGGAGAGGCGGCACAATTGAAGCAAGTTCCTCGGAACAATTGCTGTGAAAATATCTGTAGAATAATGCAAATGATGCAACGTTTCTTCGTATGGATAATGTAGGAAGGTCCTGTGTGATTGCAGGGTTATTGATTAATCTAATAGCTTTATTTTGAATTTTGTCCAACTGCCTCAATGCAACCACTCCACTTCCACCCCACAGAGGTGAACAGTAATCCATCTGAGAACGCACATGACTTTTATATATCACGGCCAACTGCTCGTCAGTGAAGAATTCTCGAACTCTGTACAGGAGTCCCAGTTTTTTAGAGGCATTCTTAGCAATACTTCTAACATAATGTGTCCAGCTCAAGTTAGTAGTTAATGTTACACCGAGAATGTAAATACTAGGGGAAGTGGGAATATTTACATCATTAACAAATATATGGGAGTCAGTGAGATTCTGTCGGTTAGAAAATTGAATGTACTTTGTTTTCTGTGCATTAAAGGAAACTAGATTCTTTTGTCCCCATCCATTAATTCTAGAAAGGTCCTGGTTCAGAGAAATTGCAGTGTTTATTTTTGAATTTATAAGATCGGGTTGGGTGAAAGAATTGGTAAATGTGAAGGAACTGTGGAGTGTTGAGTCATCTGCGTAGGAATGTATTGGATTATGAGTGGTAGATATGAGATCATTGATATGAATGAGGAACAGAATTGGGGCCAAAACTGATCCCTGGGGAACACCAGCATTTATTGAGTGAAATTGAGAATAAAGGCCATCTACCATTACACATATTTTTCTGTTATGAAGATAAGAAGAAATTAGTGGAACTAATGATGCAAGGCCGTAGTGTGACATCTTCGACAATAAGGATTGATGCCAGACTCTATCAAATGCCTTTGATATATTCAGTGCTATTGTATGTGTTTCACCATGTTGGTCTGTAGCTTGGTTGATTTGATGCGTAAGAAGGCAAAGCATGTCTGCAGTTGATCGACATCGTCTAAAACCATATTGCCTATCACTGATTAATTTATTATTCTCAAGATGCTTAATTATGTGATTATTTAATATAATTTCAAAGACTTTACCAAGAGTGGAAGTTATAGCTATTGGTCTGTAGTTTGATGGATCTGAAGAGGCACCTTTTTTAGGAACTGGATGGATGTTTGCTTCTTTCCAGGGTACTGGGAAGCATGAGGTATGAGTAAACAGACGGAAAAAATTTGCCAATACAGGAGCGAGCACCAAGGAGCAATTCTTAAGTACTATTGGAGGAATTTCATCTGGACCAGGAGCCTTATCTACTGAGAGATTCTGCAAAATAGTTTTGACATGTCTGGTGTGGATCTTAAGTGAGGGAATTTCAGGGGAATTAAAATTAAGTACAGGGACATCTTGATTTATTTCATCTAAGGTTGAGTTGGTGGAGAAAATATCCGCAAGAAGGTTAGCTTTACCTCGTGGGTCACTTACAAGATTGCCAGTCGGAGATTTTAATGGTGGAATGGATGAAGCAGTAGTGAAGTTGGATTTAAATGAGTTAAGAGTAGACCAAAATATTTTGTTATCATTTGGATTATTTAGAAGTTTATTTGCCTGCTTATGGAGAAAGTTTGATTTAGTTAGGTTTAATACAGTTTTGGCATGATTTCTGATGTTTCAAAAGTAATTAAAGGCTTCATGTGTTTTTGATCTTGTGTATGCATTGTCGACTATTGCTTTTTGTTCAGTTACTCTAGCACAATTATGGTCAAACCATATAGGTGAATTAGATCTTTTACTGTACTTTTGATGAGGAATAAAAGTTTCCATTCCAATTTTTACAAAATCTTGTATGTGGCTCAAGGTGGAGTGTGCATCATTAGAAAAGAAAGAGGTCCAGGGAATATCAATAAAGAAACCTTGAAGATCCTCCCAGTCTGCCCTATCGTAATGCCATTTAGTCACCAAAACAGGTTCAGAATTTGAAGGTGTGGTAGGTGATAGACAGGTGGCCTGTATCAGACAGTGATCAGAAGATCCAAGCGGGGACCTCACTGTAACATCATAATTTTATGAATTGGTTGTTAAAAATAATTCCAGTAGGTGGGAATTATGATTAGGATTATCTGGTACACGGGTTGGTTGGTTGACTAGTTGAGTGAGATTAAATGAGTCTGCAAATAGCTCACATTCAAGACCAGCATCATCAGTCCTGGCTGAATGAGTGAGCCATTCAACATTATGGTCATTAAAATCACCCAACACAGTGATTTCAGAAGAAGCATTTAAGTTGAGGACACTGAGTTGTGAGGACAGAGAATCAAAAAGACTTTGCTCTGGAGGAGTATTTGGGGAACGGTAGATGCAACATATGTATTTAAATTTACCAGCAGAAATTAATTTGTATATAGAATAATCAAAATAGGGACAATTGAAACTAGTAACCTCCTCCAGGGCAATTTCAGATTTTGCGAAGCAACATACACCTCCTTTAGGTCTGAAATTTTGGAGCAGTTGATAACCTGGAAAATTAAATCTAGACGTGTCAGATGTGGATGTTACTTGAGTCTCTGTCAAAAAAAGGAGAGTAGGGGATTCTGCTTGAAGAAATTGGTGTACAGAATTGATGTTAGAGTGAAGTCCCCTTATATTGCTAAAGAAAAAGCTGCACCGACGAGCAGCTCGTCAGGTGGAAATGCTGGTTAATGGTAATGATTATATGTATTGCAATGGTAAAAATTATAAATTAGAATTTCTGTTGCTTAAAACTACCTCCTGGACTAGAAGGAGTAAATATCGATCTCAGTAAACCCACTGACTAACACAGGTCCTTATTAACACTTTTGCTGCGGGCATATTTCCGCCTATTTCCGCCATATTAGGGTTCATTCAGGCACTCCTGATTGATTAGGCAAGTGTGTGAATGAAAATAAATGTATTCAGTTGAAAACTAGACGAAAATAGCTTCAAATTGACAACAGAACGAGCTTCGTAGCTTGCGGAGTTCACCCGCAGGGCTACCATAGACATTCGCTAAAATGAGCAATTCTTGCTAATATCTTGCTACATTTGCCTTTGGCAGCACTGTATATCTCGCAAGACTCTGACTCATAGCCCTCAGTGCCACAGCTGCCTGGTTGGGAGAAGGACGTTAGGCCTGTCGTGCTCCCGCTCCCTTGCAACTCAATTTTACAGGCTTTAATAGGCTTTAAAAACCTGTAGATTGCTGTAAATTGCCATGACGGTAGCTAGAATTAAAGGTATAAAGGTATCATCGTGCTGATGGGGTTAATGGAAAGAAAAGCAGCATACCCGATTCTGCGACCTAGAATGTTGAAATTTGAATTGGGTTTTGATATCTTTAATAAAAACGTGATATATATATATATATATATATATATATATATATATATATACAGTAATATGTATACTGTATATATATATATATATAAATATATATATATATATATATATATATATATATATATATATAGGCTATATACAAATATATATATACTGTATATATACAGGTGTATATATATATATATATATATATATATATATATTGTATATATACATATACTGTATATATATATAAATATATATATACCGTATATATCTTTCAATTTGGCGTGAGCATAATAGCAAACGAAGGCTCCAACAAAACCCGTTTAATATACAGTACAGACGTATATTTTTCGGACTCGTCATACAAAGTCTCTGTAGTATTGAATTCATTATAGTACACATTAATCCTTTCAGCGCGATTACGCATTGTTTTACCTTTTGCTCTGGCTAGTATTAGATGATTATATGTAGTTTAACCCGTCCAATCCCAGCGACGGCTACTAGCCGTCAGTAGCTAAGTCACTCCCCAGACCCAGCGACGGCTAGTAGCCGTCAGTAATGTTATTTCCTTGTAACTGCCTGTATCAGGCTGTACCTGGTACCACGACCATTTGAGCACTGCTCTCGATATGGCAACACTTCTCAGCTTATATAATAATAATAATAATAATAAACGGTTTATTAAAGAATGGCAGCCTCATGAGCTGAAAATACACATTTTACAATTTAGTGGATGAACATGAGATGTACAGATATGAGGATGGTAAGCTTAGTTTACAAACAAAATAAATAAATACAATAATGATGCATGTGCAGAATACAAATTATCATAAAATAACCATGAGTGATATACAGTACATATACACATTTATTTACTTACTCATATACAGAACATACGTATATACACGTACGTGCGCACATACATATACATACATATATAGGAACAAAAGAACATGCAGTAAGTGTGCACATGTCCGTATACACAAACGCTCACGTATGCACACAAACATACATACATACAGAAACTGTTTTGGTAAGGTCAGGTAAAGAGGGTGCAGGTACTACAATGGGAGGTTAATCCTCGGTAGTGTGTGTGTGTGTGTGTGTGTGTGTGTGTGTGTGTGTGTGTGTGTGTGTGTGTGTGTGTGACAGAAGGCGAAATATGGAAGAGCTGGGCGTTCTATTGTTAAGGGTGGAAATACATGGATGAAGATACACGAACACTTAATAATAGATAATGCTTATGCATAGATTTATAATCAGAAGTTGCGCTAGTGAGCAATATGTTCTCGCTCATATGTACGTATATTTACATACATATGTGCATATGACCATATAAATATAAATACACGTACAGTACATATATATATTATATACCTTATATTCTCAACCGGGCTCGAACCATTGACAGCACATACACACAGACATACATATACATAAATATATGCACATTACATGCATATATGCTCTTCTCTTATCCTACCTGATACTCTCAGCCGGGCTCGAACCACAAACAGTATACACTATACACATATATATATACATAAATAACGCATACATACATACACATATACGCACACATACATACACATATACTGCACATACATAGATACATATATACACATATACATAAACAAACTCAAGCAAATACATACATCATTATATTCTAATACACACACGCACACACACTTATGCATATATTATTAAAGGTGGGCGCGTATATATGGTGTGACAGACCGTTATTACACATTATTAATAATATTAACAATGGTTGGGATAGGACTATTTTTATATCTGTCAGTTCTTGCTCTTATTGGTTGGAGTGTGTTGAAATGACGAGCTGCACGTGTAGGTCTAGGGGCGTCTGGTGGAAGTAAGTTTCTGTGTCGTGGGTGAACAAGCAGCTTAGATGCAAACTGTTTGAGTGTGTTGTAGTGGTGGGTTGAAAGTGCAGGTATGCTAAGGGTGGTGAGAGCTTCCTCGTACCCTGGATATGTGCCACCCAGGATGATCCTGCATGCCCTCCTCTGAACTCTCTCCAGTTGACGTTGTTGTGTTAGGGTTAGAGAGGAGGACCAGGCGGGAGAGGCGTAGGTGAGCTTAGGGAGTATGAAGGTGTTATATATACTCTTCAGCTCATTCTCCGGCGCCCCCAGGGATCTCAACCGCCTTAGCATAAACAACTTGTAAGTGGCGGTCCTGACTGTGGTAGTTACATGTTTCTTCCAGTTCAGTTTGTTGTCCACAGTGATTCCGAGGAGTTTGGTGGACTCAACAAGCTGAAGGGGATGAGGACCAATTGTGACAGTGGGTGGAGGAAGGTCGGTAACGGAAGTGTTGATGTGCATGACCACTGTCTTGTCATGATTGTTAGTCACATGATTGTCTGTGGTCCAGGCTTGAAGACGGTCGAGGATGTCTTGTAGGGGGTCATAGTTAGGGGAGGTGTTATCGACAGTAATGCCGACTGTCGAGTCGTCCACGTACTTCCAGTGGAATGGGGTGTCCTTTAGGGCATCATTAATCAAGATGAGGAACAATAGAGGCCCCATCTTTGTGCCCTGTTGGACTCCACATGTGATGTCTAGGAAGGTGGAGATGAAGCCTTGGTATCGCACTGCTTGTCGTCTGTCACTAAGGAAGTCGGTCAACCACGCAACCAGGGTAGGATGTAGCCCCAACTTTATGGCTTTGTTGATGATGATGGTGTGGTCAACAAGGTCAAATGCTTTCCTGAAGTCAATAAAGGCAAGGGCGAGGGAAGTCTTTCTCTTCTCAAGATTTGTGTAAATATAATCTAGGAAGCTAATAAGACAGTGAGTGGTGGAGGAGGTTTTTAAGGTTTTAAGACCCTCTGAATGCTGGGGGAGCCAGTCTTCCTTCATCTCTTGAGGTGGAAGGTTGTTCTATCTTGCCATTTTGGCCATATTGCTTGGGACTGGGGCGGACTTTTATTGCTGTATCCTACAGTACAGTAGGGGCTAAGAAGGACCATGTTATCCAGATGTTGTATTGAGATGTTGTATTTATCCCTGTGATTCCTAGAGGTAGATTGCACGCAAAGTAAAATTGTCTTATGGTAATCAGAATAAGACGAAAATGACCTGATCGTTCTGAAATGGTTAATATTAAGCCTAATAAATGTGTTCCAGATGCTTGATCAAACTACCGGTATACTCGATATTTGTTTTTTTCAATTTGGCGGCAATTTTACTCCCTTAGCAGCCCACTCCTTGATAACCAATGGCGACATAAGAAAGCACTTATTGTGTCCCTTAGGTTATCGCAACACCTTCCCACACTTCCTTCAAAATTGTATATTTCCCACTAAATTCGCTAAATTTGTACATATATTTATATATCCTGGCCAAAGGCCAATATTAAATAAGCTACTGGCTTACTATCGCTCGCCCAGGAAAAGTCGACACCTGTATGGGATGAAGTGTCTTATTATCGCCAAAATAAAAGGGTGAATTTATTAAAGTCTCCAAACTAATGAAGCGAAAAAGGGGAAGTCCAAAAAGACCTCCCTCGGACCAAATAGGGTTAATATAGCATAGATAATTAACCTTTGATGAAATACTTTCCGTTGGGGTGAAATTGTGATAGTGCTAATTTAATATGACCCTGGTATGGTAACATTTTAATATCGAAATGTTATATACTAGACTATTATTGATAAATGTTCCATTTATAATTGGATTTTTGGTAAATGTGGCATTATTAACGATATTTTCGCAGTTGCCATACTAATATGGATAACGGGAGTCTCGCAATATTGGTGTATGTTTTTGTACGGAGTGTTGAAAAGCGAGGAAGCATAGTCTGTTTTCTTATTGTTTATTATTATTTTTATTAGGGGTTCGACCCCTACGGGGAACCCCTATTGTAATCATTAAACCCGGTTTTTCATCCAAATTCTTCTTACGCGCTGGTTTCGACGCATAACTCCAGAACCGCTTTTTGGATCGAGATCAAACTTTCACAGGAGGTGCGTTTTTGTATTGGGCAACTTTTGATATGATAAACATCTGGCATGGCGGTCAAACAGGTCCGTGGCAGCCGATTTCCCGAAAAACTTGACGCCTAAATACCGTCTCACCCACTCATAGGAAACGACTGGGCTTTGGCATACGGACTCCACTACTAATACTCCGCAAATGTTATAGAGAAGGTTTTGCTTTTGCACGTGGATTTTTTTCCGGCAATCTTGAAAAAACCTCGAATTCCATTTAAAATTCCACATCTTGAAAACTGCGCCGATGTTCAAAGCCATGTTTGCGTAGTTGGGTGAGGCTCGCGATTCCGAACGTTTTGATACCAAAAGAATATAAATGGGTGGAATAGCAGCATTGAAAACTGTCTATTCTTAAATTACTTTAAAACTGCATTTGCTACCCACACAAAGTTTACCGTCTACAGTCTATAGGCTTCCACGCATCCCCCAGTTTTGCTTAATAACATAATCTCTTTATTATTCAGATCTATAATTTTGTTTTTATTTAACTCTCTCAAAACAGTTCGAGTCCCTACGAATTCCACCAATTATTTAGCCAACCTACCTATACATACCTACCCTACCAAATAATAATGATAATTCAAATTTATTTTTGGTTAATAACAGAGTATTGGCTAAGGTTTTTAACAATTCCTCCCTTTACCAAATGATTAGTTTAATAACAATGATATGGACCTTTAAAGTTTTGGCAATTGCCCGTGTGACTCGTATTTTAACCCTCCTAACTGTTACCACAAAATACTGCTAGATCCTTTCTCAAAAGTCGCTAGCATGTTGCTACATAGCCAAACAATGTTAGAATAATGCTGCAATTTCTAAAGAGTTTTGGTTTGTTTGTTTTGCAAATTTTACAATGTAGTATGATTAGAATGTCTGAAATTTTCAAATTATCCCTAGTAAATGTCTCTAGATATAAAAGAAATGGCTGCTAGATTGAAGTAAATAGCTCTACATTTAGCGGTAATATGTAGCTTTACAACTGGCAACACTGCAACCACCACCTCCCTCCCACCCTCCCAGTATGTCTCCACAAAATACCGCTAGATCCTTTCTCAAAAGTCGCTAGCATGTTGCTACATAGTCAAACAATGTTAGAATAATGCTGCAATTTCTAAAGAGTTTTGGTTTGTTTGTTTTGCAAATTTTACAATGTAATATGACTAGAATGTCTGAAATTTTCAACTTATCCCTAGTAAATCTCTCTAGATATGAAAAAATGGCTGCTAAATTGAAGTAAATAGCTCTACATCTAGCGGTAATATGTAGCTTTACAACTGGCAACACTGCCTAACCCTCCTTCCTCCCTCATATCTAGCAAATGTATCAACAACCACTCTAGTGAACTTTCGGTATTTAGTTTATTCAGCTTAAAACTATTTATCCACATAAAATAGAAACTTATCACGATTTTTGTCTAATACAACCATAGACAGTGCTATTACATATTATTTGAACATGATGTCGAATTTAGCAGTTGCTGTTTACCTTGAACAGTAATGACAGAACCGAAAGCTTCTCTTGCCGTGTAGTACTCAAAGAAAGGGTTACTTAAGCCGGCCCATACCGAACTGTTACCAAGTCAGAGATTCAGAGGTAACTTTCACAATGCATTATAACCCTAGACAGACACCAATATACCCCTAAATCATACAAATATCACTACAAAAAAGATAGGAAAATATTATATTAATGTCCTAGGTATTTGAAATTATGCAAATGAGTAAAATCCATTATGATATAATGATAATGGAATTGATTAGTATCTGGCAACAGTGTTGCACTATAATTTTCTGAACGTATGCGAACTTCGGAGTATTTATCCCATTAATATACACATCTATCACTATTTAAATTTAATACAACCATACACAGTGCTATTACATATTATTACATTACACATATAATTACACAGTGCTATTACATATTATTTGAACATAATATAGGATGGTCTTTCCTTTAAACCATTTTCTATATCTATTCACGAAAAATATAGGCCTAGCCTAGGCAGCGCTACCGGTAGGTACGAATTTATCAGTTCGAATTTTGTTTGAGAGTGGGATTAGGCCTAGGCCTAGCCTAGGGCTTAACATGGGATACTGTTTGGGGGTTGGGAATAGACTCAGGCTGCTTTAGGCCTAATTAGGTAAAAATAGTCAAATCGAGACAATTGCACAGCCAACACAGCCTAGGCCTATTAAGCAAATATTTTACCAATCTACAATAGGCCTATAGTCTATTCGCTGTAAGTAGGCAAGAAATCATGACCTATGCTATAACCTCTGTAACTAAAAAACAACTAGGCCTAGAGTGATCAAGCTAATATGTCTACCATTTGGGAAGAGTCAGTCAAGGAATAGCCTAGATGTGGAAATTTGCAGCCAATTTGCTCTAGCCCTATTTGAGATACAGAGATTAGAGGTCATTGTTGAGGCCCTCCCCCCTCACCCCCCATGACATATTGTCATCATCCTATATATTGCCAGCAGAGGGCAAATAACCAAAACAAATCGCCGTCAAAAAAGACGCGAACTTAACCACGGCGATCGACACATGTAAACATGGCGGTGGCGGGGGAGGTGTCGGACGTTTGCAATAAAGTTCCTGTCTATTTTGAATGCCATTGGATACAATAATATGTTGAGGGGGGCTTTGCCCCCCTCACCCCCCCCCCCCCCCATGACATATTTTCACCATCATATATATTGCCAGCAGGGGGCAAATAACCGAAAAAATTGCCGTCAAAATAGACACCTTTATGAATAGGTTAGCCTTCAGGCTAGGCCTATCGGCAAGAGTTGCATTATCAGGCGTATCACCAGACCGGGTATAGGCTATCCTAGTGTTTACTAATTTATAGGCTACCCCTTTGAAAGGACATTAGCCGGGTAGGATGAAGTTACCGGGTGTATCGCCAGCCTTGTTTACACTACGCGTACGCGTAGTGGCGTCGGACGCTTGCCATCCTTTTCCTGTCTATTTATACTGACTTTGGATACAATAATATGTTGAGGTTGGGCTTTGCCCCCCTTCACCCCCCCCCATGACATATTGTCATCATCATATATATTTCCAGCAGGGGGCAAATAACCAAAATAAATCGCCGTCAAAATAGACGCGAACTTAACAACGGCGATCGACAAATGTAAACATGACGGAGGCGGCGGACGTCTGCAATCATGTTCCCGTCTATTTTGAATGCCAATGGATACAATAATATGTTGAGGGGTGGCTTTGCCCCCCCCCATGTCATGTCATCGTCATATTGCCAGCAGGGGGCAAATAACCGAAAAAATCACCGTCAAAATAGACGCGAACTTAACAACGGCGATCGACAAATGTAAACATGACGACCGTACACTCGGAAACTACATCCATCCCCATTAGCCTAACCTAACAACCTTGCCTAACCTATCCTAGTATTATGGGTGGAGGCTGCCGCCCCCTAGACCCAGTACGTTGGATACAAAACTAACCCTCACGTAACACCTAGTATATGTCCCTAGTACCCAGTACGTGGGATACCATGCTAACCCTCACGTAACACCTAGTGTAAGTCCCTAGTACATAGTATTGGGATACAATACTAACCCTTACATAACACCTAGTATTATGTCCCTAATACCCAGTACGTGGGATACAAAACTAACCTTCACCTAGCATATGTCCCTCACTCAGTACACCTTTCACCCTCACTACCGTTCGTGAGTCCTCATACATCTTCATTATCACACGCACCAGCCACTCCTCTACGCCAAATTTTCTCCTAGCCTACTGCACAACTTCTTACTTTCAGTAGAGACGTGATTTTCCGGTCCCGTCGCAAGACCACCGTCTCAACCGAGCCGTCGCAAGATTATCACACGACAGGAAAAACAACACAGGCTTGCTCCAAGCCAGCGCACATCTTACAAATATATAGGCTAGGCTATACAACTTCCATTTCATCGGAATAACATTCACTGCCAATTTAATTATCATAAGGATTATATAAATGCAATTCTGATATGAAAAAACAATCGGTAAATAGCATAGCCTAGGCCTAGTCAAAGCTGGGGTTTGTTGTTGTTTCGTGGACAAAATCTAACCAAGCGTACTGTCCCCCATTAATTTATTATCAACAATTGGATATACGTTACTGTGGGCTCTTATTACTCTACTTCCTAATAATAGGCAAGAAAATTATAAGATAATGTTTGGATAAACAAATATACCGAAATAAATTAGAATGAAGAAACAGTAAGTTGAGTGAGATGTTTCAGCTTGCCGTCAACCCAGCTCCGGAGCTCTCTTGCCGTCGCAAGAGAATATTGGTGTCTCGCTTGCTAAAGGTGGGCTTGCGACGGGACCAGAAAAACAGATTTTCGGGTAGATCTTGCGACGGTGCTCTTGAGACGGACCGGAAAAACACCTCTTAGATATCTTTCCTGCAGCTGCCTGACTATGAAGTTATCATACCTTCAAAGACACTCTCTCACTCACAGACCTTCATGACTTGGCCAAGCATTTTCAGGCCTCTTATAGCAGTTGCAAGGGGAGCCTAACTCTGAAATCACTAGATAGTTCCTCCAGAACCATAAAAAAGAGGAGAGGGCTTAATTAACACACTTCCCTGTTGGACTCCGACGCGAACTGAAAACTCATCACTCAGTACCCTCACGTAACACCTAGTATATGTCCCTAGTACCCAGTACCCAGTACTTTGGATACAAAACTAACGTGGGATACAAAACTAACCTCCACCTAACACCTAGTATATGTCCCTAGTAACCAGTACATGGGATATAAAGCTAACCCTCACCAAATATCTAGTACTGTATATGTCCCTCACTCAGCTGTACACCTTTCACCCTCACTACCGTTCGTGAGTCCTCGTACATCTTCATTATCACATGCACCAGCCACTCCTCAACGCCAAGTTTTCTCCTCGCCTACTGCACAACTTCTCTGGCCACCTTATCAAAGGCCTTCTCACGGTCTGCAAACACAACATCAGATCCCTATCTTTTAAGCACATACCGTATCTTTCCCTAATCATACCTTCTAAGACTCTCACAGACCTTCATGACTTAGTCAAGCATTTTCAGGACCCTTATAGCAGTTCCCAGGGGAGCCCAACTCTGAAATCACCAGATAGTGCCTCCAGAACCATAAAAAAAAAGGAGGAAAGGGCTTCATTAACACAGAGCCCTGGTGGACTCCGACGCGAACTGAAAACTCATCACTCAGTACCGGTGCATTTTTCACCCTCACTGCCGTTTGTGAGTCCTCCTACATCTTCATTATCACACAAATACCTTCATGACTTGGATTGTACCGTGTCCTAGCATGAAACCAAACTGCATATCGTCAATATCATACCTTCAAAGACTTTCTCACAGACCTTCATGACTTGATCAAGTATTTTCAGGCCCCTATAATTTTCCCTATCCAATGAGTCCCCTTTGCTCGTATACAGTATATATTCTACTTTTGTGCCATTCATCAGAGATTACTTCCTCTCTGATGATGAAGTTAATTAGCTCATTGAACACACCTACTCCTTTCTCACCTGAGGCCTTAATCATCTCAGCTAGAATGCCAGAGCATCCTGCAGCTTTTCTGTCCTTCATTAAGTTATTGCACTGCTTACAAAAGCTGGCACAATCACAGGGAGGGGGGAGTATTGGCTTTTCGTTGCTAAGCTGCTCTATTCCATTCAAATTCCATGTTGAATAATCTTTCGTAGTGTACGGTATCTTCCAAGAATCTATAATTTCTTTGTCAGCGGAAACAATTGTTCAAGTATATATTTTCCCTGTGAAACCAATTTAACTTCATAATGACAATTATATATATAAAGAAAAAACAATATATTTTACATAATTAATTGCATATCTTACATATTTAACGCCTTAAGAGCGGGTGGGTCGGTAACTTCTACTACCCGCCAAGTGGGTGGTTTTACCCTAAATGGGGTTGTTTCCGTGCTCTTTTTCATGCATAAACAAGACCCAGAGCGTAATACAAGTATCTATCCCTGAAAGGGCATAAACAGAGCTTTCCAATGACACCCGAACCATCCTTCTACGACCACTGGTTCTCTTGCAACGATCGTGCAACACGAGTGCAAAAACCTAAAATAAGGTAATTTCCTTACATAATTCCCTGTGTAGAGAGGGTGGAGGAGGGTGTAATAAATTTCAGTCGACCCACGGCGGTGGTGGCGAGCGGTCAGGAAGCAATCTATGCTCCTCGCACCGCTCGGCTCTCTCTCAGAGCACATTACGTGCTCAAAATTGCACTCGACATATGTCGAGGCCCGCATATGGGCACGTTTTCTTTAACTCGACATATGTCGAGCGCCGATGGTTAAGGGTTAAAAAGATATTTATTAACCCTCTCCGACATATGACGCAGTTTTGAGCCTATTAGGGATACTTTAAAACCTTTATTTCCATCAGGGGTATTTACAAACCTTTAGTTTAGTTACTTCAACCCTGCAGTTGTCTTTGAGTTAGCTGTGGGCAGAAAACTAATTTTGGAGAGGTAATTATAAGAGTGAGAGAACTCTATTTCTTATTGCTAATCTGGCAACCTCTGCGTCATATGAGTCTGAAGGGGTTAAAATAGTTTAACCAGACCAATGAGTTCCCAAAAAAAACTCTTATAGGGCTGGCCTGAAGGATTAGATCAAGATGGACAACCAATCAAGATATGATAGGTAGGGAAGGGCAAGAGGTGAACAAATCTAGGAAGGTGAAGATACGCAGACATTTCTCACCATTTCACCAATTCAGCCGCACCAGAGTTCCTCTTATAGGGTAGGGCCGAAGGGTGAGTCAAGAACTGCTACACTGCAGCACCAATTAAGAAGTGATCAAGGGCGAAGAATGAGAAATAAGGTCTAAGGAAGAAATAAATCACACAGAGATTCACACATAATACACCACTGAGGGGAATCGAGTCAGCTTGACCGCACCAGCGACCATAGACACAAATAAAGTGAGGAGCCAATAAACTAGCCAGGCCAGGGTGGCATATGATATAGGCCAGTGATAGGCCAGTGATATATTTATCAGTGATAGGCAATATGGTTTTAGACGATGTCGATCAACTGCAGACATTCTTGCCTTCTTACGCATCAAATCAACCAAGCTACAGACCAACATGGTGAAACACATACAATAGCACTGGATATATCAAAGGCATTTGATAGAGCCTGGCATCAATCCTTATTGTCGAAGATGTCACACTACGGCCTTACATCATTAGTTCCACTAATTTCTTCTTATCTTCAATTATTATGTTCCTTCATAACAGAAAAATATGTGTAATGGTAGATGGCCTTTATTCTCAATTTCACTCAATAAATGCTGGTGTTCCCCAGGGATCAGTTTTGGCCCCAACTCTGTTCCTCATTCATATCAATGATCTCATATCTACCACTCATAATCCAATACATTCCTACGCAGATGACTCAACACTCCACAGTTCCTTCACATTTACCAATTCTTTCACCCAACCCGATCTTATAAATTCAAAAATAAACACTGCAATTTCTCTGAACCAGGACCTTTCTAGAATTAATTAATGGGGACAAAAGAATCTAGTTTCCTTTAATGCACAGAAAACAAAGTACATTCAATTTTCTAACCGACAGAATCTCACTGACTCCTATATATTTTTTAATGATGTAAATATTCCCACTTCCCCTAGTATTGACATTCTCGGTGTAACATTAACTACTAACTTGAGCTGGACACATTATGTTAGAAGCATTGCTAAGAATGCCTCTAAAAAACTGGGACTCCTGTACAGAGTTCGAGAATTTTTCACTGACGAGCAGTTGGCCGTAATATATAAAAGTCATGTGCGTTCTCAGATGGATTACTGTTCACCTCTGTGGAGTGGAAGTGGAGTGATTGCATTGAGGCAGTTGGACAAAATTCAAAATAAAGCTATTAGATTTATCAATAACCCTGCAATCACACAGGACCTTCCTACATTATCCATACGAAGAAACGTTGCATCCCTTGCATTATTCTACAGATATTTTCACAGCAATTGTTCTGAGGAACTTGCTTCAATTGTGCCGCCTCTCCAAATCTTTCCCCGTAGAACTAGGGCAGCTGAGAGCGCCCATGAATTTACACTTTCTCCTCCACAATGCAGAACTTCTGCTTATCAAACTTCATTTGTCCCTAGAACTACTACTCTTTGGAATTCACTTCCCTCGAATTGCTTTCCACAAACTTACAATCTACAAAAGTTTAAATCCAGTTGTTACAAACATTTTATGAATGGAGGATGCCTTTAGGCACATGGACCTTTTTGTTTTATCTGTGTTTTTCCTTCCTCCGTTCATTGTCTCTTTAAAAAAAAAAAAAAAAAAGGCCGTCCGGAAGACAACCGAATTAGACAGAATAAGAATAGAAGGGGAAAACATACAAAAAGGGGCATTCAAATTTCAATGGAAATTCACTATGATAACTGTAATATGTGGGAATAACTTTCACCTTCATATTTCCTCATCTCTTAGCATAAACATGATCAATTAGGGTGCCATTTTCAGTTGTTGGTTGTGTTACATGTTGAGAGTATCCACGCTTTTCCATTAAATTTGCAATAGAAGAGTTAGTTTGGATGTGTTCACAATGCAACCAATTGAGTATTTGTCTAGTTCATTTAGCAAGTTACTTAAATTTACTCTAAAATAATTAAGTCCATATGAAATAGGTCTGTATATAGGGAGAGGTTTGTCCTATAGAAAAGTATAGCCAACACTTCTCTACCCACTAAAAGCTGAACCAGTGGAAGGTATTACCCGTGTTTGCATACCTTCCCTCAATTTCAGTCAGACTATATTTGGATGATAATTTGAACTCAATTTGACCTATCTCAGAATAGTAGTATGGGAATTTCATTCTTTTCCTTATTGTGAAGGCAATCATTATTCTATAAAAACACTTACCCTAATAATACATGTACAAGGTTATTCTCTATATTTTAAGATTATACTCTTTATATAAAAGGCTTGCATGATAAATGTTTTTCTTTGATTCACTCTTCTTGACTTTTTCTATATTGCAGGCCATGCTTTTGTTCCTCCTAATTCCTTTTCTATTATTTCCACTCCTCAAGTGAGGTACTGTAGAGGTGATTTTCTTCATTCCATCTGTAGAGGTATTGTAAATGGTGGCCAGACACGCCCGTGGCAGTCTTTCACACCCAACCCATCTTGTCCTATCTAATTTTATGTTGAACTCTATTGTTCTTGATCCCACTATATGACTTGGTAGCCTATTCCACATATCTACAACTCTGTTACTAAACGAATAGAGGCAGATCCCTTACACACCCAGTTTCTCTCTGTCGCTTGTTTGCTTGCACATCGGTACAAATGAAGCAGATCCCTTACACATGCAACTAAGATGAACATGGGAATCTGCAGACAAGTGGCCCACAAAAGGCAGATCCCTTTCACATCCAACCCATTTTGTCCATATCTCTATCTGATTTTATCTTGAAAATCTTTATTGTTCCTGATCCCACTATAGCACTAGGTAGCCTATTTCACATATCTACGACTCTGTTACGAGAGAGGCAGATTCCTTACACAGCCAATCTCTCTCTCTCTCTCTCTTATTTGCACACTGGTACAAATGAGGCAGATCCCTTACACATGCTACCAAGATGAAAATGGGAGTCTGCAGAGAGCCGATTGGCCCACACATGGCAGATCCCTTTCACACCCAACCCATCTCGTCCTATCAAATTTTATGTTGAAGCTCTATTGTTATTGATCCCACTATAGCACTTGGTAGCCTATTCCACATACAGTATCTACAACTCTTTTACCAAGCGAATAGAGGCAGATCCTTTACATAGCCAATCTCTTTCTCTCTCGCTCTTGTTTGTTTTGCACACCGGTACAAATGAGGCAGATCCCTCACACATGCAACCAAGATGAAAATGGGAGTCTGCAGAGAGCCAATTGGCCCACACAAGACATATCCTTTTCACACCCAACCTATCTCATAACAACTCTCTCTCATTTATCTCTGTCTTCCTTACATTTATGACATCCTAGTCTCTCTCTCTCTCTCTCTCACAAATGAGAATATAAGAAAACCGGAGTCTGCAGAGAGCTGATTGGCCCACAAATGTCAGATCCCTTTCACACCCAACCCATCCCGCGCTCTCTCTCTCTCTCTCTCTCATATTTATCGCTATCTTCCTTACGTTTATGACATCCTATTCTCTCTTGCCATACTCTCTCACTCTCACAAATGAGAACATAAACAAAATAAGAAAACGGGAGTCTGCAGAGAGCCGATTGACCTACACATGGCAGATCCCTTTCACACCCAACCCAATCTCATTCTATCGAATTTCAAGTTGAAGCTCTATTGTTCTTGATCCCATTATAGCACTCGGTAGCCTATTCCACATATCTACAACTCTGTTACTAAACGAATAGAGGCAGATCCCTTATACAGGCAATCTGTCCCTCT
Source organism: Paralithodes platypus (assembly GCA_032716605.1). Taxonomy (NCBI): domain Eukaryota; kingdom Metazoa; phylum Arthropoda; class Malacostraca; order Decapoda; family Lithodidae; genus Paralithodes; species Paralithodes platypus. Next base: position 55,142,359 of record CM064487.1, on the reverse strand, counting down.
CTCATTCTTGTTTGTTTGCACAATCTGTTCCTTCTGTAGTTTCTCCATGCCCGATAAGTTAAATGATCTTTTGATATCTGTGACACAACTTTTGTATCCAACACAATACCCTGCTTGCAAAACCCCTCGAACCCCGGACAACGTTGCTTGCAACTTTAATTATTATTATTATTATTATTATTATATGTTTGTGTTTTGTATTTTCTTAAACTTTTGAGAAATTGGCTTGTTCTCATCACAATTACTCAGTAGCTATTACAACGTTTGTTTATAGCCAAATATGCTGTCAATTACGAAAACTTGGCAATGGTATGATGCAGAGACATAGTCGTTTCACATTTGTCTATCAGTTATCGGGAAATAAGCTACTAAAGAAGTAAAATATCCGTCAAGTAAAAAATATATATTTACATAAATAAATATAATAAAAACTATATAGTAACGGTTGTATTGGGGTACGAATTACTGGCAAACGAGTACTTCAATATTAAGACTAGTATTAGTTTTCATGGTATTGACAAATGAACTCTAATGCTTTCATATCAACAAAGATCCACGCGTCGAATAGGGTAACCACATTGAGGAAGTTTGGTCATGTGGAGCCTATGGTGAGCTGACTATAAGTACTATATGAAGAGGAACGCTATATTGACAATGTGACGCATATGGCTTCATTAGGCCAAACGTTGTCGATAAAGTGCTCCTCCTCATATGGTGTTCATGGTCATGCTATCAACTTTTTAAGAATTGATTTGTATCCATGGTGAGTTCGAGAACGAACATATGAGTGTATAAGAGTGAGGTGAATGAACAGAGAGGGAGATACAGACCGAAAGTGACGTAGACTGATGGAGTTGAGAGGTGTACGAGTGAGGTGGTGTTGGATGGGAGGGAAGGCGTCGGTAATAGATAGATAGATAGAGTGAGTGAGTGAGATGAAAGAGCAGAGAGGGAGAGGCAGACCGACAGTGACGTGAACGGATGGAGTTGAAAGGTATATGAGTGAGGTGGTGTCGGGTGGAATGAGGGGTGCCAGTCACAAATTAACTATGCTACTCTGAACAGTCCGTGATAATATGTGAATTAACCCTATTTGGGTCGGGGGGATTTTATTTGAGACCTCTCTTATTTTGCTCCATTCGTATGGACATTTTAAGAATTTTCACCCCATTTGCTTGGCGATAATAAGACATTTCACCCCATTAAGGTGTCGATTATTTTTCTGAGCCAGCGAAAGCGGGCCTGATACTTAGAAGAAATCTGCATTCAGCCGGATTTTTTTCTATCGAACTATGTACTATTGTAGACATAAGTCCTGCTACACCTGCCTGACAGGGAATCGCGAATTGTGTTGGTAACATTGCTATCCCCCCCGTCCCCCCACCCCATTCCCACTCTACCACCCTCTCTCAGCCAAACCCCTCCTTCCCTCTCTACTGCTTTCGTTCTTGTTCACGTCTATAAGCCGCTCTTTATTTCTCCCTCTCTCATAGAAGCATTGTAATGTTATGAATGTTTTCTTAATCTTCTAACTAATATGAAATATCATCTCGTTACATACTTCTAATTTATATTTACCATTTTATATAAACCTAACAAAATATAAAGTTTGATAATCCATTCGAATATGGAAGTTTTTAACTATATATATTATTTAAGTCAATTACAACTGAGACTTTAATTTACTTTTGCATTATCATATATCAATTCAGTTATAATTATCTAAACCTATATATCCCACTGTTTGGAGTAAGCATGTATTTCACTGCTACATTTTATATATTAGTAATAGAGATAAATGACACACATAACATATTAAAAGTTATATATATCTGTTTACGTGTATATTCTCAATACTCGCCTGTCAACCCACCTCCCCCTTAACCAATTCAGCACGATGGCGCCTTTTTACCTTTGATTCAGCTTAATATATAAGAAGGACCTATGTTATTCAGAAGGTCTATTGAGATTTTATTTACCCCTTTGGATCCTACAAGTATATTATTAGATAAAGAAAATCGTCTAATGGTAACCAACATATGATGAAAATTACGTAATCGTGTTAAAGGAGTTAACTACAGTAGCTCACACTTATCTATTCATATTTTGTAACTAGTCAACTCAAACACACGGCCACACACATTAATGTGACATTACATTACACAATTTTGTATGTTATTTTCTTACTTTAGGAGATTTGTCGTCTTTCAACTGCCTCAGCAAACACTGCTCCCTGGGAGCCCCTCCAAGGTCGACCCCTTCCATACCAGGGTTGTGTTTAGTTTTATTACAGCTATATTTCCACAATTTTGTGCAGATAAGGAAGGATCTGTTGTATTTAGAAGAACTAATTGAGCTAGTATGAAGCGTTTTAATTGTTACACTTCCTTCCTTAGTTGAATAGAAAACTTATAAATATAGCTATTCTCCATTCACTCGAACCATGCCTCTGGCTCCTAATAATTGATGTTTGTATCGACGCTCCTGATTCCCCATCTTATCAATACCGTAGCTCACTGGCTCAGAAAAGTCACAGAGCTGATAATGTCTTTATTATTATCTGTATTATTCTTTATTCATTCATTATACTAGACACGTGTTAATAATTGTAATTATTACTTAACAATCTACAGTGTTATCCGAATATTAATGGCCATGATATATCACATTAAACACATTCATAAAATATACATCATACAGTAGACACAAGCGAGATAAATAAATGATAAACCCAAAATGTAAGCAAGATATGAAGACTGACTGACTTGGCCCACGATTCTTATAGCCAATCACAGGCCCTGCTTCACTTATTATACATATAAAATAGGCAAAATTTATTAAATTATAGAAATAATAGATCTATATATATATTAATCACGAATGAAGTAGCTTAAGTGATGCAGAACAAGCTCTCAAATGAATGATTATGATAGTTACAGACAAATACGGATACTAAATTGACAAGTAGAACCTGTTTTATCTTTATTATGCCTTCATTTACTACCATTTCACACACACATATTGTTTCTCTCACGTCATCACTTCCATTAGTTATAATGGTGACACAAGGTTACATTGTTTCTGTTGTAATTGTTGATACATTACTTCCAATTGTGTGTTTTAATGAAATGCACGTGCGTAATTTGTGAATAAATAACCTATAACTCAAATTAACAATATCTACACTGCATCATATTATTATAATGATCAAATTTGAAACAAACTGCCTGGGGAATTTAGTATATGGTGAAACCACAACAAACACTTCAGCTTAGGACTCTCTAAAACTCTTTATTTGTTTCTGTATATTTGTTCTTATCTAGCAGGTAGCTGGTTAAGTTCCGTAAATAAAACCCATAGCGAAGAGTTGTTCTTGTTTTTATGTGTTTGGTTCCTGGTATACAACGGGTTCGCCCCTACATAGACACTACGCGTATAAGTTATATACGAACACGTGAACAATGTGGAAATTATTTATCTATCTAAACTGTATATATTCATTTCACGTGGAAGACAAAATAGGGTACCGGTATTTTGTAATATGTAACCAAACCTTGCTTTTACTTTTCATGTCATGAATTTGAGAAATATTGGATTGAGAATTATATTAAGCAAATTGTTGGTGTATACAGCTAGTAGCAACAAACAATATAATACTATTTAGGTAGATTTTGTTTTTTTTACAAATATATAGCATCGTTCATACATAAGGTTATATCAATAGTGCTCTTAGTTAACCCCTTCAGCACGATGACGTCTTTTTACCTTCAATTCTGGCTATAATTATACGAGTTTATAAAGTTTAAGAAGGACCTGTGGTACTCAGACTGATTATGGAGATCGTATTTACCCCTTTGAGTCCTAAAGTTAGATTATAAGCTAAAGAAAATTGTCTAATAGTAACCAAAATATGACGAAAAATACGTTATCGTGGTGAAGGGGTTAAAAGACGTGTTGCATGGTAAACCATAAACCGGTACTCTTATTGTTGGACAAGACGATAATCAAACTCAAAATAATTCCAGTGCGTGTTTAACAATACCATTACCACTCCAGCGTAACTCTAATCTCTTTGGAGGACAGCCTAATTTTATTATTAATATTACTATAAATAATAATTATATGGGTTATTTTATGATCTGTTTGGCCCAATATCAATTATGTTGAAACACCTATAAACTAACTGGACATTAAATATTTAAAGTCATAAAGTGCCAGCAATAATCATATTTACATTAAGTGAATTCCCACATGTTCATTATTTACAAGATTCCTTAACCATTTAATTTATGTCCTACTTCATTATCCCTTAGGTTTTTGTTTTTATATAAGTCTCTATGGTTGCTGTTTATTAAAATGGTATGGGCATGAGTCTCTTCATCCAACTAACGCTACAATTATGAGGTTTAACTCATTCAGTAGCGGTGATATTCTTGGCATCCTATTCTGGCAAATAGTTGACGATTGTATTGAGCTAAAGAAGTCGTCTACTATTTAAAATGTTACTGACTATCACAAATAATACCTTAACTACAACAGCCCCTCTCTTATCAATATATAATAATCTGAACATAGCTATAGTGAAATATATGAGATGTCCCCGGAACCGAAAGGGTAAATAAAAAGTATGTTTTCATGGTCTAGGTAAGATTCACCAAGGCCCTCTGCTCTATGATATTGACATTCATGGTCTAGGTAAGATTCACCAAGGCCCTCTGCTCTATGATATTGACATTCATCTGCTACGCAACGACATCCCTTAACCTACTTCACTCGTGATTAATATAGATATACTGTATACAGTATATTTTAGTTCTATACATATGTCATGTTTAAGGAATTATAGTCTGTTTTGTCTTACAAATTTCCACCGCCTTATTTTTGAATTAATAATTCGTGTCAACTGCCTTATTTAATATACCCAAATTTCATGCCAAATTGGCATTTTGCCCCAACGTTATGATGAAACAGAGTCGAAATTAATTAGGTGTAATTACATGCAATCCAATAATTATTATACTTGACTGAACTGCACTTATGTATTGTACTTGACTGAACTGCACTTATGTATTGTACTTGACTGAACTGCACTTATGTATTTGTTTATGTTAATCGAAGGGACAAGAAGAACCATTTATCCACTCGGAAGGAGGGAGAACCGTAGCACTCCCTTCACCACTTACAGGTGGCCTCGCCCAACACTTTAATTTTAACCTCTCCAGTGAATGGAGTATGGTTATTTATAAACATTATTATTCAGTAAAAGAAGCAAGTGTAACAGTAAAACGGTTTTATGCCATCTAAATTAACTTTTCTTAATACCACAGATCCTTCCTTAACTGCATAAAATTGTCTAAATATAGCTAAATTAAAATTAGACCCAACCTTGGTACGGAAGGGGTTAATCTCGGAGGTAGCAGCGCTCGCTGAGGCAGTTGAAAGACGTCAAATCTCCTCAAGTATGATCATATCATGCAAGAATGTGTAATGTAATGTCACATTGATGTGTGTGACCGTTTGTTTGAGTTGACTAGTTACGAAATATTAATAGATTAGTGTGAGCGTACCGTAGTGAAGGGGGAGGTGGGTTGACAGACGATTATTGAGAATACACACCTAACCATATACTTAAAAACCCTAATATGCAATGCATTGAATCAAGGAACCCATTATATGTGTGGGTCATTGATCTCTTTTAATATTACTAAATATAAACTTCAACAGTGAAATACATGTTTACTCCAAATATATATATATATATATATATATCTGCTTAATTAATCATAACATAATTACAATATGAGAATGCAAAAGTATATTAAAGTCTCATTTGTATCTGACTTACAGTAGATAATATTATATGGTTAATATACTCCCATATTCGAATGGATCATAAAACTATATATTGTGCTTCGTTTATATAAAACGGCAAATCTGAACTTGAACTATGTAAGCTATTGCTATTTTAACAATATGTTATTCCATTTTAGGAGGAATTGGAAAGCATGCATAAGATACATAGATTCGATGATAGAGGGATAAATGCGAGAAAGGAAGGAGAGAGAGGTTATCGTGATATTTATCATTATGTGGTTATAATCAGGGCCCTGGTTATGGTCATGGTAGTGGAAACAATCTAGGGGGAGGGCTTATAGACGGGGGGGGGGGGTGCACCAATGTTACCAACACAATTCGCGATTCTCTGCCGGGCAAGTGTAGCAGGACTTATGTCCACAATAGTACATATGTTGGGCTTTTTTAGTTTGAAGAAAGTCTGGGAAGGCGTTTTTGTTAGCCTCGGGGACACACTAAGATATATTGCTCAAAAATGGTAAAGATAGATTAACTTAGGTAACAGTACTATTGACAACAACAAAAAAATCATAAGCTGCCAGACCAGTTTTGATGAAAGTTGAGGGAAAACAAATCGTGTGATGTCTCCTTAACTCCTTCTGCACCATGACGCCTTTTTACCTTTGATTCTGGCTAAACAATTATGATTTTATAGAGTTTAAGAAGGACCTATGTTACTAAGAGGACTTATTGAGATTGTATTTACGCATTTGAGTCATATAGGTAGATTTGAAACTAAAGGAAATGGTTAAGGGATGAATATATGAAGGATGAACCATGTTGGTGTTGTAGTAGAGCTTTAATGAATACAGCTTGGATATGATCCGTACAGGTTAATTGGAGATGGTGCATTTCTCTGGCCCCCCTTCTCCCTCATGCTTGAGCCCATTAATTTTCAGATTTTAAGACGTTTTGACCATGAGTTTCGCGATTTTAAGAATTTTCGCTCCGTTTCTTTGTCAATATTTAGAAGTTTCGTGCCATTTATGTGTCGATTTTTTCCTGGGGAGCAATAGCGAGCTTGTAATTTTGGTGGGGACAAATCTACCAAAAAATGTACAAATGTACAGAAGGAGGACCTATGGGATTTTTTTTTTAATCTTGATGGGTCTAGGATGGAAACTAAAGCAATATTAAATAAATAAATATATCTAAAAATAAATAAATCCTACCCCTTACAAGAGAATAAGGAATCGATAATCTCATGAGCATAGTGTAATAATATAATAGGATGAAAGACAATGGGGTTGTGCATTTCCGATAAGTAGAGCTATAATTCTGATAAACACGGTATTATGGTATGTTTTCTTCCAGCTGATGGCAAATTGAATGTTTTGCAACTGATTTTTTGATAGTTAATGGAAATATATAAAACTACTATGTCTCTGTGTGATATTAATTCTAGGTTTTCATAATTAATAACATATTTCGATACAAACTCTTCGTAATAGCCGAGTAATCGAGATTTTGAGATGGCCATTTACCGTCAGCTGGAAAACAATAGACTATAGTACAATATTCTAACCGAGCACACTGTAGATATGATACAATTATAATACCGGTAGCTTTGATAGAAACAGCTGACCAATATAGAGTGGACGCGACCTCTAATAAATGCAGCGTGAATGTAATGTCTACAAAACGACTTTGAGGTGTGCTAGATACGCGTCTAAAACAAACAAATAGATACAAAGTAAAGTGCGAGGGGAGTGTTCCTGAAAATGACTCTTCCACAAACTGTCCTCATTAGCATCCAGGTGAATCAGGTGAACGAAGGGGACGAGTGGGGAGAACCTTGATATCTTCCTTCCTTCCTTCCTTCTATCTTGCTACCTTTCTTATTTCTATCTTTGCTCCTTCCCTTCCTTCTCTTAAATATTCATACAGTATATTCGTTCCTTCCTTCAATCTTTCCTTCTATTTTACCTTCCATTCCTTCTTCCTTCCTACCTCCGTCGTCCCCCCCCCCCCCAATGTCCTTCACTTCCTCCCTTCTTTTCTTGCCCTTTCATTCCTCCACCTCCTCCTCCTCTTCCTCCTCTCTCCCCCCCCCCTCTCTCTCACCTGCCACCTCATTCCGCGGCCTGATTATGCCTTCCTAACCTTTGGCAGTAATGCTGTGGGGAGGGGGAGGGGATTTCTTGGGTTTTTCTGCTTCTAAATTATGGCGTGTGTGTTAGTATATGTGTGTGTGTGTGTGTATATATATACTGTATATATACAGTATATATATATATATATATATACCGGTATATATATATATATACAATATATATATATATATATTCTCTTTTAAACAGACGAGGTTAAAGGCAACAGCAGTTTCAGCATTCAGTATTTTATTGTTACAGCTTTCAATATTTCTAACAATTTTCCTCTGGGGTTCAGAGATGAGGTACAACAGGTTAGCAAAATTCATGGTGGATCCAACGTTTCACAAGTAAACATCTTGCATCTTCAGGGAATGGGCAGGTAATGATTAGAATAAGGACAAAGCAACATATTTATACAAAATTCGAGGATCAAGAATAGGTAGGTGGGCGGAGCTACTGGGTGTTCATAGGTGGAAGGCAGTCTATTCGCGAGATGGGCACTAAATCTTATCGGTGGTTGGTTGTTGGCTGTGGGTGGCTGTGATTGGTTGGTGTTGTCAGTAGTGTGCTGATCGCGGAAAGGTACGGGAGGGGGGCACAGGGCGAGAGGAACGAGGGCAGTATGCCTGTAGCGCTTGCCTGAAGGAAGAATTTGAAGGTCTTGTGTTTGGTTGTTGATGCTGGGGTTGAGCGTTTGGATATATAGAGCTTCTAAAATAGCTAGTCTTCTGGGGTCTGATTCTTTGTCGAGTATGGTAGTTTGTTTGTCTAGGTCGGCGCGAGTTAGGGCAAGATGGTGGGGGCTTGATAGTGATCTTTTATAGCGCCAGATTGAAGGTGGAGGGTTAGTCGACGGGAAAGGCGAGTCTGTGTCATTCCAACATAGGATAGGGGTCCACAGTCCCCAGAGGTGCAAATATGCTGGTATATCACATGATCGTCTTTCGGTTGGTTGGTGGAAATGGGGTTGGTTGGTGGAAATGGGGCGGTTACGGAGGACAAGGTTGGAGGTCTTAGGAGATTTGTAGTAAATAATGAGTTTTATTTTATTGTCAGGGTTGGTGGGGAGGAAATTTTTGTGAATTATTTCTTTCATAATGGATTCGTCTGTTGTGTGGTCGGAAGACATGTAGTTTCCGTAGAAAAATGTAATGTCATTGGCCGGGTTGGTGCTAGGGGGGTCTTGTTTGTACCATTTTTCTAGGTGGTGGTTGATGGCATTGGTGACGTCAGTGTTGGAATACCCATTGTTGACTAGGACCTGGGTGAGCCTTTCCAGTTCATTGTGTGTGTCATTCCAGGTGGTGCAATGGGTGAGGGCTCTCCTGACATAGGCGGCATTTTTCTACAGAAACTACATGTCTTCCGACCACACAACAGACGAATCCATATATATATATATATATATATATATATAATATACAGTATATATATATATATATATATATATATATATATATATATATATATATATATATATATATATACAGTATACTGTATATAAATATATTGAGATATATATATATATATATATATATATATATATATATATATATATATATATATATATATATATATATATATGTATATAATATTTTATAAATATATATACCGTATATATATATATATATATATATATATATAAATAGATAGATAGATATTCTGTATATATATGGATGTCTCTATTTTTAACATTATCTTTTTATTTAAATAAAATGCTTTTAACGAATGCCATTTGAGACACAAACTCATAGAAACTCTTTGGTATGATACTCGTCAATCTCTTTGTCCAACTAACTATTATTTATATTTGTTTGTCAATCAAGATAAACTATGCTAGCAATATATACTAGCATTCAATATATTGTTTATCAAGGATTCTTTACTCGTCCAAGGTTGTCCACCTTAGCTAATGTATGTCAAGATCATTATTACTCAGTCGTGAAGGTTTTGCTCTTAATTATTGAGAGAGAAATTTAATGGGTGGACGATTAATTCAAATTATTTTCTTTACATTGCTATCAAGAGAAGGTTTTTGTCAAGAACTAATGGGCAAAATCACAAGCCGTTACACAAATTCGAACACACACACACACACACACACACACATCGGTCTGTCATTTGATAGACCATTTATTGTTATTTCGGCACCAACTCTCTCAATCTGGTTTGTTTAGTTTCAGGATGTCCGTCTTTCTGCCTGTCTGTCATTAAACTCCTTCTAGGTAAGTTTATTATTGTTCACTTGGTAGTCAGATATAAAATTCAGATGGAAATTCAATTATATTTATTAATGTGAACAAATAGGTCAATAGGGTATTGTAAATCATGCAAAAATGCGTCTTGTCTTCGGCCCAGAGATGTTTTCAAAAGGATTGAAAAATCCACCCCTCCTGAATAGTCTTTCATATTACACTAAGAGACAAAAACCTACTTTTAGTCTGTATACGTCTTGCATAGTACAACAATAATACGATCATTGTGTTAAAATATATAATAAAGCGTAACTGAACAGAAAGTTTATATATTTGTATTATTATTAGTATTATTACTGTTATTATTATTATTATTATTATTATAATTAGGGGTTCGACCCTTACGGGGAACCCCTATTGTAATCATTAAATCTACTTATTCATCCAAATTATTTTTCCACGCCGGTTTTTACGCAATAACTCCAGAACCGCTTTTTGGATCGGGATCAAACTTTCACAAGAGGTGCGTTTTTGTATTGGGCAACTTTTGATATGTAAACATTCGACATGGCGGCCAAACAGATCCGTGGCAGCCAATTTCCCGAAAAATTTGACACCTAAATACCGTCTCTCCCACTAATAGGAAATGATTGGGCTTTGGAATATGGACTCTACTACTAATGCTCCACCAATGTTATAGAAAAGGTTTTGCTTTTTCACGTGGGGTTTTTTCCGGCTATCTTGAAAAAAACTTGAATTCCACTTAAAATTCCACATCTTTAAAACTACGCCGATGATCAAAGCCATTTTTGCGTAGTTGGGTGAGGCTCGCAATTCCGAACATGTTGATACCAAAAGAATATAAATGGGTGGAATAGTTTTGCCGCAGCATTGAAAACTGTCTATTCTTAGATGACTTTAAAACCGTATTAGCTACCCACACAACGTTTTCAATCTTCAGTCTATAGGCTTCCCCTGCATCCCCTAGTTTGCTCAATAATATTTTAGTTAATCATTCAGATCCATAATGTTTAAAATTTAACTCTCTCAAAACAGTTAAGAGTCCCTACGAATTCCAGCAATTATTTAGCCAACCTACCTACCCTTCCAAATAATAATGATAATTCAAATTTATATTTGGTGAATAGCAGAGTATTGGCTAAGGTTTTTAACAATTCCTCCCTTTGCCAAATGCTTAGTTTAATAATAATGATATGGACCTTCAAAGTTTGACAATTGCCTGTGTGACAGCCTTCACCAAGGAATCTGGTACGTGTATAAGAGGAGAGCCCACTCAGTGTAATAATTATGTTCCTACAGTCCTACAGCGACGGTGGTACCTCTAGAGGCCAATAGGTGATAACATGTTGATCAAGCCATATGTTTCCCTCTTGATATTGTTTATACAAACTAAGATGATACTCTGAAGACCACTTGCATGTAGACAGTGTGTGAATGTACGAACAATAAGGAATTCTAAAGAATAAAACGCCTTCCCCCCATTCAGTTAATGCCTGGCAGATTTTGTTTATACCTATGAGCTGCTTGGCGGCGCTGGGTGTCAGGAAGCTAAAGTAAGCTAATTGAAGTGAACAATCCTTTCCTAATGCTCCTTTCCTTGCCTTGACCCTGCTATTACGAACTTTATGCTGACATAAACCTTATATGCCCATAATAATTATGATTTAGGTTTTCAGTCATATTCCATCCTACACTTAACTCACTGTCATAACTTAATGTAACTAGTTTGGACAAGTGTAGCTAAAATATAGAATATATAACAAGTCTGGGTTTGAGTCTGCGCAGTTCATACCCTTGCGTGCGCAGTTAGCGAGAGAGGGAGTGACTGTATCGCTAGATCCGTTCTCAAAAGCAGCTAGAATATCATCTATATTTAATAAATGTAAAAACTCGCTAGAATGATGCTACAGCCTCTGGAAAGGTTTGTTTTCCATGTTTTACAATTTAATATGGTTCTAGAATGTGTGATATTTATAGAGTATCACTGGGAATTATGTTGCTAATGTCAAAAATGCAAGCTTAATGTAGCATTTTAAGATGTAGCGTTAAAGTAGCTATATTGGCAACACTGAGTCACTTATTTGTCACCAAGGAGGTTATATTAGGGGGAGGGAAAGTATGTACCCTATGTAAACGTGAAGCCAGATAAAATATTGGCAGGTAGGCTACTGGCGAATCTGGCTAACTCTGATCATATTGCATCATATAGATAAGCAAACAAATGATAGGCTATAGTAATCTAGTAACATATAATTAATATATAAGTATCTCTTTACGATCTGTAGCCCTAACTCTTATATTGAATAAATAATTATCAAAGTACTGGAAGGTAGAAGCGCGAGAGGTTGGTTTCACTGTTTCACCCTGACACTCCCTCCTTTAGTATCCTTCCTCCAAGGATGTCATAGCTCTGAAGGGACCCCGATATACGAGATACGTAGCTTCATATGTGCGTAATGATCACTTTCATGCTATTATGTATGCATGCAGAAGTAGCAGGACACCTATGTCAAGAGTGAACACCAATAACTTAATCCACAGTAAAAAAGACGGAAATAATATCGTACATACGAAGTGATGGAAGGGGGAGGGGGGAAGTGTGTATGCTATGTAAACAGGATAGTTCATAGATACACTGACCACACAGACCTTACGATCCCAGCGAGGTGGTCAGGACTTAATTCTAGGAGAGATAGCTAACCCGAGAGTAAAGGAAAACAAGCCACAACAGATCTATGGATTCTTACGAGGCTGCCTGTAGCTAATTAACCAAGCCAATGATCACTAATATTAGCATACCAAGAGAGAGAGAGAGAGAGAGAGAGTAAGTAATTGTCGCTAGATAGGCGTGTGTGTGCTTGTGTGATGGTCTTCTGTAGTTATGTGAGTGCTTGTTTAAGTGTCGCTATAGGCTACGTATTAGTTATCTCTCTCTCTCTCTCTGTCTCTCTCTTATTTATCGCTGTCTTCCTTACGATTACGACATACTAGTGCATGAGAACATAGGAAATAGGGAGCCTCTCTCTCTCTTTCTCACAAATGAGAACATAAGTAAACAGGAGTCTGCAGAGAGTCGATTGGCTATAGGACTCGGTAGCCTATTCCACATTTCTACAACTCTGATACTAAACGAATAGAGGCAGATCCCTTACACACCCAGTCTCTCTCTGTTGCTCGTTTGTTTGCACACCGGTACAAATGAGGCAGATCCCTTACACATGCAACTAAGATGAACATGGGAATCTGCAGAGAGACAAGTGGCTTACAAAAGGCAGATCCCTTTCACATCCAACCAATTTTGTCCATATGACTATCTGATTTTATCTTGAAATTCTCTATTGTTCTTGATCCCACTATAGCACTAGGTAGCTTATTTCACATATCTATGACTGTTACGAGAGAGGCAGGTCCCTTACACAGCCAATCTCTCTCTCTCTCTTTCTCTTATTTGAAAACTGGTACAAATGAGGCAGGTCCCTTACACATGCTACCAAGATGAAAATGGGAGTCTGCAGAGAGCTGATTGGCCCACACACGGCAGATCCCTTTCATACCCAATCCATCTCGTCCTATGGTTAATTTAGATAAGTGGACTGTATATTATTGATAATGAAGAAGTATTAACCATATAGAATATTTACCCTTTGATGAACTCAGCTGGTGATTGAAGGATGGCGGAAAATAGGCTAGATGACTTGAAGTGGTTAGTAAGGTAGGCTAAACAGCATATGAAAAGAGGCTACAATAGGCTAGGATAGGCTAGATATTTACATTAAGTTGTGCTAATTAACAAAGATGATGATGTAGTGACTATATGGAGTATGAGATGAAAAGTGAAGCGAAAACACCTGGTGAAGTAACTATAGAAAGAAGGCTTAGCGTGTGTAGCTGGGACGGAGGTTGGTTGGAGAGTGAGCGAGCGCGTTATGTTTGTCTCTGTCGTGACATACCGCGCACGCGCATAACATATGGAAAATGTATCCCATCTTCTTTACAATGAGATACTTTTGAACAATCTTAAATAATACAAATATATATATATATATGGGAATTATAATCCTACAATACTTTCCGATATACAACTATAGAATAATATATTCTACCCAATCATGGAACGTTCGACCAAGGTTATGGAAGCGTTCAACTTAAGACTACGGAACGATACGTAACGCTACATCAACCCAGATTACGTAACATCGAGACTGTTCATACTAGTTTGAGTACACTAAGTATGGACATATTCCCACCAACAGAAAATATACAAAATTTAAATGATTAGATTTGCCCGGAGGCAATCTTATCCCGCCAAGCTTGGGAGGATATCTGGGCTGCCTGTCGACGTGGGCGTTCGCCAGACGCGTCAACAGGCTGCGCCGAAGTAGAAGCCAGAGAGGGGACTTCAATGGATAACTGATCCGAGGGGGTGTCCTTGCGATCGAGGTCACCCTCAAGAGGATATAGTCGGACTGTTGGCCGTGTGATTACTCCAGTCCTGGTGCGAACCTTTGCTAGCCGAACCTCACCATCACGACCTGGTAACAACTCCTCTATCCGACCCAATTTCCAAAATGCGCGCGGGCCCTCCTCATGGATGGTTACTACGTCCCCTACCCTAGGCCAATGACCTTTTAATGGTGTTAGTTTATTATTTTGCGCTTCCCTTAAAGTCACCAGATATTCTGTTGACCAGCGATGCCAAATATCTCGCGATAATTTACGAATATATTTGTAGCGGGCCGATATCACGTCCTTACTTATGTAGTCTGGATCTTCCATAGTATCCTCGTCATGCTCTTCAGGAAGATCCCGCAATCTGTATCCACGTACCAGTACTGAGGGTGTGATTGGGGTAAGGTCTTCCAAATCACCAGAAGCATAGTATAGAGGGCGATCATTTACGGTGGCTTCAATCTCCAAGAGTATGGTGTTGAGTTCCTCAATTGAGATGAGAGCTCTACCCAACACCTTCTTCAGACCCGCCTTCACGATGCCTATGGCTCTCTCCCATATGGCGCCAAACCAAGGCGCTCTGGCGGGAATGAAACGCCATTCGCATTTTACATCCGCTAGGCAGGTCTGAATCTTAGGATTGTTGCTCACTTCTTTGAGATATGTAGATGAAAGTCTTTGCATTGTCACTCAGCATGATACGCGGATATCCCTGTCTACTGCAGAATCTTCGGAAGGCATGTAGGAAGCTATCACAAGTGAGGTTGGTGACCAGTTCCAGGTGAATTGACCTGGTAACAGCACAGGTGAAAAGTATCATATACACCTTAAGATTGGGTGAATCTTTCACAGGGATTGCTCCACTGTAGTCAACCCCGGTAACTTTGTAAGGGTCACCTGGGGTGGTTCGCAGGTTTGGTAAGAGAGGAATTCCGACGGGATCATAATGTGTTCCCTGTACTCTTCTACACTTTAAGCATTTGCGAAGGACTTTCTTGACCACCTGCCTGATTCTAGGCACCCACCATCGTTGTCTTACATAGGTAACTATATGACCCACCCCATAATGACAACAGATTCGGTGACACCTATCGATGATAAGATGGGTGAAGGGATGATTGGGGGGCAGTAGTGTTGGATACTTACTTGCCTCAGAGAGGGTTGCCAATCGTAATCTGCCTCCGCAATGTATCAAGTCCCCCTTCAAGTGTAAGCCCAACTGGTTGATCAGGTTATTCCTAGACTTTGTTCCCTTAACCAGTAATTTATATTCCTGCGTATATATTTCTTGTTGACAGAGCTTATGTAATAATTTATCTGCAATTCTGATCTTCACATTGAGGTAAGCACTACCTGTGGGCGGTGTGCCTTTAATTTTTGCTTTTACATTTTCTACAAATCGTATCACCCATGCTGTAACACGTTGTAACTTCTCATAGCTGCTGAATCTATCCCAGTCCCATAACCGTGTGTCTTCGTCAGGCACCGAGTCAATTACCGGTGCCACAATAGCAGTGTGTTGCTCGCTCAAATCTATATTCTCTGGCCCTTCGTTGGGATCATTAAGCCCGCATGGGCCATTCCACCACAACGCAGAAGATTTGAGAAATTTAGCAGAGACACCACGAGTAATGCAGTCACTTGGATTCTCTTTGGTAGACACATACCGGTACTGTGCGGTTGTGAGCAGGGTACGAATTTCGTCGACACGGTTGGTGACGTACACTGGTAGCTTCTTTCGGCTATGTAACCAGTAGAGCGTAATTTGGCTGTCACTCCATATAACTGTCTCCGAGATATTTAGCAAATTTTTTAAAGTATCCTCTACAAAGTGAACGAGTCTAGCAGCCAACAGAACTGCAGTCAGCTCTAATTTTGGGATGGAAAGGGATTTGACCGGGGCGACTTTCGCCTTCGCCATGACTAGACGGCTGCCACTTGTGTCAACAAAGTATATGGCGGTGCCGTACGCGACCTTGCTAGCGTCTGAGAAGGCATGAATGGAAACAGGATGGTCCTTGACAACTCTCCGAGGAAAATTAAAACCCTTACAGAGACGAAGATCCGAAATAATGTCTTCCCACTCCTGAACCAAATTGCCAGTCAAAACCTAATCCCAACCTAATTTTATCCTCCATAATTGCTGAAGGAATAATCTTGATTTGATCGACACCGGTAGAACTATCCCCAAGGGGTCAAAAAGTTTAGCCGTCATACTCAAGCAGATTTGTTTTGTAATATTTTTTTTTTTTTTTTTTAAAGACAATGAACGGAGGAAGGAAAAACACAGATAAAACAAAAATGTCCATGTGCCTAAAGGCATCCTCCATTCATAAAATGTTTGTAACAACTGGATTTAAACATTTGTAGATTGTAAGTTTGTGGAAAGCAATTCGAGGGAAGTGAATTCCAAAGAGTAGTAGTTCTAGGGATAAATTAATTTTGATAAGCAGAAGTTCTGCATTGTGGAGGAGAAAGTGTAAATTCATGGGCGCTCTCAGCTGCCCTAGTTCTACGGGGAAAGATGTGGAGAGGCAACGCTTCACACAGGTGAATCTGCGAATATTGCGCGTACTGAACGCCGAATGAGAGGGTAACGGTATCCTCATACGACGATAGTGCTTGACGCTCAACCTGTGAGTATTCCTTAGGTGTTAACCCGATGTGATCTAATTCCCACAAAACGTTGAAGTCATTTTTGCATGGTGGAATATTACCAGTGGACATGTATTCGTCCATTGGGTTTACTGCTACATTCAATACAGTAATTACTTCTGTGCTGGAGCTGGTAGGTTGTGCCACATATGAACCACTGATGGCGTACCCGTACTTGGTAGGAAGCAGAATTAGGCTACCTGACCTTTTATACCCAGGTCGCACTATATTGTAGCAGTGATCCGCACCAATAAGCAGCTCCAGCTGATCTGTGTCCGTTGCGTGAGGATCGGCTAATTTTATGCCTTTACTTTGTAAACTAACCAGTTTAGACTTTAGGTTAAGTTCACCTTTATGTTCTGGCAACTCATCAACCACTATTGCGTCTAGATGATGAAATTTACCTCTGTGTTTGTATTGCAGTGCCACAACATTATATTCCCTAGAGGCTTGTTTCCCGGTAAATCCGTGAAGACATAACTCCTCAGTTCCTTTAGAAATGTAGGAAAGGGAGGATAGAACAGAAGACTTCACAAAGGTCCTCTGAGAACATTGGTTAAGTAGCGATCTGATTTTAACACAATTATTATCCTTACCCTTTACCGGCAGCTGTACGGTGGGCAAGATTACTATATTTTTACCTGTGGCAACGGGCATTGTAGTTGAAGTAGCAGCAGTATGCTCTCTCTTGGTGTTATCCTCCGCTGGTCTACTTTCTTTCCCTTGTTTTTGTGTACACAGGGAATGAAAGTGTTTGCCCTTACAAAACTTGCAGCTTCTTATATTAGGATTAGTACAACCCGAATGGCCATGGTCTTTTGACAAGCACCCAGTGCAGAGACGTAGTTGACGGGCTCTTTTAACTTTAAGAGCCCCGTCTTATACTTCATACACTTGTACCATAAATGATTGGTGCCACTACACAGAACACAGTTGAATTTCCTGTACTCACTCTGGGCGGTAAATGTTGCCGTAGCCATGGGTGTACCCCCTACTCTGTCTTGACCCGCCATATTGTACACTTCAGCCTGGAGGCAATGAGTGAATTTCTTATAATCCAGGCTCGAGTCTCCCATTTCCCGTTTTATGGTTTCTTTTAGTGGTGATGGTAACTTATTGACAAGAGTCACCACACAAAATTCCTCCAAACAAATACCATGGCTAATGATTGACCTCATCACACTCTCTGTATTGGCATAAAAGTCCTTCAGGTCAGCTGTTTGGTGTTTGGGTGACACCAATTGATTGAATTTGGTAACATAAGCTGCCTTGATTCGATCTGGATGCCCATATGTCTCTTGCAGGAACTCAATTGCTGGGGCATAGCTTGCACCTTCGATAATGAATCCTTCGACTAGCTTATGTGCATCACCCAGAAGCTGACCCTTTAGATAGGTGAAGCGTTGTATATCTGTGAGGTCGGAATTGTCATGGATGGTACACTTGAACATCTCCCAAAATCCCAACCACAATGTGGCATCACCTTCAAATTTTGGAAGAGTAAGATGTGGTAATTTGACTGCGGATTTCTTTGGCTCTTTCTTGACCTCCTTCTTGACCTCTGGTGTCAAGATCCCCTTCAGTGTGGCAACGATTACTTGTATGCCCTCCATATATAGGGTATCCTCTCTTATCACCTCGATATACTCGGCGTCCTCATAAGTGTCGGCCAGGTCCTCCTGTGTAACCTCATACTTGTCAAGTTGCCTTTGAATACTGAGCAATCTGGCCTCCACCTCTACTCTAGACGCTGAATCAAGGAATTCTTCAATGTCAGAGGTCAAGACCGTCAAAGAGCCCTTAAGCCCAGCCCGACGCTTTTGTACACTTTTAGCCATGATTATACGGGAAGGAAATCTATTGACGTTAAATCAAACTATCAATGCCAGACCGAATAAGTTGCGGACAACAATACAGTACTCTGAGAAATCAAATTAAATCGCGAGCCGAAAATAAAACACCCTCACGAAATGCGGAATAAGAATTGTGCGCAATGTAGACTAGCAATCTGGAGCTTTTCAATTTAACTCCTTATATAATAGTTATGAAATTATAGAATCATTTCACCATAAGTTAAGAAAAGCCGGGAGGGAAATTTAGTACAATACAGTATAGGCCAAAAGTCTCTAGATTTAAAAAAAGAGAGGTACCGTTTACAGTTATAATTAATTCAAGAATTTTTAAGAGAGAGAGAGAGCCTATAGGGTAATTTAAACAGGCTAACTCAATGGGTACCGCTAATTTTATATTATTAAACTTAATAAATGTGAAAATTGTACACAAGAAAAGTTCATCTCAAGAAGTCACAAGGAAAAAAGTTTTGAGTTGGATTAACACACACTCAGCCTATCAGCTATCATATTACCCCGCCTCCAGGGCACACGACGAGAGAAGAATTTAGAAAGACATGTGAATCAATAAAGAAGTTATTGGACAGTATACATTTGATATAGAATGAATAACCTTAACTTTTGAAATTATTATACAGTACAGTATGGATGATTTTAATCTTAATGCCGTGCCAGTTGTGCAAAATTTTCTAGGTCTAAAGTAGTTTTAATATAATTTAATGAGCCCGAAAAAGCATTTAAAGTAGGCTAATTATTGTTTTGAGTACAGTACTGATTCAGATTTATAACTTTTCATTCTGGGTAAAACTCCCGTCGCAGCCCTGACCTATCCACTAGTTTCCACATCCTGTCCCACTGGTGGTCAGGCACCTGGGGCGGCCAGAGCAAAGAGCGGACGAAAAAAAAAACGACAGCCCCATGGGGCCAAAAGACCGGGGCCTGGAGGACGTAATAGGACTCATGACAAAAACAGGGATAGGCCAGCCCCACTCCAAGCAAGGCAACTACCGACCTCCGAATAACTCCCCCCCAAAAAAAAGTGGGGGGGGGGGGGCAAACTAGTGAAAGGTTTAAGGACCAATTATATGGTTAATTTAGATAAGTGGACTGTATATTATTGATAATGAAGAAGTATTAACCATATAGAATATTTACCCTTTGATGAACTCAGCTGGTGATTGAAGGATGGCGGAAAATAGGCTAGATGACTTGAAGTGGTTAGTAAGGTAGGCTAAACAGCGTATGAAAAGAGGCTACAATAGGCTAGGATAGGCTAGATATTTACGTTAAGTTGTGCTAATTAACAAAGATGATGATGTAGTGACTATATGGAGTATGAGATGAAAAGTGAAGCGAAAAAACCTGGTGAAGTAACTATGGAAAGGCTTAGCGTGTGTAGCTGGGACGGAGGTTGGTTGGAGAGTGAGCGAGCGCGTTGTGTTTGTCTCTGTCATGGCATACCGCGCACACGCATAACATATGGAAAATGTATCCCATCTTCTTTACAATGAGATACTTATGAACAATCTTAAATATTACAAATATATATATATATATGGGAATTATAATCCTACAATACTTTCCCATATACAACTATAGAATAATATATTCTACCCAATCATGGAAAGTTCGACCAAGGTTATGGAAGCGTTCAACTTAAGACTACGGAATGATACGTAACGCTACATCAACCCCGATTACGTAACATCGAGACTGTTCATACTAGTTTGAGTACACTAAGTATGGACACGTCCTATCAAATTTTATGTTGAAGCTCTATTGTTATTGATCCCACTATAGCACTCGGTAGCCTATTCCACGTATCTACAACTCTTTTACCAAGCGAATAGAGGCAGATCCCTTACACAGCCAATCTCTTTCTCTCTCGCTCTTGTTTGTTTGCACACCGGTACAAATAAGGCAGATCCCTTACACATGCAACCAAGATGAAAATGGGAGTCTGCAGAGAGCCAATTAAGTGGCCCACATAAGGCAGATCCTTTTCACACTCAACCCATCTCATAAACGTTACCTGTTATTTACACTACTTACTATACATCCATGTTATCATATACCTGCAACCAAATCACAATTGTAAGAAATAGGAACATAAGAAAATGGGAGTCTGGAGAGAGCCAATTGGCCCACACAAGATAGATCCTTTTCACACCCAACCCATCTCATAAAAACTCTCTCTCATTTATCTCTGTCTTCCTTACATATATGACATCCTAGTCTCTCTCTCTCTCTCTCACAAATGAGAACATAAGAAATCCGGAGTCTGCAGAGAGCCGATTGGCCCACACATGTCAGATCCCTTTCACACCCAACCCATCCCGCGCTCGCTCTCTCTCTCTCTCTCATATTTATCGCTATCTTCCTTACGTTTACGACATCCCATTCTCTATTGCCATACTCTCTCTCTCTCCCTCACAAATGAGAACATAAAAAAATAAGGAAACAGGAGTCTGCAGAGAGCCGATTGACCTACACATGGCAGATCCCTTTCACACCCAACCCATCTCGTTCTATCTAATTTCAAGATGAAGCTCTATTGTTCTTGATTCCATTATAGCACTCGGTAGCCTCTCGAAGTCAAGGGACCTACGAACCAAATCACAGTTTAGAGTAATAAGGGGTTAAAGTCTAAAAATAATAATAATCAGAAAATTAATAAAATAATGAAATTAATACAGACTGTCTGTATTAATTTCATTATTTTATTAATTTTCTGATTATTATTATTTTTAGACTTTAACCCCTTATTACTCGAAACTGTGATTTGGTTCGTAGGCCCCTTGACTTCGAGAGGGCTCATATCTACAACTCTGTTACTAAACGAATAGAGGCAGATCCCTTATACAGCCAATCTCTCTCTCTCTCGCTCTGGTTTGTTTGCACAATCTGTTCCTTCTGTAGTTTCTCCATGCCCAATAAGTTAAATGATCTTTTGATATCTGTGGCACAGCTTTTGTATCCAACACAATACCCTGCTTGCAAAACCGCTCGAACCCCAGACAACGTTGCTTGCAACTTGAATTATTAGTATTATTATTGTAGTACTTATTTTCTTATTCCAAATATACTACTACGGTGGGGTATAATTCGACAGTCATTTAGAAGTTTGTATACTTTATTTAACAAAACTTACTACTAACCTAGTAACTATTTCTCTGTTTGGGCCGAAATGAGTTCAAGACACAGATTGAATATTTCGTCGACCCACCATAGGTTGTACATTGGAACTCTAGAGCTCCCGTTACAACCTATTTGGATTTCCTCTATTCAGGTATTGACTCACTTCGACTTCGATCCAAAGTCACGTTACTAGTCTCTAAAATAATATAGTTTTACCGGGCCCTGCTGTGTCTACTCCAGAGACCAGGGTATTAATAAATCTAACCTTTATTTCCATATATAGAACAAGAGAGTTATTCTTAACTAAACTCCAAAATAAGATAACTTTACCGGGCCCTACTGTGTCTACTCGGAGACCAGGGCGTTACTACCTCTGACACTTTTAGATTATATATTCTCTTAACCCTATATAATATATTTACTCAAAAGTAACTAAAGGCCGTTACTACACTTGACCTCGATTGCCCTATCTATAACACTCTTAGATTATTATATGTTCTCTTAACCCTATACAATATATTTACTCACAAGACCAGGGCGTTACTACACTTGACCTCGATTTTTTTTTTTTTTTTTTTGTTAAGAGACAATGAACGGAGGAAGGAAAAACACAGACAAAACAAAAAGGTCCATGTGCCTAAAGGCATCCTCCATTCATAAAATGTTTGTAACAACTGGATTTAAACATTTGTAGATTGTAAGTTTGTGGAAAGCAATTCGAGGGAAGTAATTCCAAAGAGTAGTAGCTCTGGGGATAAATGAATTCTGATAAGCAGAAGTTCTGCATTGTGGAGGAGAAAGTGTAAATTCATGGGCGCTCTCAGCTGCCCTAGTTCTACGGGGAAAGATGTGGAGAGGCGGCACAATTGAAGCAAGTTCCTCGGAACAATTGCTGTGAAAATATCTGTAGAATAATGCAAGGGATTTAACGTTTCTTCGTATGGATAATGTAGGAAGGTCCTGTGTGATTGCAGGGTTATTGATTAATCTAATAGCTTTATTTTGAATTTTGTCCAACTGCCTCAATGCAACCACTCCACTTCCACCCCACAGAGGTGAACAGTAATCCATCTGAGAACGCACATGACTTTTATATATCACGGCCAACTGCTCGTCAGTGAAGAATTCTCGAACTCTGTACAGGAGTCCCAGTTATTTAGAAGCATTCTTAGCAATGCTTCTAACATAATGTGTCCAGCTCAAGTTAGTAGTTAATGTTACACCGAGAATGTCAATACTAGGGGAAGTGGGAATATTTACATCATTAAAAAATATATGGGAGTCAGTGAGATTTTGTCGGTTAGAAAATTGAATGTACTTGGTTTTCTGTGCAATAAAGGAAACTAGATTCTTTTGTCCCCATCCATTAATTCAAGAAAGGTCCTGGTTCAGAGAAATTGCAGTGTTTATTTTTGAATTTATAAGATCGGGTTGGGTGAAAGAATTGGTAAATGTGAAGGAACTGTGGAGTGTTGAGTCATCTGCGTAGGAATGTATTGGATTATGAGTGGTAGATATGAGATCATTGATATGAATGAGGAACAGAATTGGGGCCAAAACTGATCCCTGGGGAACACCAGCATTTATTGAGTGAAATTGAGAATAAACGCCATCTACCATTACACGTATTTTTCTGTTATGAAGATAAGAAGAAATTAGTGGAACTAATGATGCAAGTCCGTAGTGTGACATCTTCGACAATAAGGATTGATGCCAGACTCTATCAAATGCCTTTGATATATCCAGTGCTATTGTATGTGTTTCACCATGTTGGTCTGTAGCTTGGTTGATTTAATGCGTAAGAAGGCAAAGCATGTCTGCAGTTGATCGACATCGTCTAAAACCATATTGCCTATCACTGATTAATTTATTATTCTCAAGATGCTTAATTATGTGATTATTTAATATAATTTCAAAGACTTTACCAAGAGTGGAAGTTATAGCTATTGGTCTGTAGTTTGATGGATCTGAAGAGGCACCTTTTTTAGGAACTGGATGGATGTTTGCTTCTTTCCAGGGTACTGGGAAGCATGAAGTATGAGTACACAGACGGAAAAATTTTGCCAATACAGGAGCGAGCACCAAGGAGCAATTCTTAAGTACTATTGGAGGAATTTCATCTGGACCAGGAGCCTTATCTACTGAGAGATTCTGCAAAATAGTTTTGACATGTCTGGTGTGGATCTTAATGAGGGAATTTCAGGCGAATTAAAATTAAGTACAGGGACATCTTGATTTATTTCATCTAAGGTTGAGTTGGTGGAGAAAATATCCGCAAGAAGGTTAGCTTTACCTCGTGGGTCACTTACAAGATTGCCAGTCGGAGATTTTAATGGTGGAATGGATGAAGCAGTAGTGAAGTTGGATTTAAATGAGTTAAGAGTAGACCAAAATATTTTGTTATCATTTGGATTATTTAGAAGTTTATTTGCCTGCTTGTGGAGAAAGTTTGATTTAGTTAGGTTTAATACAGTTTTGGCATGATTTCTGATGTTTTTAAAGTAATTAAAGGCTTCATGTGTTTTTGATCTTGTGTATGCATTGTAGGCTATTGCTTTTTGTTCAGTTACTCTAGCACAATTATGGTCAAACCATTTAGGTGAATTAGATCTTTTACTGTACTTTTGATGAGGAATAAAAGTTTCCATTCCAATTTTTACAAAATCTTGTATGTGGCTCAAGGTGGAGTGTGCATCATTAGAAAAGAAAGAGGTCCAGGGAATATCAATAAAGAAACCTTGAAGACCCTCCCAGTCTGCCCTATCGTAATGCCATTTAGTCACCAAAACAGGTTCAGAGTGGGAAGGTGTGGTAAGTGATAGACAGGTGGCCTGTATCAGACAGTGATCAGAAGATCCAAGCGGGGACCTCACTGTAACATCATAATTTTCTGAATTGGTTGTTAAAAATAATTCCAGTAGGTGGGAATTATGATTAGGATTATCTGGTACACGGGTGGGTTGGTTGACTAGTTGAGTGAGATTAAATGAGTCTGCAAATAGCTCACATTCAAGACCAGCATCATCAGTCCTGGCTGAATAAGTGAGCCATTCAACATTATGGACATTAAAATCACCCAACACAGTGATTTCAGAAGAAGCATTTAAGTTGAGGACACTGAGTTGTGAGGACAGAGAATCAAAAAGACTTTGCTCTGGAGGAGTATTTGGGGAACGGTAGATGCAACATATGTATTTAAATTTACCAGCAGAAATTAATTTGTATATAGAATAATCAAAATAGGGACAATTGAAACTAGTAACCTCCTCCAGGGCAATTTCAGATTTTGCGAAGCAACATACACCTCCTTTAGGTCTGAAATTTTGGAGCAGTTGATAACCTGGAAAATTAAATCTAGACGTGTCAGATGTGGATGTTACTTGAGTCTCTGTCAAAAAAAGGAGAGTAGGGGATTCTGCTTGAAGAAATTGGTGTACAGAATTGATGTTAGAGTGAAGTCCCCTTATATTGCTAAAGAAAAAGCTGCACCGACGAGCAGCTTTGGGACGTTGCAATGCTCTTGACACAGTCGCATGATGACGACCGGGAGGCCCCTGTGTCAATGACCCAACCCTGCCGGGGGTGGATATCCGAGGGACCACCAGGTTTGCTCTTAACAATTGTGCTGCCATGTTTATTGGGTAAGGTGTATGGTGTTACATGTATGATATGTAGTGGGAAGAGTAGTGTTTTATGGATAGAGGATAGCAATGTAGGGCAAGTCGTGAAGTTGGATGTGTATGTTATATAAAGAGGGTTTTCCTGATACCCCTGATGTGTGAGGCAGAAAGATATGTATCCAGCTACCAAGGCCTGGAAGAGAAAATGGAATTCAGGCTATTCCCTGAGTCTCCCGAAACCTTGGCGGTAGTACTTCCCTGGGTGGGGCTGCCTACCCCTACTTAGATAGATTGCTCTATCTATAGCACTGTTAGATCATATGTTCTCTTAAGCCTGTTACCAATAAGTCATATGTCACATATACCACCTATTCAATAATAAAACTCAGTAAATGGCTTAATATGATCAGTACCTCAAAACCCCTACAAGAACAAGATTCACCGCTTTAATCCTCTACGTAGATTCTATGATTACATTATTATCCTGGATTAACCCTCTCCGACATATGACACAATTTTGAGCCTATTAGGGATACTTTAACCCTTCTTTAGCGGGGCCCGACTTAAGTCCGTATCTAAAAAGCTGGACAATGTGGCGGGGCCCGACTTAATTCTGTGTGCAATTTTGGCGCAATATTGGCTCTGAGAGAGAGCCGAGCGGTGGGAGGAGCGTAGGTTGCCTCATGACCGCTCGCCACGACCGTCGTGGGCCTACTGACATGTACTCCACACTACTCCACCCTCTCTCACTCTCTACACACGTAATTATGTAACGAAATGACCGTATTTTAGCGATATTGCCCTTCGGTTGCACGATCGTTGCAAGACAACCAGTGATCGTAGAAGGATGGTTCGGGTGTCATTGGAAAGCTCAATTTACGCCCTTTCAGGGATACATACTTGCATTACACTCTGGCTCTTGTTTATGCATGAAAGAGAGCACGGAAACAACCCCATTTATGGTAAAAAAAAAACGCTGGGCGGCACAGTGAATATACTCCACCACCCGCTCTTTGAGTGTTAAAGCCTTTATTACCATCAGGGGTATTTACAAACCTTTAGTTTAGTTACTTCAACCTCTGCAGTTGTCTTTGAGTTAGCTGTGGGTAGAAGACTAATTTTGGAGAGGTAATTATAAGAGTGAGAGAACTCTATTTCTTATTGCTAATCTGGCAACCTCTGCATCATATGAGTCTGAAGGGGTTAATGCTCGTAACGCTTACCACGAAACTGACCAAATATTCCTTCAAACAATATAATAGATAATACATGTTTCCTTTATAACAAAAGATTTCGTAGATCATACGGACTAGTGTCCTCCCTACCTGTTTCTCAAACTAAAGCTGATCTAATTGCAAACTATTCTATATTTCCCCTGAGCCTTATAGTTGCTTATCTATTTAAGAATTATCCTCCCTTACTTAAATTTTAATATCTATTTGCTGTCCTACCAGATCCTATGCTATTGATAGCTAATCAGCATGGAGCCTTCTCTATCAAGAATAACTATTATCCTATTAACAGCTCATTATTTTATTTATGTACCTAAGTCTAGTATCTTTCTCTTTAGTTTGTCCTATAAGAACACATAAATTATTATTTATGGAACCACTGGGTTAGTCAGGCATTTTCTCTCTTTCTTTCACCACCTCAGAGCTGGCCAAAAGCTCAACTGGAAATCTGCGCTCCCATCTACTTAAGTCGTCCCTCTTGAACCGCTTGGCTGTAGGTATGCAAGCCAGCGATGTGATGACAGGCGGCCGGATACTGAAGGTGTATCCGCCTAGTAGGGGAGAGCGATGCTAGGCCCGAGATGGACTTTACTGGAACAAGTGATGAGGGCTGGGAGGCTGGAATAAGTGGATCCGAGTTCCCCTGATTGCCCAAGCGAGAGAGAGAATGTGGGTTGCAAGAAGTTAACACAGTGGAGTCCGAGAGGTGAATGACCCCGGCAGCCTCCCCCACTCCCTTGATATAGTCCCGCCTCCCACTCTCCGGTGCTGTGATTGGCTGAGCCGCCCACTCGGCTGCGAGACGTTCAGGCCGCGCGACTTGAATATTCCTACCCTTCGCCTCCACTCTTCTCTCCCCATAATACATTCCTGGAAGCTGGTTGCGAATGTCTTTTAGTGGCTTATGGGAGTATAGGGCTGGCACTGATGCATTAGACCCATTGCAACCAGAGGAAACGGCCTGTGAAGAGAGCGAGAGCGAGTTTAAATGTTAGGCGGTACACGTAGCCGTCAGCTCCGAAAACGGAGTCTTCTGATTGGTTGGCCGGGAAGGCGTGGCATGTTTACTCCTGGTGCCCCGAATGTCAAACTCAGCTGGTTTAAAGGTAAGGTTAAAGGGAGCGCGTTGATTGACTGGCGGCCTTTTTGCCTTATCACTCCCTACTAAATTAAGGCGAGCTCCTGATCGCTGTAATACCGTTCCTTTGAAATCCCTACCATCACTCTGCTAATCCACCAGTCCACTATGTTCACAAATACATCTGTGTAACTGTAGTGCTGGATTTTGATTCCCAAACGTAGTTTTAGCAAATAGGACTTGCCCCGGTTGACTGAGGAGTTGCTTGAATGCTCGGGTAGTTTGAACTCTCTGTCCCTTTCCATCGACCAGGGCTATTAGGCGGCGGAGCCGGTAATGAGGGTCAGTTGGGAGAGGCATGGGGCCTTTCAACTGGCAGGCACGTGCCTCGGGGGTCCTATTTATACCCTCGTCCGGATACCTGATTGGTGGACGGCTAATTCTACCACTGCGTGTAATTGTTTCTGCGGGGCCCATTGGCTTAGATAACTTTGCTGGACTCTTACCCGGGAAGTTAGTCGTTTGGTTCTCTTGGGACTCCTTTAATTTAGTTGAAGGAGAGCCAAGTAGGTTTTTATCCACAGGAAACACGTCTTTTTCCCTTACTTCTTCTCGGAAAAACTCTTCCTCACTACTTAAGGTCTTATTGAAATCTCTCGGGAGGTCTGAAACTTCGCTTTCGGGGACAGTAGACTTATCATCATTGGTACGTTCACAGTAATCTCTCTCCCCACTTGTCGTAGTTTCCTCGTCTCCCCCATCCTCCTCTTGCCCGGACCCAGAAAGACTCTCGTTTGGCTTGCAATTAAAAGACCACCTGAACGGAGAGTCCTCAGTATAATTCCTTCTCAGATTGGGACCTTCAGTGTTGCGTCGATCTGAGGGGGTATTAGGGTTATCGGCCCCAATTTCTATCTCCTCATCACTTTCTTCCTCACTACTCCACTCGCTCTGGTCTGGCGGTAAAATACCCTCATACCGTTTGGTATGACGGATATGGGTAGCCAACACACTACCTCCATGATGCAAGTAAAACACTTGATATGGCCCGTTTATCTCCACAACCCGGAAGGGACTCTCGTATTTCTCTTCCAGCTTACCAGCTCGGGTGGGATCATGTCTCTTTACCAGAGTATATTCCCCCCGGTAATATGGATTATTTAGAGTAAGTTTCTTGGGCTGTTGCTGTGTAACATGGTAATGAACTTGTTGCCGTCGCTCCCCTTGCTCCCTCAGATAATGATCTGGTTGGGAGTATTTGGTGGAATGAGTCGTTCCTGAGGAAGTTTCGGAGTGATTTCAAAAATAATCTCATAGGGGGAATACCCAGTAGTTCTACAAACAGTGGTATTTACCCCCCAGACAATCTCTGGCAGAAGTTCCGGCCAACCTCGGAATATCTCTTCCCCTTGTGAGCTCAGACTAGCCCGTACACAATTCGCTAGCACCCTATGGTTCCTTTCACATACAGCGTTCCCCTGGGGATAATACGGGGAGGTGCGTTGAATCTGGTAGCCCAAGGTATCTCCCTAGTGTTGCCAGATTTCGTTATTAAATTATTTTCTCCTATCACTCAGAATGCATCCAGGGGTGCCATATACCAAAATGACCTTTTTCAAGATAGCCTTAGCCACGGTTTCAGCTTTCTTGTCCGGAATGGCACAAGCAACCGTATATTTTGAAAAGACGTTGAAACAGGTTAAAATGTACCTTTTGTTCGTCTGTCTGGTTAGAGGTCCCATAATGTCTACAGATAACTTTTCCCACGGTTTACCTGCCGTAATGTGTCCAGGCGACTGTTTAGGTCCCCGTCCATCTTTTCCCCTTTGACATCCCAAACAATTTTGGATAACTTCCTTAACAATTTTGTCGGCTCGCGAGGTCCAGTAACTTTCGTTAAACTGTTTCAACACTCTAGACTGACCTAAATGAGCCCCCCTTCCCTCTTGTCTGTGGAGGATTTGGATCATGTGTTTAGCCTCCAGATAATCTAATACCACCCGGTCCTTAAAATCCCTCCAGGCACCCTCAGAGAATTTTACTTTGTCTCCATACATAGGATCATTCTGTTCCTTGTTCCTTGTGTGTTGGACTGGTGCTACCGGTAATCGAGATAGACCTCGGCATTGGTGTGTAATTTACCGGGTCTATCTCTAACTTCAAAGGAGTATTCCTCCAGGATCCCCTTCCACCTAACAAACAATCAGTTTTCCGTTTTCATCTTCCTGAGCCATTGCAAACTATGGTGGTCCGTCATAACTTCGAAATGAACTCCGACTAAATATGGACGGAAATATTGTACAGCCCAAACTAGAGCCAGGCATTCTTTTTTAGTAACGCTGTAATTCTTTTCGCCCTTATTCAGCGTCAGGCTAGCGCACGCTACTATGTCTTCTTTCCCATCCACTTTCTGGGCCAATACGTCCCCTAGCCCTTCATCGGAAGCATCGGTGTATAGTTGGAACGGCTTGGTAAAATCCGGATGACAAACTATGGGGTTAGAGGTTAATTTTTGTTTCAGTTGATCGAAAGCTATCTGGCAACTCTGATCCCAGTCAAACGTCCTCCCTTTTTCCAGTCTCTTAGTCATGGGTCTAGCAATTTTTGAGAAGTTTGGTATGAACCTCCGATAATAGGACGCCATTCCCAGAAACGCTCGAATTTCTTTGACAGTGGAAGGGGGTGACATTTCTGCAATAGATTTCACTTTAACGCCTTACGAGTGGGCCCGTCAGTAACTTCTACTACCCGCCAAGCGGGTGGTTTTACCCTAAACGACCTTGTTTCCGTGCTCTTTTTCATGCATAAACAAGAGCCAGAGCTTAATACAATTATGTATCCCTGAAAGGGCGATAATTGAGCTTTCCAATGACACCAGAACCATCCTTCTACGACCACGCGTTCTCTTGCAACGATCGTGCAAGACGAAGGAAAAATCCCTAAAATACGGTAATTTCCTTACATAATTCCCTGCGTAGCGAGGCAGTGATTGTGGGTGTGTGTGGAACTGGGCCCAGTGCTGGCGCGAGAGCCGTGCCGAACGGTCAGAGTCGGCCTACACTCCTCCCACCGCTCGTCTCTCTCTCAGAGCCAAATATTGCTCAGAATTGCACACCGCCTGAAGTCGGTCCCCGCCACATAGTCCATGGTTCTCTAGACCGACTTAAGTCCACCCCCGCCAGACAAGGGTTAAGGGGGTCAGGCTGGATACCTTTACTTGAAACTACATGCCCTAGGTATGCCACCTCGCGGGCCCCTAATTGGCATTTGGAAGGCTTCAATTTAAGTCCCGCCCTCCTGATCCTCTCTAATACTTCTTGTAGTCGATTGATATGTTCCACCCAACTATTTGAAAAAATTATCATATCATCCAGGTAAGCTAAGCAAGTTCTCCATGTTAATCCCCTCAGTACTTCGTCCATGACTCTAGTAAAACAGGCTGGTCCATTACAAACTCCGAAGGGCAAGACCGTGAACTGATAGAGTTTGCCTTCGCTCGTGGCAAATGCGGTTCTCTCCTGGTCCTCTGACCTAACCGGTACTTGCCAGTATCCACTTTGTAGGTCTAGGGTAGAAAACCATGTTGTTGTTGTTGTTGTTGTTGTTCCCTAAGCTGCCTGGCCGAACAGCCCCGAGTCCCTGAGAAAGGCCATGGCCACGATCGGGCTTTCCCACAGAGCTCTCATTGAGTGTAGATTGTGTTGTTGGCATAAGTGGTTGTGTGAAATGCAGTTTTCTATGATGTGTTTAATGGTATGGGGTGCTGTGTTACATCCCGGGCAGGCGTCGACAACGGAGTCATCCAGTCTCTTCTGATAGCTCAGGAGAGCTGGATGGTGTCCGCATCTCAGCCTGGCCAGGTGGACTCCGTCCTCTCGAGGAAGGGAGGATTCGGAAGGATGGATTTCGGGAGGTCGTGCATGCAGCTGCGTGTTGTCTGTGAGTGAGTGGATGGATCGGTGAGAGATATGAGTATGGATGTGCTTCTGGAAGTTGGTTCGGGGTGGGCAGGGAGGGAGAGAGGACAATAATTGTGTGTGATACCGTGTGCTGGGTGTTGTTTTGATATTTCTTGGTGTCTGTGGGTGTGTTGCCATGTAGTTTAGTGGGTGGTCTTGGTTCGTGGAGGCTCCTGCCAGGAATTGAGTGCCTCTCATGTCCAGATGGTCTTTGAATTTGAGGATTTTGGTTTCTTGATGTAGGTGATCTGTGGGTGCAGTAGCTGTGCAGCCTGTAATGATCTTCAGGGCTTTTTTTTTAATAGTCTGTAAGGTCTTATGATGTGTTTCAGCTAGGTTAGAAGCCCAGGCTGGGCTTGCGTATTCCATCACTGATCTTATGTATTGTTTATATACTGTGGTGGTAGTTTCTTTGTTGTGTCAAAATGTTGTGTGAGCAAGTGACCTGAGGGCGTTAAGTCTGGGTGTCAGTTTCTTTTTAACCCTCTCCGACATATGACGCGATTTTGAGCCTATTGGGGATACTTTAAAGCCTTTGTTACCATCAGGAGTATTTAGAAACCTTTAGTTTATTTACTTCAACCTCTGCAGTTGTCTTTGAGTTAGCTGTGGGCAGAAAACTAATTTTGGAGAGGTAATTAAAAGAGTGAGAGAACTCTATTTCTTATTGCTAATCTGGCAACCTCTGCGTCATATGTGCGTGAAAGGGTTAATGTTTGTGGTGTGCTGTTTGAATGTCATATGAGTATCATATGTTACTCCTAGGATTGTGGGTGTGTGTGTATGTGTTAGGGGTGTGTTGTTTATGGTGAGTTGAGGGATGTATTCGTGTTCTCCTGTCCAACTTGTGAGCAGGGTTGCGGTGGATTTGGCTGGGGCTAGATTAAGTCTGTTTGTAGTGCACAAGCCATGTAGTGTGTTGAGATAGGGTTGAAGGAGATCTGTTGCTCTTTTTGGGTCATGGTGTGTGCATGTGAGTGTTATGTCATCTGCATAGGAGGCTAAGTTTATTTGGGGCGTATTGGGTGTAGTTATATCGTGCATGTACAGATTGAAGAGTGCGGGCGATAGGACGGATCCTTGTGGGACTCCGTTTGGAAAGTTTCTGATTTTAGATGACTGACCGGCAAAAGATACGAGTGCACATCTGCCTGCTAGGAAGTTGGCCAGCCACCTTTTTGTGTTGTTGTGCATGTTTGTGTTGTAGATTTTGTATGTTAGGTTGTGGCGGGGGATGGCATCGAAGGCTTTACTAATGTCGAGTGTGGCTAATAGTGATCTGTGTGGTGGTCTAGCTGAGTTGATGCCATCGAAAGCTCTTTGTGCAAGGTCTGTGAGAAGAGTGTTTGTGGAGTGCAGTGGCCTAAAGCCATGTTGTGTTGGAGCTAGGGGTAGGTCAGGTGTAATTAGTTGTAATACTAGGCGTTCCATGACTTTGGAGGGGGAGCAAAGGAGTGTGATGGGGCGGTGCGAGGAGGGTAGCGTGGGGTCTTTGTTGGGTTTGGGGAATGTGATGATGATACCATGCTTCCAAATGTCTGGTATTGTGTTGTGTGAATAGCTGTAGTTTGATATGTTAGTGAGTGCTTGTATGCCTTGTGGTCCCAGGTGTCTGAGGTGTATGTTGCTTATGTTGTCTAGGCCACAGGCGGGTGAGTGCTTGAGATTGTTGATGATATGCTTTGTCTGGTGATTGGTGAAGGGCGTATAGTCAGGGTCTGTGGGGAATTGTCTCTTACGTCGGATGACACGTCGGTCGTCTTTGTGAGGATTTAGGTGGCTGACATGTGAGAAGTGATTGATGAGAGTGTTTGCTTGTTGTTTACATGAAGGAGTAGAGTCTGTTGTTGTGATTGCAGCATGTGATTGTGTTGTGTTGCTGTTGGAAAGTGTGATGCTGTTTAGTGTTTTGTAGAGTTTTTTGGGGTTTGTTTTGTGATCAAGTGTTTGTAGGAAGTTATTCCAATTTAGTTTTTGTTGTTCTTGTATTTTGTTGTTAGTTTGGGTGTTGAGTGCTTGAATGTGTTGTGTGATGTCTTGTGTGTAGGGTGCTGGGGAGTGTTTCAGTATGTCGCGTTGTCTGATGAGGTTTTGAATTTCTGGTGTGAAGTTGGGGTTGTGTCTTTTTCTGTTACCTCTTGGAATGTGTTTCTTGTCAGCGTTTTGGATAGTTTTATTGAGTATGTGTACAGCATTGTTGATGTTAGTGATGGGTGTACTGTTTAGAGTTGTGAAGTGTTGTTCTGTCTCATTTGTGAATGCTTCCCAGTTAGCTCTTTTATAATTGGTGTATGTGTGTTTGTGGCTAGCTGGGGTGAGTCTGGTTTTGGTGGTGATAATGATCGGGAGGTGGTCAGAGCCTAAGGTTCTGACCACCCTCCAGGAT
The DNA here is from genome assembly GCA_032716605.1 of Paralithodes platypus. Lineage (NCBI taxonomy): Eukaryota > Metazoa > Arthropoda > Malacostraca > Decapoda > Lithodidae > Paralithodes > Paralithodes platypus. The sequence continues at coordinate 55,107,830 of CM064487.1, read as the reverse complement.
GTTGTGGGGGCGAGTTCTGGGGAGCAAAAGTTGATGTCTGGAGATGATGGGTTATAGAGGGCTTGGTGAGGAATATGGGTATGTTGATGGATGTCGTTAAGGATGATGAGGTTATCGGTTTGGTTTTGTAGTACCAGCCCTCTGTCTGTGTCGGGGTTGTCGACAAACCAGGCCGACGTCTTGGCGTTGAAGTCACCACCCAGGATGATGTGTTGGGTGTGTGGGGTGTTTGTGATGTGTTGTAAGTGTGGTCTGTATTCATTTGGTACTGTAGGGGATGTTTGGGGAGGGATGTATGTCTTTATGATGGTTATGTTGGAGTTGTTGCCAGTGCGTATTTTAATTGACTGTATTTCTGTTGTGTTATCATTTGGGGGGAGGAGGGATTTGGTTTGTACACTGGTTACTATGTATGATATTTCTTTGTGTACCAGGGTGATGAGTCTACCGCCCCCGCCGACAGCCCGGTCTTGTCTGATGGTGGTGAAATTATGAAATGTGGGTGTTTTTTGTGTTGTGCGGAGTTTTGTTTCTTGTAAGATGGCAATGTGTATGTTGTGTTGTTTGATGAAGTGTGAGAGTTCGTGTTTCTTTGTGTTGATGTCATCTATGTTCAGTTGAAGAATGTTAATGTTATGTGCACGATGTATGTTGGGTGCTGCTGCACGAGGATGGGGTGGGTGTGGGGGTGAGGGGGGGGGATGGGTGAGGGGGGGGGATTGGGGAGCAGGAGATGGGGGTTGGAATGGATTGGGATGGGGTGTGGTGTGTTGAGTTGAGGATGTGGATGGTATGGGAAGGTTAGGTGGGTTAGGGAGGAGAGGTGGACGGGTTTTAGGGGGGGGAGTGGATGATATGGGAAGGTTAGGTGGGTTGGGGAGGAGAGGTGGACGGGTTTTAGGTGAGGGATTTGACTGGGAGAGGGAGGGGCATGAGGAACAGGTCCAGGTGTTTGTGTAGTGTTTCTTGGAGGCAAGTGTTGTGCAGGTGAAGTGGGTCCAGTTCCCGCATGAATTGCAGAGAACTGAACCCTTAGTATGGCGACTCGAAGTGATGGGTTTTGAGCAAGTTGGACATATGTATGTGTACGTGGGTCCTGGTTGCTCTCAATGTCTCCGGCTAGAAGAAGTCTTCGAGAAATGACAGCCGGAGAGTCATTTCTCTGTGTAGGAAAAACTGTGTGATGTGTGTGTGTGGTGTGAGAGGTGTGGAAATTCCCGGCGCGACCGAAGCTGCTCTAAGGATCCGTGCCCCCAGGGAGGGGGCAGGGGATGGTTGTGACGGTTTGGCTCCCGAAACTGCTCCCCGCGGCCGGCATCCGGTTTTCCTCCACTGGTCGTTGATTTTGTCTTCGGCCGTGGAGGGTCGGCAGCCATCCGCGGTTGGCAGCCTCGGGAGGTGGCCCCACGGCGTAGACGCCGCCACATCAGAAAACCATGTTGACCCATTTAGTGATTCTAGCGAGTCATCAATACGAGGTAGGGGTTGCGCATCTTTGATGGTGACATCATTTAATTTTCTATTTTCTACACAGAACCGAGTGGACCCATCTCTTTTATTTACCAGGACTAATGGAAATAACCACGGACTGTAGGATTCTTAAAATACCCCGCAAACAAAAGGACACTCAAACGCCAGAGGAAGAAAGCAAGGAGAAAGAAGAAGAACAAGAAACGAAGACGAGACCAAGGACATCGTCCACTAGCAGACGAGTCGCTGGACTAACCAAGGTCACGCCGGAAAAGGAATGCCCCGCCATGCCCGGTAAGACGATTCGCGCCATCACCTCCGCCAAGAAGAAAATCGTATTCAGCCAACCCTTCTAGAGACATATATACACTCTTCTTTTGTTATAACATCACCTGTGTTCTTTTCATATATATACCTGTATCCCATTTCTCTGTTAAGTTATAATGTACATGTTGGATATTTGGGAATTAGATTCTAAGTAAAATTGTAATAAATAAAATAAGAAATCATTTACCAGATGAAATGAATAAAATTATGTTTAAAAACCTACTTATGTAATAGGATATGAGAAACATACCTCAATAGATGTTTGGGACATCGTTTCCTACACATATATACAGTATATGCCTTTTTTTGTCATTCTTTAACTACTTCTTCTAGTTATACAAATCACATATTCTTCCTTATAAACAAATGTTATCTGTAACCTTAGTACCAAAGTTGATGCCACATCAAGACGGCGCTGGCGTCTCTCACACACGCGTACCGAGAGAGGGCGCCTCATGCCTTTAAAATCTCCCTGGTATATCGTTCAGGCGTACCATCACGAGTGGAGAAATAAACATTGGTATATACCATTTTATTTAATGAATTGCCAGGATATGTTTTTAGGAATTATTATCCACATAAATACTACTACCAGGGATACGTAAGTAGATTCCAATTTCACCACGCCGTGAAAGAGTATGATAGATAAATACTGTCTAATGCGCATTGAAGACTTCATTCCTTCGATGCACATGACACCAAAATCTTCCACGCAAGTTCAGATTTCATAGTTTCTTTTCCTTTGAACACTATTATTGTTTTCCATGGCTTTATTGAGTTCATGTAGATATGATATGATGTTTTAATTAACCATTGATGAAGTACCTTGTTCTGTGAGATGTATTTGGGTTTAATCATCATCCCATCACTTAGTAAAGTAATTATATTAAAGGATACCTTGACCACCAGAGTAAGAAGGGTTTATAGACCTCATTAAGGATACCTCCTCATGCCCTTACCATCCTAGAGGGTAGGAAGGATTCCTCTCAGTAATCCTCAATACCAGTTCAGGATTTCTGGAGGGAAGTTAAGCAATTACAAGGCTTCTGAAACACTGGCATCCCAACTTTAGAAGTCTTATAATTAAACCTCCACTCAGTTGGACCTCCCGAAAATTCAATATACTGTTTGTGAGATAAAAAATCCTATCCGTTGGGATCTTTGTTAGACGAGGCCCAACCCGGCTAACATAGAGACTGTTGATAGGCGGTGTCTAGCTAGTCTAGTAGTGAAGTGTACGGCCTCCCGGAAACTTCATTATTATTCTTAAGTTACCGAAACTGTGGCCTGTTACAGGAAACTTTGCTATCACTCGGCACAACCAGTGAGAAACATAGCTACTGTAAGATGAAAAACTTTCCTTAAGTTAGGAAGAAGGATAACGGCCTCCCGCTCCTTTCTCTTAATTATAAAGGTAAGCACACACCAGCACCATCTCTAAAAGAAGTTGAGGTGTACGGCACTACCGTCCTCAATATTCTCTAGAGTGGAAAGTGAACAAGTCCTACCTGAGGAACTTTGTTATTGCTCGGCACAACCAGCGTAACATTGTTCTTTTGATAGGTCCTACTTTCTTTAGTAAAAGTAGAGAGACTCCGGCACCTCCGACCTCTCTACTATTACTCTAGAAGGTAAACACTGTACTAAGTGTCCTGATATAGGAACTTTGTTAATGCTCGGCACAACCAGCATTTAACATTGGCTCTGTTGTCAGGTCCCACTTTTCCTGGTAAAAGTAGAGCGACTCAGGCACCACCGACCTCTCTCTTTTTATTTGGCAGAAGTGGACACTGTACGAAAGTGTCCTTGTATAGGAGCTTTGTTAATGCTCGGCGCAACCAGCATTTAACATTGTCTCTATTACTAGGGTACATTTTCTCTAGTGAAGAGTTGAGAGGCGCCGGCACCTCTACTCATTACTATTGAGAGTGGACACTACCACTTTTCACAGGTAGTCTCAAAACCTCTGAGACCGCTGTGTTAGAGACAGAGCTTGGCAAGATACCCTCAAGGGCACTCTGCAAATACAAGTCCTAGGCGCACTGAGTCTGTGGCCTCCCATTAGACTGTGTAACTAAAAGGTTTAAACACCGCCCTGGGTCCCCCGAACCTCTCATAAAGATCAGGATAGTCAGTAAGGATACTTTAACCAAACTTACTGCGTTTGTCCGATATCGTACTATAAAGTACGATATATAAGATCCTATTTCGAGAGTACCTTAACAGGACTTCATCAACGGTTGATATACAGATCAGGATAGTCAAGTATTTCTCCCAACCTCTGAAATACTCGCGTTAGTCCGGTATGGTGCCCAACTGTAATTGCCCGACAATTACTATAGGTTACGGAGCCATACTTAAGATCTCAAGCCCAATCAACCCCTCTGTAACTACTTCACGCAACCGGGCCACCTGGACGGCACACGGAGAAGCAGAAGAGTAGAGCCAGCCACCACCTGAAGATCATCAGTAAACCAGACAAGAGAAGTCATCTAAGTCGAGAATATAGAAGAGAGTAAAAGTTACTAAAATCGTAATCTGCCAAGTGAGCATAAATAAGCAGAGTCCCCTAAGCGACTCTGTCAGAAAATCCAAGTTTCCTAGAAAAATAAACAGAGTCCCCCGAAGTGTCCTAAATGGTCATAAATACTTCCAAGTGTTAATAATCGGAAGTAAAGGAAACGGGTTACTTTTATCGACAGTGCAACCTCTACAGAAGTGTTTCTAACCATAAACAGTGAATTCCGAATTTATGTAATTTAAGCCGATTTTGGAAGGTTAAACGACCACTAAAACCCAAGTTTTTCCAAGAAAATAAACAGAGTCCTTCTTAACCCATAACTAGCGGCGCGCAACATAAGTCGAGTATAATAAATCTGGACTATCTGGCGGCGCTCGACATAGGTCGTGTGGCAATTTCAGCACGTAATGTTGCTGAGAGAGAGAGACAAGAGGTGGCAGGAGAGTAGCGAGCGTATGACTGCTCCAGACCACCGCGGCGAACCTACTGACACGAATCCCACCTCCTCCCTTCCTCTCTCACTCGCTACATACGGAATTGTATGGGGAAAGTGCCGAATTACATGCTTTTTGCACTCGCGTTGCGCGGTTGTTGCAAGAAAACTAGCCATCATAAAAGGATCGTTATTGTGTCATTGGAAAGCTCTGTTTATGCCCTTTCAGGGATAGATACTTGTTTTACGCTCTGGGTCTTATTTAGGCATGAAAATGATCACATAAACAGCCCTATTTTGGGTAAAAACACCCCGCTGGTGGCTACATATTATATACCACCTAGGCCGCTCGTAAGGTGTTAAAGTGTCTTAAAAGTTCATAAATAATTTACAATGTTCATAATCGGAAGTAAAAGAAAACATTATTTTTACCCACAGAATAAACCCTGTAGTAGTGTTTCCAACTCTCAAAAAGTGATTCTGAATTTATTCCATTTAAGCCGATTTTGGAGGCTAAGCGACTCTGCCAAATTTTTTCAAAAAAATAAAAGAAAATATATCAGAGTTCACCATCGACTCTGCCATTTTCTATAGAGGACATCTAGATATCAAACCTAAGTCAGTTGACCTTGAACTTGTTCTCTTACCAGTGCGCATAGTAGAAATTAAACAAGATACGTATAGTACAGAAATATTTATTTTTTTATACAAGCTGGCAAGTTTGATCTTTCTCGAATCTAGGGATTATTATAATGAAGGTTATTATCAGTGATTACCCTCGATGACAACGGTGTTTAAATATTCTAGACAAAAGGAATATAGTGAAGCTGGGCGGAATACCTGCTCTCTATCGAGATCCGCGATTATGCTCGAAGATAGTAATAGTTTTAAGTACTAGCCCCTGGTAATGTTGCATTAGTATGCTTTCATGTTATTTCTTGTATTTAGTGAGTTAGAAATAAAGCTGTATTTCCTAAACCATATTTTGCAATATATATATCCTCTGTTGCCTTTTATTTATGTGTACTTATATGAACTCGGAAGTCCCAGTATAGTAGAACTCACCTGTATCAATCGTTAATCCTGAATAAAATCAGGGCATAACAATTCTACTACTATCCCCTGCTTGATCATCTCCTCTATTTGTTCCTTTTCCTTTTGTCTCATAATGGGATTTTGTCGCCTATAAGGTTGTCTAATAGGGGCCCTTGAGTATGTATCTCGTGGGTGTGTCGGGTTCGGGCCGATCCGTGGCCCCCTTCATTTTGAGCAAACACGTCTCTGTAAGTCCAGAGCAATTCATGTAAGGTAGTGGCTTGATCTGACGTTAATTGTTTCGAGATCTCAGGTAAGTTAACGGGTCCGTTAGTTCCAACAGTGGTGGGTTGTGCGAGTGTAACTTGTCCTAACAGTTTCCTTTTTTGATAATTAATCGTGTCATCGCCAAAGTTAGCCAGAACTAATTTCCTCTGGTCGGTAGTAATAAAGGTGGGAGATATTCTCACTTTATTTTGTGCATCGGGTTCAAAAGTCCCGGCAGTCATTCCCTGGGATTTAGGAATTTCTATCATTCTCCAAGATCTAGGGGGAATAGAGTGTTTCCCTGTGGTAGCTACTATTTGAGGTCGTAGGGTGGTCGTCGTGTCTCTCGGCCCGCACTGACTCATGAGATCTATTCCCAGATATCCGTCGAGTCCGCTATTAGACTTTCCTGATAGAACACAAAAATTGGTGGTGAATTTGATTCCCTTCCATTGTACCACCACCGTATTAGTTCTCCCTAGAATTATCAATGGTTGACCCCCGGCTCCTGACAACTGAATACTAGTTTGATTTAATGGCCCTATTTCTTTCTGACTATTCCTCACAAAATTCTCCAACAGACAACTTCTGTTTGCCCCTGTATCAATTAACATGTTCGCGGCTTTCCCATTTATTACTATGGTTTCGCAAGGCGTTTGTCTCTCTAATATATTGACCTCACTATATCGCCCTTCTATGTGAGGTTTAACGGAAAATTTTCTCCCCCTTCCAGCATTGTGATTTTTGGCTGGGTTTCTGTCTCCCTGTATTCTACTGGAAGCATTCCTCCCTGGGTTGGATCTGTCACCCTTGGTAGGGGTCCATCATTCGGAGGTGTGGGCCTTGAGTTAAATCTAGGTGTTGGGTTTTGGGGACGGTTGGAACAGTTCCTAGCTAGGTGTCCGGTTTGTCTGCACATAAAGCATCGATCATTGTTCTCTGATACCCTCTGTTTGGGTTCTCCTCCTCCCCTTTCTTTTCCTCCTCTCTTAACTCTCTGGCTTCCATTATTTTCTTAATCACCTCCACGAGTTCCTTAGTGGTAGTCACTTCATGGATAATGCAGTGCCTTCTAACTTCCACAGGACATGCTTGGATCATAATCTCTCTGATCTCTATTTCCTGACTCTCTTGGTCCATGTGTCGGTACGCAAGTTTGACGTTTATCGTGATCTCCCACCTCAGGGTTCTCATGTTCTGGCCGTCTAGTTTCATACTCTTTACTTTGTCTCTGGCCTTCCTTATGGAGGTTTCTCGGCCAAATTCTTCAATTAGAGCACTCCTAACTTCTGCCCATGACACTAGTCCCTCTAGACGTACTCTTACATCGTTCAGGGCCTTGCCTAAGTATGCCTTTCCATAGGTGATCTTCTTTCCATCTTCTCCTACGTCAAGTAGCGTGAACTGACATTCTAACTGTTCGATCCATAACTCGATTTCTTCTTTCCCCTCTTCCCATAATCTGAACGGTAATACTGCCGTCATTATGTCTGTTCTGTTAGATAAATATACTCAATCTAAACAATTTGTCAAATCCCACCGCTTACCACCATAATGTAGTACTTATTTTCTTATTCAAAATATACTACTACGGTGGGGGATAATTCGACAGTCATTTAGAAGTTCGTATACTTTATTTAACAAAACTTACTACTAACCTAGTAACTATTTCTCTGTTCGGGCCGAAATGAGTTCAAGACACAGATTGAATATTTCGTCGACCCACCATAGGTTGTACATTGGAACTCTAGAGCTCCGTTACAACCTATTTGGATTTCCGCAATCCAGGTATTGACTCACTTCGACTTCAATCCAAAGTCACGTTACTAGTCTCTAAAATAATATAGTATTACCGGGCCCTGCTGTGTCTACTCCAGAGACCAGGGCATTAATAAATCTAACCTTTATTTCCCTATATAGAACAAGAGAGTTATTCTTAACTAAACTCCAAAATAAGATAACTTTACCGGGCCCTACTGTGTCTACTCAGAGACCAGGGCGTTACTACCTCTGAAACTTTTAGATTATATATTCTCTTAACCCTATACAATATATTTACTCAAAAGTAACTAAAGGGCGTTACTACACTTGACCTCGATTGCCCTATCTATAACACTCTTAGATTATATGTTCTCTTAACCCTATACAATATATTTACTCACAAGACCAGGACGTTACTACACTTTACCTCGATTGCTCTATCTATAGCACTCTTAGATCATATGTTCTCTTAACCCAGTGGTTCCCAAACCCATGGTCGCGACCCAAACAAGGGTCACAAGGGTTTTTCTGATGGTCGTGGGAGGGTTTGGAGAAAAAAGTTAAATATAATGGAAAAACTACTATTAGTGCAAAAATTCCACCATGAAATGTGTGAATTTATATATATGATTACATTATCAAATTACTTTAGACTTAAAACTCAAGTCTTAAGAATTTATACTCCTGTATTTGAAATCCTAACAAGAATTCTATCCATCACATGAAGAGTTTCGTTCATTAGCTACTCGGTACGGCTACCGTTAATCATGCCCAATACTCGTAAGCCGTTCGGTACGGGATGTTGTGTGCCTGGCTTGGAGTCTGAACTATCTGATGACCAGTGACCCTCACTCAGTTGCTCTCCACTCTAGCGTTGGCCAGTCTCATTATTCAGTGATATTCAATAAGTTCATTAATGAATGGTTAGTATTGTCTGCATCCTACTTATTTAACCCTTAAAAAGCGGCTCACCACATAAGTCGAGTTAAATAAAGCTGGACTATGTGGCGGCGCTCGACATAACTCGAGTGGCAATTTCAGCACGTAATGTTGCTGAGAGAGAGAGAAAAGTGGTGGCAGGAGAGTAGCGAGTGTATGACTGCTCCAGACCACCGCGGCGAACCTACTGACACGAATCTCACCTCCCTCCTACCTCTCTCACTCGCTATATACGGAATTGTATCGGGAAAGTGGCTAATTACATGCTTTTTGCACTCGCTTTGCACGGTTATTGCAAGAAAACTAGCCATCATAAAAGGATCGTTATGGTGTCATTCGAAAGCTCTGTTTATGCCCTTTCAGGGATAGATACTTGTTTTACGTTCTGGTCTTATTTAGGCATGAAAATGATCACGTAAACAGCCCTATTTTGGCTAAAAACACCCCGCTGGGCAGTACATATAAATAAACCGCATAGGCTGCTCGTAAAGGGTTAAGTAGTCTATAACTTTATATAATGCAATTCAACATATCTCAAGATTTCTTTTTGCCACGATGTTCAGTAGTGCGTGTTTAGGATATGGTGAAGAATGGTATACGCTTGGGAGGTAAATTAAACAATTGCACTCCTAGGTCTGCCCACCCTTATGATATATTGTCGCATTATACTACTAGCCATTAACACTTTCATCTTTAACCCAGCGAAATTAACTATTTGTTTGTTTACGTATTGCATGTTGTTTAAAGTACAATTGTCTTATAACATATACTTTTTTTTATTGCAAGAAGAATCAATGTCAATATATTTACTTTGTACTCGTCTTCACACCGCAATACTAGTAAAATGTTATTATATTTACTTTTCACTTGTTACAAGAAGTAACGTGTTTTTGTTTACTGATTGGAAGAAATAACATTGTCATTATAGCATATATATTTTACTGATTGGAAGAAATAACATTGTCATTATAGCATATATATTTTACTGATTGGAAGAAATAACGTTGTCATTATAGCATATATATTTTACTGATTGGAAGAAATAACATTGTCATTATAGCATATATATTTTACTGATTGGAAGAAATAACATTGTCATTATAGCATATATTTTACTGATTGGAAGAAATAACATTGTCATTATAGCATATATATTTTACTGATTGGAAGAAATAACATTGTCATTATAGCATATATATTTTACTGATTGGAAGAAATAACATTGTCATTATAGCATATATATTTTACTGATTGGAAGAAATAACATTGTCATTATAGCATATATATTTTACTGATTGGAAGAAATAACATTGTCATTATAGCATATATATTTTACTGATTGGAAGAAATAACATTGTCATTATAGCATATATTTTACTGATTGGAAGAAATAACATTGTCATTATAGCATATATATTTTACTGATTGGAAGAAATAACATTGTCATTATAGCATATATATTTTACTGATTGGAAGAAATAACATTGTCATTATAGCATATATATTTTACTGATTGGAAGAAATAACATTGTCATTATAGCATATATATTTTTACTTTACCACGACCTAAAACCCAAAATTGCCCATTTATGTTATTATGATTATGTGATCTTGTTATGTATGTATTTTTCTTATTACCCGTTTTCACTCCGCAACCTAGAACCCAAGAACTAGTGTAGGCCTAATGATAATAGTAACTATAATACATTGATATAACAACAAGCAAGATCAAAAGTGTTGGTAAAACGAAGGCGAATTGATGCTTCCAGCTCATCGTCTTTTTTCTTTTTGCTCTGGAAAAGTCTTCACTGGCGACCTTTGAAGTAGCATGGAATATTGTGAGATGCAAAAAGCCTCATGTGTCAGCGGGAGAAACCAGCTGCATGGCAATGGCGAAAACTGTTTGTGGAACAAATGTTAATAAGAAGTTGGAATCAGTACCACTTTCAAATAGTATTGAATTGACCTGATGTCAGAAGACATATTATCTCAACTTGGTGTGGCTTTGAAAAAAAGTAAGACATATTTCATTACAGACAGATGAATCAGTGGACATTGCAGGTAACCCCCATAGTGTGGTGATAGTATTAACGCTTTCTTAAAATGGCTGGTGTTGACGAGATTGCTACCTCCTCTCATATTCTCCAGCTTTGTCTTGCTTTGCAAGAAAGGATGGAAAATGTGGAGAGAGAGGTGCAGTCTCTCAAAGACGAGAATTTGGCCTTAAAGCTGACTTTGGCTGACAAGAAAAGTGAGGATAGTGCAACTGCTGTTAGGGATCGTGATGCTCCCTGGACAGTTGTTCCAACAAGTGCAACAACCTGCAAATTTCTACGGCGGCCAGTTGCCCTCAGCAACAAGTTCATCACCTTGGATGACGAATGTGATGGTGAGGCTGCGAGTGCTTCCGTCGGCGAGGAAACCAGGAGAAAGGTAAGTAAGTTGCCTCCAACAGGGAATGCTGTGACTGCGTGGCAAGATACTGTGTACTACAGGTATGCCTCCCTTCCTCCTAACTTTATCTAACACCTCCCTGTACTGCCGAAGCAGTACTTCCGTCCTACCTTTACCAACATCATTGCTCCCTGTACTGAGACAGATAATGGGGCTATCTCCAATATCTTTCATGATGTAATCAATTTCCTCTAACACCTTCCCAACCCCGGCACCAGGCAGACAGACAAGCTTCCTAATATCAGTACAGGTGGACCTAGCTAAGTGTCTGACCATGGAGTCCCCAACAATTGAGAAGGACTTGCCTCTCCTTGTCGATGACTTGGTAGCAGCTGCGGCAGCGGCAGGAACTCCTGGGGCAGCAGTTGAAGGTACTCCTGGGGGGGCCCCAGGAGTACCTTCAACTGCTGCCCCAGGAGTTCCTGCCGCTGCCGCAGCTGCTACCAAGTCATCGACAAGGAGAGGCAAGTCCTTCTCAATTGTTGGGGACTCCATGGTCAGACACTTAGCTAGGTCCACCTGTACTGATATTAGGAAGCTTGTCTGTCTGCCTGGTGCCGGGGTTGGGAAGGTGTTAGAGGAAATTGATTACATCATGAAAGATATTGGAGATAGCCCCATTATCTGTCTCAGTACAGGGAGCAATGATGTTGGTAAAGGTAGGACGGAAGTACTGCTTCGGCAGTACAGGGAGGTGTTAGATAAAGTTAGGAGGAAGGGAGGCATACCTGTAGTACACAGTATCTTGCCACGGAGAGGGGTCAGCAAGGAATGGTCATCTAGGGCAATTGGTATCAATTGTCGGCTGGAAAAACACTGCAATGCAAATGCAATACCATTCCTTGATAACTGGACCCGTTTCTATGGTAAAACATCAGTTGTACGCACAGGACGGGGTTCATCTTTCTCGGCTAGGGGTGGCAAATTTAGCTAGGTCAATAGATAGGATTGTCGCGGGGTTTCGCTGAAAATAAAGCCTGAGAATATGAGTAAGAATAATTGTCTAGATAGAGTAAATTGCCGTACTGGGACATCAGATAGGAATAGAAAATATCAGTCACAGGATTTTAATTGTACTGCTAGTAGAAATATTGAAGGTGTAACAGAAGATGGGAATTCAGTTAGAAATAAAGGTAAATCCGATACCAGTAAAATAAATTCATTGCGATTATATTATACAAACTGTAGGAGTTTATGTAACAAAATGGATGAACTTAGAGCACTTGTTAGCAACGAAAATATAGACATTATAGCACTGACTGAAACATGGATTAATACAGAATCAAGACATTTTTTAGCAGAATTCCATATACCAGGATATAGTTTGTTTAAACGCGACCGAACAAGTAGGAGGGGCGGCTGAATAGCAGTGTTTGTCAGGATTTCTTTAAAAAGCTGTATTAAATCAGGTATTAGACTAAATACTGATAACGAAAGTGTTGGGGTTGAGGTTAGCGAAGGTAGTGAGACCATAATTATTGGAGTTATTTATAGACCACCAAATATGAGTAGAAACGAAGGTACAGCTTTATGGCAGGAAGTGAAAATAGCATCAAGGTTTAGCAATGTGTGTATTATGGGGGATTTTAATTTTCCGAATATTGATTGGCAGCATCAAATCGGCGACTCAGATTAAAAAGAGTTTATTGAGGCGGTACAGGATAGTTTTGTATTGCAATTCATAGACTCGCCTACTAGAGGTAATAATATCCTCGATTTAGTTCTCAGTAATAATGAACAAATGATAAATAATGTAGAGATAGGAGACCAACTAGGAAATAGTGATCATAAATCAATTTATTTTAACATACAATGGACAGGAAAGGCTAAAGAGAATACGACACTTATCCCAGATTTCAGAAAAGCCAATTATGGTGGATTAAGAAGAGCCTTAAGAGTCGATCCTATGGTTAAACTATTAAGTGGACCCAGGTGCGCTAATGAACATACTCTCTCTCAGATACCTGTCTTAACTCAGGATAATTTGACAGCTACATATAATCATTTTATTTCTTCACTCCACAATGCGCAAAATAAATATATCCCCAAAAGAAAATTTAGATCAACACAGAACCAACCCAAATGGATGAATAATAGACTATTAGACCTTCTAGGAAAAAAGAGAGGAATATATCGAAAAATTAAGAAAGGCGAAATTCACCTACTTGCTTACTATCAGAATCTATCAAGAGAGGTTAAAAAATGTATAAGGACAGACAAAAGAAATTATGAAATCAGGATAGCCAATGACTCAAAAAATAACCCTAAGGCTTTTTACCAGCTATAAATCTAAAGTTAGAGATAAAATAGGCCCCCTTAAAACTTCGATAGGAGAAATGACAGAAAATTATTTAGAAATGTGCAGTACATTAAATAGTCAGTTTCTATCCGTTTTCACTAATGAAAATTTGGCACAGATTCCAGAAGTCCGTAAGGTATATAGCGATAGTATAGAAAATAGGTTAAGTACGGTTACTATAAGTAGAAATGATGCGCTTAAGGAAATTGACAGACTGAAACCTCAGAAATCGCCTGGTCCCGATGAGGTATATGCCAGAGTATTAAAAGAATGCAGAGATGAGTTAAGTTACCCATTAACATTTCTTTTTAACAATTCATTAGAAACAGGTATAGTTCCAGAAGCTTGGAAGCTTGCAAATGTAGTTCCGATTTTCAAAAAAGGTGATAAATCAATAGCATCCAATTACCGTCCCATTAGTCTCACTTCAATCATAGGAAAGCTACTAGAGTCAATTATTGCTAGGAAAATGAGAAATCACTTAGAAACATTTAACTTAATCAATTCTTCTCAGCATGGATTCACTCAGGGACGTTCTTGCCTTACTAATTTGCTTAGTTTTTTCTCAGAGGTATATGAAGCAGTAGATAATGACAAGGCATACGACATTATATATTTAGATTTCAGTAAAGCTTTCGACAGAGTCCCTCATGAGAGATTGATGAGAAAGGTTGAGGCACATGGAATAGGTGGGGCGTTGTTGGGATGGATTAGGTCATGGCTAATTGGTAGGAAACAGAGAGTCAGCATAAATGGTACCAAGTCAGAGTGGGGAGCAGTCAAAAGTGGTGTCCCCCAGGGATCGGTATTAGGTCCCCTGTTGTTTCTTATATACATAAATGACCTAGATTTAGGTATAACTAGTAGGATAAGTAAATTCGCAGACGATACTAAAATGGGGAGATCAATTGATTCAGATAGCGATATAGAGTGCCTCCAAAGGGATCTAGATACCTTACACGAATGGTCAGTAAATTGGCAGATGAAGTTTAACATTGACAAATGCAAGGTATTAAAGATAGGGAAGATGCAAACAAATGTTAAATATAAACTAGCTAATTTAGAATTAGAAAATTCAGACTGCGAGAAAGATCTAGGTGTGTTTGTTAGCAATGATTTGAAGCCTAGAAAACATTGTATAGGCGTTCGTAATAAGGCAAACAGGATTCTCGGGTTCATCTCTAGGAGTGTGAGTAACAGAACTGCTGATGTTATCTTAAAACTTTACTTGTCATTAGTGAGACCCCATATGGATTATGCTGTCCAATTTTGGTGTCCTTATTACAGAATGGACATAGATTCATTGGAGAGAGTACAGCGTAGAATGACAAAAATGATCCATAATATTAGAAATCTTCCGTATGAAGAAAGGTTGAAGAAATTAGGTTTACATTCGTTAGAGAGACGCAGAGTTAGAGGGGATATGATAGAGGTGTTCAAGTGGGTTAGTGGGATTAACAAAGGGGACATGACAAAGGTACTAAAGCTCAGTGATAGCGAAAGAACTCGTACCAATGGTTTCAAATTAGATAAATTTCGTTTCAGAAAAGATATAGGCAAATATTGGTTTGGTAACAGAGTTGTAGATGGGTGGAATGGACTACCAAGTGCTATAGTGGGATCTAAAACTGTAGGGAGCTTTAAGATAAAATTGGATAAGCATATGGACGAGAAGGGTTGGGTGTGAAGGGGGATCAGCCGGGTTGGGCCAATCAGCGCTCTGCAGACCCCCATAATCCTGCGTTAATCTCTAACCGTTTTGGTAAGATGATCTCAATGTTGAGCCTATAATTGGGCTTTGTAATTGATTTGGGGTTGTGTGGGACAGGGATCTGCCTTGTTTAGGCCAATCGGCTTTCTGCAGACTCCCATTTTCTTATGTTCTTATGTTCTTCTTATGTTAACTCATGGTTTTTGTTTGGTACCAAGGAAAAAACATACTAGAAGAGTTTTTTATTGCAGTGCCTTGACATCTACCACCACTAAAGAAGAAATTTTTAGTATGGTGAAATATTATTTTATTGTATTTATTTTTTCATAAAGAAACATGACCTAGACTGGATGAACTGTTTGGCTGTACGCACAGATGTTACAGAAACTTAAATTAACGAGTTTTGCATACTATAATGTAGGAATATATATAACTATCTTGTAAAATAATTAGGAATATAACAATCAATAAAAATATAAATGTACTGATCCAGTGTTTGAGGGTGTAGGGTCGCAAGGACTATGACACATTGTATTAAGGGTCGCCATCAAAATAGTTTGGGAACCACTGTCTTAACCCGTTACCAATAAGTCATATGTCACATATACCACCTATTCAATAATAAAACTCAGTAAATGGGTTAATATGATCAGTACCTCAAAACCCCTACAAGAACAAGATTCACCGATTTAATCCTCTACGTAGATTCTATGATTACATTATTATCCTGGACTTAATGCTCGTAACGCTTACCACGAAACTGACCAAATATTCCTTCAAACAATATAATAGATAATGTTTCCTTTATAACAAAACATTTCGTAGATCATACGGACTAGTGTCCTCCCTACCTATTTCTCAAACTAAAGCTGATCTAATTGCAACTATTCTTTATTTCCTCTGAGCCTTATAGTTGCTTATCTATTTAAGAATTATCCCCTCTTACTTTAATTTTAATATCTATTTGCAGTCCTACCAGATCCTATACTATAGATAGCTAATCGGCATGGAGCCTACTCTCTCAAGAATAACTATTATCCTATTAACACTTCATCATGTTATTTATGTTCACAAGTCTAGTATCTTTCTCTTTAGTTTGTCCTATAAGAACACATCAATTATTATTTATGGAACCACTGGGTTAGTCAAGCATTTTCTCTCTTTCTTTCACCACCTCAGAGCTGGCCAAAAGCACAACTGGAAATCTTCGCTCCCATCTACTTCTGTCGTCCCTCTTGAACCGCTTGGCTGTAGGTATGCAAGCCAGCGATGTGACGACAGGCGGCCGGATACTGAAGGTGTATCCGCCTAGTAGGGAAGAGCGATGCTAAGCCCGAGATGGACTTTACTGGAGCAAGTGATGAGGGCTAGGAGGTTGGAATAAGTGGATCCGAGATCCCCTGATTGCCCAAACGAGAGAGAGAATGTGGGTTGCAAGAAGTTAGCCCAGTGGAGTCCGAGAGGTGAATGACCCTGGCAGCCTCCCCCACCCCCATGATATAGCCCCGCCTCCCTCCAGCGCTGTGATTGGCCGAGTCCCCTGCTCGGCTGCGCGACATTCTAGCCGCGCGACTTGAATATTCCTACCCTTCGCCTCCACTCTTCTCTCCCCATAATATGTTTCTGGAAGCTGGTTGCGAATGTCTTTTAGTGGCTTTTTTTTTTTTTTTTGTCTATGTGATTGAGGGAGGCAAAAGGCATAACTGCCTATAGCGAGTGCCTCCCCCATAGTTGAAAGAGTGACAGGGCCAAAATCAAGGGACGTTCGAGCCAAAATGCCTGGACACACGGAGTTTGAAGCAATTTAAGTCATAGGAAGAGGGAAAGACTGATTCTGGGAGAGAGTTCCAGAGCTCAGATGTTGAGTAGAAGAAAGTTTGAGAGTAACGTTTCACTCTTGGGTTGGAGAGTTGCACAGAGTAGGGGTGGGATTGAGTTGCAAGACGGGTACCACGTGCCCTACGTAAAGGAGGTGGTATGCACTGGGATAGCTCTGAGGAACACTGATTATTATAGTAGCGATAGAATAGCGAGAGAGATGCAACATTGCGGCGGAGAGAGAGAGATTGCAGAGAGTTGGTGAGTGGACGGGAGTTAATGATACGAAAGGCCTTCCTTTCAACTTTGTCTAGGAGAGCGGTGTGAGAGGAACCTCCCCACACATGTGAACAATACTCAATACAAGGGCGCACTATGCCCCTGTACAGAGCAAGAAGCTGTGCAGGGGAAAAGAACCCCCTAAGGCGGTTGAGCACACCCAGCTTCTGGGAGGCTGCCTTAGCAAGACTGGTAATATGGTCCTTCCAAATGAGAGCAGAAGAAAAAGAGACACCAAGAATATTGAGAGAAGATGAAGGGTTGATTTTTGTATTGTTGAAGAATAAGGGATAGTCCGCTGGGAGATCCTGACGGGTAGATAGATGGAGAAATTGGGTTTTGGAAGCATTAAAGTTAACAAGGTTTTCTCTGCCCCAATTGGAAATAGTATTTAGATCAGAATTTAAGAGTTCTATGGCTTCATTACGTTTGTCGTTGAGGGATTGCTGGCTGGGGCGTTCTGAAAAACTAATGGAGTAGTGTAAGGTTGAGTCGTCTGCGTATGAATGGATGGGAATTAAGGTACAGTTAAGGAGATCATTTATAAAAATTAGAAAGAGAATAGGAGATAGGACAGAGCCCTGAGGAACACCAGAGTTTATAGGGTGAGGAAGTGAACAATGGCCGTCCACAACCGCAGCTATGGAACGGCCGGAAAGGAAATTAGAGACAAAGGCACAGATGGAGGGATAGAAACCGAGGAGGGTAGTTTAGAAATTAAAGATTTATGCCAGACTCTATCGAAGGCTTTCGATATGTCTAGTGCAATAGAAAAAGTCTCACCGAAGTCCCGAAAGGAGGATGACCAAGAGTTAGTAAGATATGAAAGAAGATCACCAGTAGAGCGACCCTTAAGGAAGCCATACTGGCGATCTGAGAGCAGATTATGAGAAGAGAAATGCTTAAGAAATTTGGAAGCAAGAATAGTTTCAAAAACTTTAGAAAGACAAGAGATAAGAGCAATTGGACGATAGTTGGAGGGTTGAGAGCGGTCACCCTTCTTTGGGACAGGTTGAATGTGAGCAAACTTCCAGCATGAAGGGAAGACGTTAGAGGATAGACAGAGACGAAAGAGTTTGCCTAGGCAGGGAGTCAGCACGGAAGCACAGTTTTTGAGAACAACAGGAGGAACACCGTCTTACGGTAGTATAGGGCTGGCACTGATGAATTAAACCCATTGCAACCAGAGGAAACGGCCGCCTGTGAAGAGAGCGAGAGCGACTTTAAATGTGAGGCGGTACACGTAGCAGTCAGCTCCGGAAACGGAGGCTTCTGATTGGTCGGCCGGGAAGGCGTGGCATGTTTACTCCTGGAGCCCGGAATGTCAAACTCACTTGGTTTAAAGGGAAGGTTAAAGGGAGTGCGTTGATTGGCTGGCGGCCTTTTTACCTTAATTATGATTATGATTACTATTATTATATTATTATTATTATTATTATTATTATTATTAATATTTTCATTCTTTTCTGGAGAGAGAATGCCGCATAACTCATACTGTATAGGCTGCCGCTGAATAAACTGTATCCATCATTACAGACTCTCAGCTATACATGGCCACTGCTTAAGTTTGAAAGCAATTACATATAGCTTACACTCATCAATATTATATATTTGTTTTGTTCCACTGCACTTTTCAATATAATGTAACTGAAATTAATATATTTCGTATATAATGCGAAATACAAAAGACTGGCTACCAGAAACCTTTCCTGAGCGTAACCAAATCGTTTAGAGAGAACTAGATTTAACGAAAACCAGGATTATTTTTACTGATTGTCTTTTCAAGAATTATATATACTCTGGATAATTAAATACAATTATAATCTTGGTAAATCCATCTGTGCTATTCATAATAGGTTACAGTAATATACGTGAATATATCAATACTCTTAAAATGAAGTAAAATTTCCAGACTAATTGCAATGTAAATTAGTTATTTTCGCCAATGCTTTTAGTCAAGAACGTCTATAGAAGCTTGTTTCAGATCAAGTCATAGTACTTATGAAGTACACATACATATATGAAAATATGCAAGTAATAGCGCTATGTCCGTTTGCAAAGTTCACGTCGGATAATTATAGTCATCTAGTAATGCAAATACCTGATCACTCCCTCAAAAGGGGTAACTCCTCAGGGGTAAATTTGTCTTCCAATTATGTGACATAACGTGAATTTAGAAAAGGTGAGACGAGCAATACTGTTGGTCAAAGAAAAGAAGGGGACACGGGAGGTGATAGCTGGTGAGGAGATGAACACGCCGGGGCTTGTCCAGCATGCGTGAGTTGTATCATTTTAAGAGTATATTTGCAGACAAGGACGGACAGGACCAATATGACAAGACATGAATCAAGGAAAAATGAGAGAACCAACCAAGTTTACCATGGAGTATTGCTGAGCCGCAAGGACGCGAGCCTTGGCGGATTGAGGCCGCACTGTCAAAATGTTATGGGTAGATGTCAAGCTCTGGCAACTTGACCTAGCGATTCGTGACAAACGCCAAATGTTAATGGCCAACCCCTTCTCGGGAATTACATGGGCTTTGTCACTGAAGGGTAGTCAGGAACTCGTGCTACCCCCGTGTTTACATTGGTGTCATCTGGATTCGAAGGCTTGAGTGACCTGGACGATATTCTTCCAACTACTACCAGACCACCAACCCCAGGGGGGACCTCACAACAGTCTGTTTTTACCTGGTTTCTATTTATATTGATTAGGTGAAACAGAGGCACAGGGTGTAAGAAAATTTGCCCAAATCTCTCTTCCCGAGGGGAGAATCGAACCCCCATCTTCTTGGCTGTGAATCAAAGGTACCAATACGCCACGGGACCCCTCTCCAATTATGTGTTATATTACTGCTTTATATAACAATCGATACCAACTATAATGTCATTTTAATTTAAGCTTCTACATATGGACAACTGCTGAT
Organism: Paralithodes platypus; assembly: GCA_032716605.1. Classification (NCBI taxonomy): domain Eukaryota; kingdom Metazoa; phylum Arthropoda; class Malacostraca; order Decapoda; family Lithodidae; genus Paralithodes; species Paralithodes platypus. Next base: position 55,087,590 of record CM064487.1, on the reverse strand, counting down.
GAATTAAGATACTTGTATTAAACACACTTCTTAAAATACATTAGATTTACTTTAAAGACAATTGGAGAACATTCTTAATCAATATATTATTTAGCAATAAAAGTCTTGTGCGGCATTATTATGTAAATACAAAGACTTTGTAATGATTAAAGTTTAAAGTCAAATAGGTGATATGAAAGATTGATATATACACAAATAGTACAAGTGCTTGGACCAAGCATTAACAGGTTGGTATAGTGTTGTGCTGGTCCTGTCCTTCCTACTCTGCTAAGAGACTATATACTCTCAAAAAGATGAAAATCACGTTTGTTGGCTTCCAGCCCCGACGCCTTCATCTCCTCCTCCAGCCCCCTTCCTCACCCCCTACTACTTCCTGTCTCATTCTTTGGATTGAGACATGTAAATGATTGACATTATCTGTTGTCTCACCTTTCCAATATCCATGTCATGTCATATCATTATCTAGGGTTTTAAGATATACTGTATATTTCTCTCTCTCTCTCTCTCTATATATATATATATATATATATATATATATATATACAGGGTGTCCAAGGAGGAAAGGGCATAACTTTGGGAAATGACAGAACAAAATATTCTAAGCCTAAAATGTTCTATAACAAAGAGTCCAAATCTTGACCGGTATAAAGATATTACATTCTGAAAATGGTATTTTCTTCAGTATTTTCCCATAACCCAGTGAGACCCAGCGTCGCACGTGATGCATCGGCAGTTTGTTATCACCAACTCCCAGCGACGCATCACGTGCGTCCGGCATATTAAAATCATTTACGTGGCTCGTAAGGTAAGAAATGGCGGGAGAATAGGAGGGGGAGGTACCGTAGTGTGTGTGGGAGCCGGGCCGGTAGGTGTGAGCGGGCCAAGACAGCCGCGCGGCCGGTGGTGGTGGGCTTAGTGGGGATACTTTACACCCTTACTTCACCGCCACTTTGAACCTTCATTACTCCGGTCGTATGGGAGCTAGAGGCTTGAGATTTATGTGAGACACTCCTTAGGATGTATGCCATACAATGCCATACTCAGTTTTCACCCTAGTGCTCCCGGGCGGGTGGTCATGCGGGGGAGACGAACTTTCGACCCACCCCCCCCCCCCCCCCAAATGACCGAGGTGATTTTGTTTTCATTTCTCACCATTCTCTTCCATTTTGGCTCAACACATTTTTTTGAGGCTCTCCCCCCCCCCAAAAAAAAAATATCCGAGGTGATTTTTTTTTTTTTTTTTCATTTCTCATCCTTGTCTTCCATTTTAGCAAAAAAAAAAAAAATGAAAATGGCTTGGGACTGGGGTGAACAAAATATTATAACTAGCCGGGGCTCAACGGGATAAGGATGGCCTAGCTGTCCTACTGCCTACTACACCTCCATCTTTCTGCAATTATTTGACCATGTTATTTTAAAGATACCATAATTCTGTAAGTTGCAAAATGATTATAGACATATTAGCTCACTTTGGAGTAGTTGGAAACTATTTGACATGGAAGAGTCCATTACAGTGATGCGGGGGAGGACACTACATAAAACCTTCAATATATTTTTAACGGTTGAAATTTGGAATTTTTGTTATAGAATATTTTATGCTTAGAATACCTTGTTCTATCATTTCCCAAAGTTATGCCCTTTCCTCCTGGGACACCCTGTGTAAGTGTATATATATATATATATATATATATATATATATATATATATATATATATTATTTATATCACGTAACTTCTCACAATAATAATATCACCTACTAGGTTAGGTTGATTGGGATTGATTAGGTTAGATGGGTCAAGATAGGTTAAGATTAGTAAAATTAGCTTAGTTTAGGTAGTTTGCAGTGAAAACAATGCTAAAACTGAATTAATTCTATCATAACCAGTTACAACCTTATATTCATGATGAAAACATTAATGTCTTTCACAAATGTGTTATATTCAAATAATTCAAGTTGGAGTGCTTGAGTATGTAGTTGTAGTTACGTGAAAAACTGCACTTTTACTTTATATTTGATATTATTATTATTATTATTATTATTATTATTATTAGTATTATTATTATTTGTATTAATATTATTATTATTATTATTTTACAAACTCTGTCGCACACGCACATACGGTTATTCTATTCGACTTAAGCCAATTGTACTTAATTATCGCTATATAAGCTTACTTTGCTGAATACTTGTATATAGGTTTAAAGCTACAGCTTCCTAAACCAACTTAATTATCGCTATATAAGCTTACTTTGCTGAATACTTGTAGATAGGTTTAAAGCTACAGCTTTCTAAACCAACTTAATTATCGCTATACTGTATAAGCTTACTTTGCTGAATACTTGTAGATAGGTTTAAAGCTACAGCTTCCTAAACCAACTTAATTATCGCTATATAAGCTTACTTTGCTGAATACTTGTAGATAGGTTTAAAGCTACAGCTTCATAAACCATCCTTCCATTTGGCAATAATTGGCAATATAGTCCATTGATTATAGGTAAGCCAGAAATCGTGAACCCTAACCACTGTAACTCTAAAAGGTTACTAGTTAGTGGCTGTACATTTCCACACCTATTCCCCAGCTGACTCTTCCCAATTGGTAGACTAATGAACTTGATTACCCTAGTTATTGTATTGGTAGGGTGGTTATTAGTCAGGATTATTGGCCTACCTTTAATGAACAAGTTATAGTTGTTTGTAAATGTATATAATTACCAGGACTGATATACAGTATATATTTGTTTTTAATCCTATGTGTATGAAGGGGACAAAAGTCAGATTGCCTTTAACGAGTGTCTCCCCCAAAGTCAAGAGAGAGCCAAATTCAAGGGGCGATGGAGTCAAAATGCCTGGATACATGAACATTAAAGCACTTTAAGTCATAAGATGAAGGAAGGATTGATTGAGGGAGAGAGTAGTAGGCCTGTGGATTTAATAAAAAGGCCAGTAATGACATTTTGTTTTATTATCATTTATGTCTTTTATTGTACTATTTACATAGGTTGGAAATTAGATAATATTATATTGTCTGATCAGTGCTCCTTCTCTGAGTGAATGTTTTTGATGTGCACCCTTTATGAATGATTTATAAACCTTTCACTCTTTACCTCTCCCCCACCTTTGCTTCTCTCTCTCTCTCTCTCTCTCTCTCTCTCATCCTGTTTTGTTTTTGTGTTTTAATATGTATATTTATTTATTTGAATGGGCTCTGGAGAGCTACTTCTTTTGAGGAGAGCCAGATGTTGTCGTTCAAGAAGGGAATTATTCAATTTCTCTATCCATAAATGGGGCATTCCCATCCTCACCTTATAGTTTAATCTGCTAACAAAAAATCCCAAAGAACTGCAAAGTATGTTTGACGAAAATGTAGCTATTTACGTAATATACCCGATGACTAAGGCCTATTTGGTCCGAGGAAGGCCTTTTTGACACCCCCTGTGTCGCTCCATTAGTTTGGAGATCTTAGACGTTCCACTACATTTTAGTTTGTTAAAAATATGACGGTTCACCCCATTGTGGTGTCGATTTATTTTGCGGGCGAGCTATACCAAGCACCTTTGTTTTGAATCGGTAAGGGATAGCAGAGATAAATATAGATAGAGAGAGAGAGAGAGAGAGAGAGAGAGAGAGAGAGAGAGAGAGAGAGAGAGAGAGAGAGAGAGAGAAAGAGAAAACAACCATTGTATTGATCTTCCCATCATTACCAACACGACGTAGCAGTATGTGTTCTCACCATTGATGAAAACAATAGCTACCCCTCCACCCCACCACCACCACTGCATTTTTTCTCATTCATAATTACTCCTTCTAATTTCATCTCCGCGCCGAAGGATTTTATATTTTCATGGTCGGTACATTTTATTTTTACCGTACGCGACACTGTAACCTTCTCTGACTGTAGAGATCCTGTAGTAAGGGAGAGTGGATATCCTTTTCTTTGACAGCCATGTTGGTGCCTCCATGATTAATCAAAAGGGCTTTATTTTATTTCTGATCATGTGGAATGTATATCCAAAGACAAAACTGTATATTCTGTATCAGTATTGCCAAGTGTTCATTATGTTTATTTGAGTGTAAATTATAAAAGAAAATATCACCACTGATATCAAGATGGGGGAGGTTGACCGATCTCTGCTACTATAGGGTCTCTCCTCTGACTGTTCCCGCATATCTCAACCAGTAAACTATATAAATGTTCAACCAGTAGCTCTCAGCCAGTGGCAGCTCAATTAAGGCCAACTTAATCAGTGCCATGATGAACTACTAACTTAATTAACTGTACTCGTTTCTATTGGTTAACCCATTACTAGCTCCAAGTATAGAATCCGGAAGGGACGATCTACGGAGTCTGCTCTTATTCTATTTATAAATGATATTCGATTTTCCTTTGACAATAAACAATTTACATAAGTATATTTCTTGACCTGTCAGAAGCAGTTGACACCACAGATCACGACATTCGTTTGAATAAATTGGTACATTATGGGGCCAGAGGCACTGCCCACTCATTGGTACATTATGGGGCCAGAGGCACTGCCCACTCATTGTTACATTATGGGGCCAGAGGCACTGCCCACTCATTGGTACATTATGGGGCCAGAGGCACTGCCCACTCATTGTTACATTATGGGGCCAGAGGCACTGCCCACTCATTGCTACATTATGGGGCCAGAGGCACTGCCCACTCATTGGTACATTATGGGGCCAGAGGCACTGCCCACATTATGGGGCCAGAGGCACTGCCCACTCATTATGGGGCCAGAGGCACTGCCCACTCATTATGGGGCCAGAGGCACTGCCCACTCATTGTTTCCATTATATAATATTAGAAGTAACTGAAAACAACTTGTAAATTCGATCACAAATCATATATTACAATAATAAAGTATGAAGTTCCTTAAGAAATCATACTGGGACTACTGTTATGTTTCCCTATTCATATATATGATATCGTAGATTCAAGTAAATTAATCAAGTTTATATTATTGGTTGATGGGAGCACAATGTACACCAGCCACCGAGACAATCCCACCCTGATGGATATATAATGAACTGCACTCGGTTTTATTTTACTGACGGTGAATTGAATCTCTTAGCAATTGCATTATCGATAACTAACGTAAAATATAGAAACCTAACTATGTGATGATCTGGTAGTTAAAATGATCTACTGGTTGAAATGATCTACCGGTACTAGTTGAAATGATTTACTAGTCTAAATGATTACTAGTTGATATGATCTACTGGTTAAAATGATCTACTGGTTGAAATGATATACCGGTACTAGTTGAAATGATTTACTAGTCTAAATTATTACTAGTTGATATGATCTACTGGTTAAAATGATCTACTGGTTGAAATGATCTACCGGTACTAGTTGAAATGATTTACTAGTCTAAATGATTACTAGTTGATATGATCTACTGGTTAAAATTATCTACTGGTTGAAATTATCTACCGGTTAAAATGGTCTAGTGGTTAAAACGATCTCGTTGAAATGGTCTACTGGTTAAATTATTTTGTTTAAATTATATCCTGGTTGAAATGGTCTACTGGTTATAATGGCCTGGTAGAAATTAGCTAATTGTTAAACTAATCTGGCTAAAATTATCTACTGGTTACATGATCTGGTTGAAATGGTCCCCTGGTTGAAATGGTCCCCTGGTTGAAATGGTCCCGTGATTGAAATGGTCCTCTTGTTGAAATGGTCTCCAGGTTGAAAATTGCTCCTTTGTTAAATGGCCCCCTGGTTGAAATGGACTCCTGGTTGAAATGATCCCCAGGTTGAAAATAGTCTCCTGGTTGAAATGGTCACCTGGTTGAAAATGGCCCCTTAGATGCAAATGGCCCCTAAGTTGAAAATGGCCCCTTGTTGAAATTGCCCCCTGGTTGAAAATAGCCCCCTGGTTGAAATTGTCCCCTGGATGAAATGGTCCCCTGGTTGAATGGCCTCCTGGTTGAAATGGTCCCCTGGTTGAATGGCCTCCTGGTTGAAATGGTCACCTGGTTGAATGGCCTCCTGGTTGAAATGGTCCCCTGGTTGAATGGCCTCCTGGTTGAAACGGTCACCTGGTTGAATGGCCTCCTGGTTGAAATGGTCCCCTGGTTGAATGGCCTCCTGGTTGAAATGGTCCCCTGGTTGAATGGCCTCCTGGTTGAAATGGTCACCTGGTTGAATGGCCTCCTGGTTGAAATGGTCCCCTGGTTGAATGGCCTCCTGGTTGAAACGGTCCCCTAGTTGAATGGCCTCTTGGTAGAAATGGTCCCCTGGTTGAAAATAACCACCTGGTTGAAAGGGTGGTCTGGTAGAAAATAGCCCCCTAGTTGAACTGGTCCCCTGGTTGAAAATGGTCCCCTTGTTGCAAATGGTCCCCTTGTTAAAAATGGTCCCCTGCTTGAATATGGCCCCTGGTTGAAAATGGTTCTCTGATTGAAAATGCCTCCCTGGTTGAAAATGGACCACTGGTTGAAAATGGATCCCTGGTTGAAGATGGTCCCCTGGTTGAAAATGGCCCACTGATTGAAAATGGTCCCCTGGTTGAAAATAGCCACCTGGTTGGAAATGGCCTCCTGGTTGAAGATGGTCCCCTGGTTGAAAATGGGCCCACTGGTTGAAAATGGTCCCCTGGTTGAAAATGGCCACCTGGTTGAAAATGGTCCCCTGGTTGAATATGGCCCCTGGTTGAAAATTGTTCTCTGCTTGAAAATGCCTCCCTGGTTGAAAATGGACCACTGGTTGAAAATGGCCCCCTGGTTGAAGATGTCCCCTGGTTGAAAATGGCCCACTGGTTGAAAATGGTCCCCTGGTTGAAAATGGCCACCTGGTTGAAAATGGCCTCCTGGTTGAAAATTGCTCCTTGGTTGAAAATGGTCCCCTGGTTGAAAATGGTCCACTAGTTGAAAATGGCCCCCTGGTTGAACTGATCCCCTGGTTGAGCTGTCCGGTGACCTCTAACATTATCCAGGTTAAAATAAGCTGGAACCTTGTTCTTCGTGAGTTAAGGTTACAGCTGTCGCGCACTGACAGCCCCTGAGATTGGTGGTGCGAGAGAGAGACAGAGAGAGAGAGAGAGAGAGAGAGAGAGAATACAGTGGAGTAGAAAGCCAATGGATGAAAGCGGACAGATCACGAGGAATGAGAAGGACACATTGAGTAGTTTTAAAATAGTATAGCTACAATGGGGGGAAATAAAACATTCGCCTGCTATTTTTCCCGCCTTTGGTTCGCACCAACCTAAATTTGTTGCCATCGAGTGAATTGAATTTTTTAAATCGCAGTCATCAAAATATCACTCGATTTCTATAGTCATGAATGTTACAGATATATTACTCTCAAATTCTATTCAGTACATTGTCCAATATACAAAGTATTTATGGTAAATAAAAACGATTCTATTAGACCTACACAAACAATTTGTAATCGCTCTAAAAGTAGTCCTGTTAATAGTTCAATAGATAGGTATCCATGTCCTAAAAATGATAATAATATGTATACAAACTCGAGATGAACGTATAAAATAATCGACATTAGCCACTTTACTGGATATTAGATTATACAATTGTAACTACTTTCAGAACTGGCAAGCGCATCATAAATTGATGCCAGTGTTCGCTAACCATAATAGTCATTAAACGAAACATCTCAGACAGTCAACATCTCCTCCCCACTGACTTACTTTGTTAAATTTGACATTAGTTGTGCATCTGTGTGCACATTAGCAGTAATGGTGGTAGATATTTGTTTCCCACAGATGGAAATCTTAATATAATGTGGATTATAGCCTTAATGAAGGTAAAATGTTCAGTTATTGATTGTGTCTTGCGTGCGTGTGTGTGTGTTTGTATTCCAAGGTTGCCAGCGCACATCACATCTCCAAACTCGCCCAAAAGTAGCCCAATCACCGAATACCGCGCAACATACAATTTCAGCTATTTTACTCCTATCACACACATTTTCTGATATGTTTATCTTTAACAGCCATGCGTGCATGATACTATGAGTTCCCCAAATATCACAAGGCCTAGTCCCATATAGCCTACTGTATGAGTAGTGGCGTATATGTGTCACATTATTTAAATATTAATGAAATACCACATACATTATTATCACAATCATGCACTCATCAAATCTGCATCAATGTCCCAATCCCACCTCACAAGCAATCACTTAATTAGGCTATTCAGTCACCGCCACATAGGCTACCATACATGTGGCAGAAAATTACATACGTGGAGATGCAGGAAATTCGAAAAGGATGATGGCAAAACAAAATGACAACACTGCCTTTTCCACAGGCGAAGGTTTAGGTGGTCAGCTGACCGCCGCGGGATATACGTACACAGTGTTGCCAAAGTCGTCTTTTGTTCGCACCATTGGGCTAGTTAGGATTCGTTCATAAGCGTAGATTTTAGAGTTTCCATTTCTAACGATATTCTTGATTTACAGTGTGATGGGGTTGATAGCCTCTGAAGTACTATCCTAACTAACTAAAATTGAGGAAAGCGGAATTGGGCTGGTTCTATGTATTATTAAAGTTGTAGAGGTGTCGAGTGTTGAGTATCTAGGCTACATTTCATACAAACGTTCATCATGGCTTTCTGTTGGTTGGCCTACTATACTGTGTTCTATGACATTCTGTTGGTTGGCCTACTATACTGTGTTCTATGACATTCTGTTGGTTGGCCTACTATACTGTGTTCTATGACATTCTGTTGGTTGGCCTACTATACTGTGTTCTATGACATTCTGTTGGTTGGCCTACTATACTGTGTTCTATGACATTCTGTTGGTTGGCCTACTATACTGTGTTCTATGACATTCTGTTGGTTGGCCTACTATACTGTGTTCTATGACATTCTGTTGGTTGGCCTACTATACTGTGTTCTATGACATTCTGTTGGTTGGCCTACTATACTGTGTTCTATGACATTCTGTTGGTTGGCCTACTATACTGTGTTCTATGACATTCTGTTGGTTGGCCTACTATACTGTGTTCTATGACATTCTGTTGGTTGGCCTACTATACTGTTTTCTATGACATTCTGTTGGTTGGCCTACTATACTGTGTTCTATGACATTCTGTTGGTTGGCCTACTATACTGTGTTCTATGACATTCTGTTGGTTGGCCTACTATACTGTGTTCTATGACATTCTGTTGGTTGGCCTACTATACTGTGTTCTATGACATTCTGTTGGTTGGCCTACTATACTGTGTTCTATGACATTCTGATTAACATTGATTGATTTCCTGTCACAAGTCTAATAACAAATATAGCCGGTAACCTATTTAGCAGCCCGATTTGATAGTGGATTATAAATTGGTAACTTAAAAGCGCACGATAGCTTGTTTTGTAGGAAAGAAGCTAGTGCGCAGGCGCAGTCATTCGACCTGCCAAATGCTACAACTACAGAATTATAATACCGTATGTTCAGCCAATATCTACTGAAACACGTATTTGTTAGTAACTAAAAAGGAAGTAAATACAATACTTCAATGAGTATTACACATTTCGCCCAGCCTATTACACCACATTAGATGAAACTAAATTTCTAGGTCAGGAAGTTGATATTTATGTATCAAATTATGTTAATTATTATATATTCACTGCATTAACGAGTATATAACCATCATATTATGAATCTAGTAAAAATATACTACACAACTATGTGTCATAGATAAGTTGCGAACTGTATTAAACCTCTTAAATTACGAAAACCCTTAAAACACCTCAATGGTGCATCACACACGATAGTCATTTGAATAAGACCCCCAGCGCCATCTGGAGTTTTAGTACAGTTTTCTCTCATTGATGATATTCAGAGTACGGCAAAAGATAAAGGAAAGAAATGGAGAAGGTGTAAAGAAAAACGTAAATCATAAGTAAAAGGTGGGAGGAATTGAATGCAAAAAGTGGAAAGTAGAGAGACAATTTACAGACATGGGTGGAAGTTGAAAAGCGGAGAGGAATGGGGCTGGAGTGAAAGCATTGGAGTGAACAGAGTTGCAAGTAGAAAGTGGGTGAGGTGATTGTTCTTTCGTAGAAATGTGAAGGTACGATTAGAGAGTGCACACAATGAAGTTGAAAGCTGTTGAAAAATAAAGCATATACATATGTGAAGCTAGACGACTTATGGTATGGCACAAAGTTCATCTCCGGCTCATAACCTTTTGGAGCCAGTGGTGAGTTATCCAGTCTAATGCACTGGGGCTACTGCTTATTATCCAATTGCTCACAGCATATCTTCCTAGATGGAACAGCACACATGTTTGCTAACTGCTGGTTCTTATTTACTGTTAGGTGAACAGAGGCATCGGGTGTGAGAATACTGCCCATCAATCTCGTTCTTTTCGGGAATTTAACCTGAGTTATCTTGTACGTGTGTCAAACATGCTAGTCAACAAGCTACAGAGAGTGGAATGAAAGAACAATTATAGACGCAACTCATATCGGCTCAATCAAACTTGGCCAAACATTAGTGTGAAACCCGACACAAACCAATATAATATATCAGCTAAACAATTTTGTTTAGGTTTCGCGACCAATCAATATTTTCTGGGTGGAGCCATATGATGTGGTGTTTTGTCGTGTAGCACTTTAAATAATTATGGAGACAACTAAGATCAGCCTTGGAGTAGTTGCATGGATAATTAATACATAAAGGTACAGTGGAAAACCAAATATATCTGATCTTCGACTAGAGTTTGTTAGATGTCCTATTACGTATTATTTGTGCGCCTTCGTATATGAGAAAAGGAACACTAGGAGAGAGAGAGAGAGGGAGAGAATGGGGGGGGGGGAGCTTCTGACTGTGCTGATAAATAAAGCGTCAGGTTTAATACTTAAGTCCGTCCTTATCCCTCTGACACTCGACTATAATTCCAAACGCCAAGCGAACACGAAGATCGGTGCCCACCCCCATGCATAAGCCATGGAGCAAAGTGTGTTTTTTGTTTTAGTTGGAATTAGTTGAGAAGCCCCAAAATCAAAGTTGAGATTTGTGTTCTCAATTAGATCGTTGAAAAAAAGTTTAAACACACAAAGTCAATCTACAGTAGTTGGACAGTTAAATTATTAAGGGGGAATACAGAAAATGCGACTCTTGGGTAACCTAATGTTCGGATTCTGCGGGCCGTATGTTCAATCCCATTTATGTCTGAACACTTTGAAGATCATGACGCGTTTTGACATTTTATTCTGGCTATCAGTAGACGATACAGCCTAGGAAGGTTTTGGGGAAATTAAATGGGTAAAGCCACTCTCAATTTACCCTCCGACTTCCATATCCCCTTCCTAATCTGAATACAATAATTGTATAATAGTCAGAATACAGAACAAATATGCGGCAACGTATCTTGAAAAGGGTTAATCACAGTAAAACCGAATAACAAGCCAAATAGTTTCTTCATAGTAAGTGTTCATAATAGATCAGTTAGATATATTGGCAATTAAGTGGGGTAGGGTTTATAATATTAGCAGACAAATTATATAGGCCTATTAAGTGGGATAGGGTTTATAATATTAGCAGACAAAGTATATACTGTAGGCCTATTTATCTTTAGCTTACTTTCCTCCCTAGACCTCGATCAAACTGAATAAATGATCCCCAAAATCCCCCTTCGAAATAAATTTGTACATTTTTCCGTAGAAAAATGTCTTGGCCGAAGTCCGGCTTTTTCTAAATTACAGGCTCACTTACGCTCGCCAGGAAATAAATAAAAAGGTTTTCAATTCGACAACTAATAGGGCGAACTATCTTAAAATGTCAAAACTAATGGGGCTAAGCATGAGAGAGAAGGTGTTCTAGAAAAGTCAACAACCTCCCCCTTAATCTGCTATACATTATTTGTGTTAATAATATTATATGGGACACCTCAGTTTGTTATGATGGAGCAACCCCCAATATTACCGGGCAGCCCGTAATGGTTCGGTCACAGGGGGCATTGGATAATATTAAATTAATCCTCTATGTACCGTCGACGTCCTGTATAGTATATTCTGACTACTACTATTCAATTTTCTTCAGTTTAGGAAGGATCTCTAGCCATTATGAAGCTTCAGAGTATCTCGATCAACCATATTAACTACCACAAATCCATCCTAAGCTGCATAATATCGTCTAAGTATAGCTAGAATATAATAGAACAGGCGTCGCTGGTACATAAACGGTTAAAGTAGTCAATCTTTAATTTTACTTAGAACAATCCTAATGTGTGTTAGCCCCTTCAGCACCACGACGCCATTTTACCTTTGATTCTGGCTAGCTAGATTACAGACTAAAGAAACTAGTCTAATAGGAACCAGAATGTGATTACGTAATGGTGGTGAAGGGGTTAAGTTATAATCTTACTGTGATGGAATGGAGGTAGTGGAGTGGAAATAATTTGAATTACTGAAGAATGTTCATGACTTGACTTTTAATATAAAAATTCCAAGGTATTTACTATATTCCGACATATATATCGAATGTTGTAAATCTGTCCTCGTGAAATCTGTAGATACCTGGCTGGAATTGTACGAGCTTCACCTTTATATTTATTTTTTCTGGAATCATAAACTTGTTTCTTGGTGAGTTGACATTTGCATATATCAGAGCCCACCTGGTTCATCCGGTATCTCTGCAGTAGTTCTCTTCTTCTTAAGCCAGTTTGGTCCGAGGAGTTGGGGGTGGGAGGGGGCTGCTTTTATCTCCCATGTTTCGCTCCATTAATTTGGATATTTTAAGACGCTTCACTCCATTAGTTTGGTGATAATACGACGTTTCAACCCATTCAGGTATCAATTTCGTTCTAGGCGAGCTATGGCTATCCTGTAACTTAAAAGATATCGGCCGGGATATTTTTCAATCGATATGTGTACACATTTACATTGAAGGGGGTCTGTTTTGGCTTTACGCATTTGTTTACTTTAAAGGAAGTCTGGGAAGGCGTTTTTGTTAGCCTAGGGTGAAATTAAAATGCATAGCTCTAAAATGGCAAAAACAAGCAAAATCCTCAATCATAATTAAACAACATATATCATATAAAAAAAAACAATACGTCGGAGCAGATAGTATTAAGTAGCTCACCTCCACTTCTCGTAGCCGTCCTCCTTCCGATCAATGTACAGTTGACGTCAAAAGTCCTGCTATGACCTACCAAACTTGGACTATATTTATCTTCCTAGCTGCACTACCTTAGCACACCTGAATATACCGATAGCTCGTGCTGTATATTGAAGCAGGGTCCAAGTGTGTTAACCTTTTCAGTACCCTTGATATCCTTTCTTATTTGATTTCAGCTACATTTAGACAATTATATAAAGCCTAGGAGGGATATATGGTAGCTAAACGGATTCATTGCAATAGTCTGTAGTAGCCTTTCAATGGGAAAACGTCCTTTCTAAGCTGAATACAATCGTCTAATAGTTGCCAGAATATAATGAATAAGATATCATCGGTACTGAATGGGTTAAGGAGTGAATTATGTTTAGAGTAAGATGTTTAAAAAGTAAGTGTATGTAGACGTTGTGGAAGGATGACACAACCTTTGCACGTGACTGTACAGTTGAACACATGAATTGGTTTCCACTACATGTTACTAACCTTTGCAGTACCGGCAAAGTCCTTTCATCTTTATTTCAGCTACATCTAGACGATTTCATACAGATTAGGAAGGATTTATGGTCGCTAAAATGATTAGTTTATATAGTCTGTAGCCTTTTAATTGGTAGACGTCCTTCCAAATCTGAAAAATATCGCGTAACAGTTGCCAAAATATAATGAAAAAGGACATCATCGGTATTTATTGGGTAAAATATAGAAAGACACGTGCTAGCATCGAATTACGAGATTTAGTTTTCTATGCAGTAGTTAAGGGGATTTTTTTTCCGGATTCCCGTCGACCTCATGTTTAGCCCCATTACCTTTGAAATTATATGACGTTTGCCCACTTAGTTTGGCGATTTTTAAACATTTCGTCCCATTGCTTAGCTAATATTTAGACCTTTTGTGCCATTTAGGAATCGATTACTACCTGGCGCGCGATAGCGAGCCTAAAATGTAGGAGGAACCAAAGGCCGGGGCATTTTCTACTGACATATTTACAAATGCATCTTAATGGGGGGGGGGGGGGTCTTTGGGCTGTGCGTGTGTGTGTGTGTTTTTTGTTGTTTTTTTACTAGAGGTCGAGGGAGCAAACTAAAAAAAAAACTCTACACATCATCAATTAGCGGTGTTATCTCTAAATATTGTTATCAGCCAGCCATATAATTCCTAGTTCCGCAAATACAATAATTCAGTGGGTGGACATTCCTATGGGCAACTGTACAGCCAGAGTCAATAGTTCCCTAACAATGTAAACAAGACCCTGGTGTTTGAAGAGGAAGCACTTAAGGGGAGAAGAGCATATTTGTTGGTCGATGTATACATTTATCTTTATATATATTTTAGTTTCCTCCCTAGACCTCAATTACGCGTACAAAATCAACCTCCTTCTTCCTCCTTCTAGATATATGTTTACATTTTCCGGTTGACAAATGTCCCGGTTTCTTCTAAATTACAGGCTCGCTATCGTTTCCCAGGAACAAATCGACACCTAAATGCCACAAAAGGTCTTAATATTGACAACAATGGGGCAAAAGGTCTTAAAATCACCATACAAATCAGCCGGGCGTCTTATAATCTCAAAACTAATTGGGGTAAACATGAGGGAGAAGGGGGTCCAGATAACCCACCATGCCTAACGTTGTCAATCATCAGTCAAATCAGGTCGTCCATTAATTGCTGTTCTTAATGTTCGCTCTTTAGAATACGTGATTGATGTACTTTGTTTCCCTGGCATGTCCACGATATATTACCTGCGCCAACGAAGGTGAACGGAGGCTATGCCATTGTACCTTTGTTTGTTTATTTGTCTGTTTGTTTGTAAAAATGATATCTATAATTGATGTTTGACAAATTTGGAGGGCAGCTAGGATATGTGCCAAGTAAGAAACAAATCAATTTTGGAGGCAATCGGTAGAATGCATACCTCTGTCAACATAAGCGGCTCACAAAGTTATTAACCAATGTTCACAGAATTTGGTGATCAGAAAGGATATGCGCCAAGGATGATGTGATTCCATTTTGGAGGCGATCAGTAGAGTGCATACCTCCGCCAGCGTAGGCGAGGGTATGCACTTTCCTGAGTTATCAGAGTTATCAAGTTATCAAAGTTTTCGAAGATATCTTGCCTCCCAAGACTGGAACGAGACCTCATGGCTTCACCGTGTTGAACTGTTCAATGTACAGGCTCTCAGCTTATCCCCGAGAGGAAGTAAGTTGGAATATAGAAAACAAAAATAAAAACAAAAAATAACACAAACACACACACACACACACACACACACACGTGCGTCATTTATAAAGTGGACATTGGATGAACATTTTTCCACTTCCGATCATATACTCATCAGAATCGACGTAAATTGCTGTTATACTGTTAAAAAAAGGGAATGAACGTGCCAGACTTTGAAAACGCGAATTTCAACGAACTTTGGAAAGCTCTCAAATACATTCATAAACAGCTTAGCATTAACGAAAGAAGCGATCTGTGGAAATTTATTTTTAATTATGCTAATGAGTGCGCAGCAAAAATATGTACTTGCGAAAATGTCAACAAATACTGCTAAAATCAAGCCTCCTTGGTTCAATAAGAATGTGTGTGAGGTGCTAAGAGAGAGGAATAAACTCCATAGGCTTTGTACAAATGCCACAGATGAAAATGCAGTCCATTTACACAAACTAAGTAGAACAAAATTAAAAATAAAGTTAATTAGGACGGAGAAGCGCAATTATGAAAGTTACATAGCAAAGGAAAGTGGTAAAAATCCAAAGCAATTCTAAGGTTATGGTAATAATAATAGGCAAATTAAAACGAATGGGACAGCTAATCAATGATGAGCAGATAGAAACAGGCGACAAAAACATTGCAAATTTGCTTAATGAATATTTGTGTTCCATAATTACTAAGGAAGAACATAACACTACCTCGGAAAGAAACAAAAATAACACGAAATAAAATGTACAATAAGCAAAAGTGAAGTGTTATGCACACGGAATAATGTAAACACTACTAAAACCATAAGACAAGATAAGATCCATCCAAGAATATTGAAAAATGTGAAAGAGGAAATAGCCGAGTCCTTAACTAAAATATTGAACTTGTCTCTACAACAGGAAACCGTAACAATTGATTGGAAAAATGCAAATATTACTCCAATATTTATAAAAGGTAATAAGGCCGAAGCAAGTAATTACAGACCAATTAGTTTGACGTCAATAGTAGGAACAATTATGGAAACACTTATACGAGACAAGATAGTTGATTATATCGAGAAAAACAAAACAAGATAATCAGAGATAGCCAACATGGTTTTTAAAGTCTATTAAGTCTTGCCTGACGAATCTGATTTAATTCTTTAACAGACTATTTACTTATAATGATTCGACAAATCACAAGTTATAATCTATTTGGACTTCCAAAAGGCATTTGATGAAGTATCACTCGGAAAACTGTTGAAAAAATTAGAAATGATAGGCATCAAAGGAAATATCTATGCATGGATAAAAATATGGTTAACACACAAAATTATTATGTTCCCTCCACCAACCGACTTTACTCCTAAACTCAATTAATTAAATCAACAAATACATGTGGCAGTCCAGGGATTCGAACCTAGGATGCTCACACCGAAATTCAGTGCATTTATCCATTGTGCTACGAAGACAGTTAAAGAATGGTGGACAAGCCTACGATTTATTATGCAGTTTCGAATCCTGCATATCAAGCAGAGAGTGGTACTAAACGGAGTAGAGTCTGATTGGGAGCCAGTTTATAGTGGAGTGCCTACGGGATCGTAACTCCATCTTGAAATTTGCTGATGACACAAAGATAGGAAACTCAGCATGAACCAAAGAAGACAGAACCAAACTACAATAAGATTTAAATATTATAGTTGAATGGCCAGAAAAGTGGCAGATGCCATTCAATGTTTATGAATGCAAGGTCTTACAAATCGGTAGTAAAATAATTAAATCTGAATACATCATGAAAGGCCAACCAATAAAAACTACTATATACACTAGTTAAAGGCTTGGGGTACTAATATCTGAAAATATATTAACCTCAGAACAATGTGCAGCAGCTGCGAATAAGGCCAATAGAGCATTGGAATTTATAAAAAATAAATTTTACTTATAAAAATTTAAACATATAGTATAGTTATACAGAAACATAGTGAGGCACGATCTTCAATATGTTGTACACTTTTGGTCTCCTTATCTAAACAAAGACATTGAGAGACTTGAGTCAGTATAGTGAAGAGCTACAAAGTTAATATCATCACTAAGAAATACCATTATACCTGAAAGATTTAAACATATATATTATATACTCTCACTTAGGAAAAGACGATTGAGAGGTCAACTAATCAAGTGTTTCAAGATAATAAAGGGCTTTGATAAAATTTATGCTGAGCCACTGTTCACAAACAATAATAGTTCATCAACTGGAGGAAACGGGATGAAATTATATACCAAGAGGGCCAAACTTGATGTCACAAAGTATTGTTTTCATCTACAGTGTAGTTAACGAGTGGAACAACTTGCCGGGGAAAGTGGTGCAATGTAATACAATTTATGCATTCAAAAGAAATCTAGACATTCATTTCGAGGAGGTTGGGTTAACGAAAGTTAATAATAAAACAAAAATAGGGTAAGTATCAGTAGTAATTATTATTATTATTTTGTTTTTCAAATTCGATCTAAACTATACATTTCCCGGTAGATATGTTCTCATTCTACTGAGGTAATTTCCCGGTAGATATGTTCTCATTCTACTGAGGTAATTTCCCGGTAGATATGTTCTCATTCTACTGAGGTAATTTTTTTACCAGCTATGTTTCATGCCGACTCTTGGTAGGAGGGTGTGGTGAGTGGTCGAGAGAGCCTTCTGCTTTGCTATCCTTACCTTCAACTTAGTAGCACATTTTGTTGGAATTAAGTTCAGACTGCCTAGTAGGGGCCGCAATGTCTGTGTATATGTGTAACTCAATGTAACACGTCGCGCAGCTAACTACCTACCTAGCAGACCCGGAACCACCTCTCGCTCAGGATGGTGGAGGTTTTCTTCAGATGTAAGCCGGTGGTTACCATCTCCATTGAGCAAGGAGGTAGGTAATTCTTACTCAAATCTTGTATACTACAATTATGAGTATTGCAATTATGCGAATTATGAGAACACACACACATACAAACACACACACATACACACACACACATCAACACCGACGTATCCGGCTATTTTATGCCAATCATTTTACTTGTTGTGAATTGTAGGGTTCGAAAAAATACACACCCACACACCCACCCACACTAACACACACACACACACACACATCTCCGGCTCTAGGGTATTGATCAATATACGTGGTGTTTATGGTAGGATACGAAAAATACACTGACACGCACACTTACGATATCTCTCTCTCTCTCTCTCTCTCATTTAATATTTCTTGTTGTCAACCCATAATTCCACTATTCAACTAATATATTCGTATTCCTTTTGTTTGATGATTTTGTATTCCTGTCTGCTGCATAGTTGAAATGTTTTACGTTCCATTTTAATAATGTGTGTTTATTCATTATCACATATTTATTCTTGTTAGCCATCTCAAAGGCATTGTCATCCTTAAAAGTTCACTTATTAACATTTAGATATTTGTATTGAGTTTACAATATTATTGAAGTATGAAGTATGGAGGCGTAGGGATGTGGCGACCCCTCCGCCCGTCACTTTGTGGTGCAGATAGCCCCTGGAGGTTGGGACTGGGAATCCCACCTCCAGAATTGTTAGGTGGAGGCTGTAGGCACCATAAGCCGAATAGGGTGGTACTCCCAGGGAGTGCTAGGTGGTTGATAAGGACAGCTGAAACTCCCGTTTCACCCCCTGGCCTACCTAGCTGTTCTTTTCTGTGTCTCATCAATATTGAGGGCAACCCCAGCATGCCCTTCAAAACACCTTCTCCTCCTATCAATACATTATACTACAACGAGAAATACCCCCATTAGTCTGACCCCTGGCAATGACTCGCCAAAATACTCTGGACCACTACCTTCTACTCTTAGCATAAATTTCTTCAATATTTGTGGCCTTTCCTCGAATTTCCACTCTGTGGAACACCACCTCTCCTCTGCCAACCTTGATCTTCTCTTTCTAACCGAAACTCAGTTGTCTGGGACTACTGACAACAAACCCTTCTCTGTATCCTCCTACTATCTCTATCCTCAGTTTCAAGTGAAAGGTGGATGTTGCGTATATGTTCGCAACAATCTCGTTTTCTCTTCTGTTCCCTACTTTGATATTCTCAACTCTCTGGCTAGAGCTTTCTTGTCACTCTCAGACTAAATATTTCTGAGCTGTTTATCTCTTCCCTAATTCTACTGAATATCCAACATTCTTTGACTATCTACCTTCTAAAGTGGAACACATTCTATCCATCTCTCCTTTTGCAGAAATCATCATCCTAGGAGATTTCAATGTTCACCACCGCCAATGGCTCTCAAGCCTACATCTTTTCTATCCTAAATGACCTAGAGCAGTTAGTCAAGCAACCCACCTGTATCCCGGGTCGCTTCGGAGATTGGCCCAACATTATTGACATATTTCTAACCTCTAAGCCTTCTGCTTATACTGTAAATATTTGCTCTCCTATGGGCTCCTCTGACCATAAACTTATCTCTGTCATCTGTCCCATCTCTCCGGTACTGTCACCCGATCCTCCCAGCCGGCAGCGCTTGTGGCACTTTGGCGCTGCCAACTGGGAGGCTCTCCGGCAGTACTTCTTTGATTTCCCATGGAATGACTTCAGCTTCTGTGACCGGGGACCTTCGGAGAGTGCTGAACGCATTACTGAGGTAATCCTCTCGGGCATGGAAGCATACATTCCATTTTCTTTCTCTCAGTCTAATGCAAAACAATCTTGGATTACTTATGCTTCTTCTACTGCTGTCTGCAATAAGGAGGAAGCATTCAAATGGTACCGTCACCTTCGAACTCAAAAATCTCATACTTCCTATGTTTCTGCCTGGAATCAAGCCAAATCTGTTCTTCGACTCACCAAACACTCTTTCATCAATAATAAATGTACTAAACTATTCAACTCTAGCTCTTCCCAAGCCTTCTGGCATCTAGCCAAAAACCTCTCCAACAATTTTTCTTCTTCATCTTTCCTTCCTCTTTTCCACTCTGATGGTACTACCATCACTTCTTCCTCTGACAAAGCTGAACTCTTTGCTAATACTTCATTGTTGCTAAAAACTCCACTTTGGATGATTCCGGTGCTATTCCTCCCTCTCCACCTTCTCTCTCCTACTTATGCCTAAAATCATAATCTCTTCCAAGAATGTACTTTCCACCCTCTATTGGCTTAATACTAAGAAGGCGTACGGACCAGACGGTGTCCCTCCTGTTGTACTAAAAAACTGTGCTTCCGTGCTGACTCCCTGCCTAGGCAAACTATTCTGTCTCTGTCCCTCCTCTATCATCTTTCCTTCTTGCTGGAAGTTTGCCCTCATTCAACCTCTCTCAAAGAAGGGTAACCGCTCTCAACCCTTTAACTATCGTCCAATTTCTCTCATTTCCTGTATCTCTAAAGTTTTTAAAACTATTCTTGCCTCAAAATTTCTTAAGCATTTATCTTCCGATGACCTACTCTCAGACTGCCAGTATGGCTTTCTCAAAGGCCGCTCTACTGGTGATCTTCTATCTTATCTTACTAACTCATGGTCATCCTCCATTCAGGACTTCGGTGAGACTTTTTCTGTTGCACTAGACATATTGAAGGCCTTAGATAGAGTCTGGCACAAATCCCTTAATTCCAAACTACCCTCCTTCGGTTTCTATCCCTGCATCTGTGCCTTTGTCTCTAATTTCTTTTCTGGCCGTTCATTAGCTGCGGTTGTGGATGGCCACCGCTCACTTCCTCAACCTATCAACTCCGGCGTTCCTCAGGGTTCTGTCCTATCTCCAATTCTCTTCCTATTATTCATTAACGACCTTATCAACTGCACCTCCAGCCCCATTCACTCATATGCTGACAACTCTACATTGCACTATTCAACTATCCTTCCTCGAAATCACTCGCAGCAAGAACTCCAAAACTCACGTAATGAGGCCATAGAGCACCTATCATCTGATCTCTCTACTATTTCTAACTGGGGCAGAGAAAACTTTGTTACTTTCAATGCTTCCAAAACTTAATTTCTCCATCTGTCTACTCATCGCCCCCTTCCAGAAAACTATGACCTACTCTTCAACAACATACAAAATTCATCTTCTCTTAACCCACAGAACCCCAGCGATGCAGCGTTTGCGTCGGCAATGCATGTAACCCTAAACCCCAGCGCCGCATAGGGTGCGTCGCGGTTAATTACTCCAGTCCTATGGCACCTACAGTGTAGAGGGCTCAAATTTGTATGGGAACTGCATAAGTATCCCATGCAACAATGCCGATGGTTGAAAACCTTCAAAGTTCAACCGCGTGCTTGTGAGCGCGCAAACATTTGTTTTTGCATGTTTTTGCCTACCCATTTCCCCTCCTGTAATTCCGACTTTCGGGCGCCCCGTAGGACCCCTTAATGACCTAGGGGATCGTTTTTTTTTGTTTTTTCCTTCATTTCTAACCTATTCCTGGTGTTTTCTGGAAAAAGAAAATGTACAACCTGCTGGTCCTGGGGTGTACTTTTATTTTTAATTAGCTGGTGCTCAGTGGGTTAACATTCTTGGTGTCTCTTTTTCTTCTGATCTCCCTTGGAAAGATCATATTACCACTCTTGCTTCCCATAAGCTGGGTGTGCTCAACTGCCTCCGGGGGTTCTTTACCCCTGCGCAGCTTCTTGCTCTGTACAGGGGCACAGTGTGTCCATATGTTGAGTATTGTTCACTCGTGTTGGGGAAATCCTCTCACACAGCACTTCTGGACATAGTTGAAAGGAAAGCTTTCCGTATCATTAACTCACGTCCACTCACCAATTCTCTGCAGTCTCTCTCTCTCTTCGCCGCAATGTTGCATTTTTCTCACTATTCTACTGCTATTACAATAATCAGTGTTCCTCAGAGCACTCTCAGAGTATTCCACCCTTTTTCGTACTGCACATACCACCCATCTTGCAACACAATCCCACCCCTAATCTGTGCAACTCTCCAACCCAAGAGTGAAACACTATTCTCAATCTCTCTTCTATTTAACAGATAAACTCTGGAACTCTCTCCCAGAATCAGTCTTTCCCTCTTCCTTTGACTTAAATTGCTTCAAACTCTGTGTGTCCAGGCATTTTGGCTCGAACGTCCCTTGATTTTGGCCCTGTCACTCTTTCCACTCTGGGAGAGGCACTCGCTACAGGCAGTTCTGCCTTTTGCCTCCCTCGTTCGCATAGAGAAAAAAAAAACTTTCAAGATACAATGACGCTCTTAATATTCATTGTTTCTGGGTATATCTAGAGTTCTAGACGATAGTATTTAGATTAGGAACAATCAGTGAGAATTAGAGGGTTGAGATCATTTTTACCTCTGTAATTGTTCAGGATCTTTCCTAAACTGTTTGAAACCGTCAAATGGTAGCCAGAATAAACTGTTAAAGCGCGTCATAATCCTCAAGGGACTAATTACTTGATGGATTAACTATTGTAATACATAACAAAATACACTGCTATACCCTGTTCCAAGTAGGTAGGCCAAAACTCTTGACCATTAGCCTCCATATCTCACAGACGACCAAAGTAATGTAACTACTAGTTCTACCATTTACGAAGGGTATTAAGCCGGGGAATAGGTGTGGAGATTTACAGCCCCTTTTCTCTAGCCCTTTTTGAGTTACAGGTTAGGGTTGACGATATTTGGCCTACCTATTGTGAACAGGGTATAACATATGCTTTGATTATATGGTGTACGCTATATAAATAAAGTAAATATTATTTATGTTGGGGAGGGGGGAGGAGGGGGCTAGGCATATAGGTAAAATGAGGAGGAGGAGGAGGGTGGCTAGGCATATAAGTAAGATGGGAAAGGGGGAGGAAGGTGGTTAGGCATATAAGTAAAATAATTTTGGTGGAAAAGTAAGATATTATGTATATTTCGTGTTCTTGTGCATTCTTATCTTTTGAGTAGATTCCTTAACAGTGCTACCTCAAACTACTTTCTTTTAAATAAACCCATTCAATACCGGTGACAACATTTCCATTGTATTCTTGCAACTATTAAACGAATATATTCAGCTTAGGATGGACGTCTACCAATTAAAAGGTTACAAACTATTGCAATATATTATTTAAGTTGCAATAATTATATCCTTCCTAAGCTTCATCAAATCGTTTTAATGTACCTAAAATATAATATAATTGATGTCCCAGGTACCTCATGGCTTAAACAGTTGTTTTACTTCTGACTTCATAATACTTTTAAGGAGAAATATTGATTTTTTCTTCTGGACTCCCCTCTCTATCATGTTTAGCCCCATTAGGTATGAGATTTTATGACGTTCGTCTCACTAGTTTGCCGGTTATATGACCTTTCACCCCATTTCATGGTCATTATTAAGACCTTTCGTGTCATTTAGGTGTCAATTATTTCCTATCGAGCATGTAATTTAGTAGAATGTTTTTCTACCGATTTTTGTTGTTTGCAAACCTACAGTATATATTTCGAAGGGATGGGGAGGGGGATGGGGGTTCCTGGGGGTCTTTTTTTAAGCATGATCGAAGTCTAGGTAGCAAACTAAAGGAATATATATATATATATATATATATATATATATATATATATATATATATATATATATATATATATATATGTATATATATATATATATATATATATATATATATATATATATATATATATATATATATATATATATGTGGGGAGATTGTAGGCACCAATCGATCAGGGTGAGGTTATAGGCATGTGATAAAGAGTCGCTGGAACTCCTGTTTCACTTGCTTGGCCTCTCTTACTGATTTTCTTTGTGCCTCATTTACACTGAGAGCAATCCAGCTAGCTCTCACAAACACCTCCTCCTCCTATCCACTTCAGTACACAAAACATGCACACCACACTTCATTCTTCCACACCAAAATTTAAAAAAAAAAAAAATGATGAATTGTAGCCCAGCCTCGGAGTCCCCAGGGGGGGGGACCATAAATGCCCCCTCACCTGACCGACCATCCCCTGACGACCCCACACAATTACCTGGACCTCGGCCTGTTACTCTTTCTATTGATGTCTGCAACATTCGCGGACTTTCCTCTAACTTTCACTCTGTTGAGCACCATCTCTCCTCCTACAAACCTGATCTTCTCTTCCTCACCGAAACTCAGGTGTCTGTAGCAACATCCTGCAACCCCTTCTCTGTATCCTCCTACTTTCTCTATCCTAGTTTCAAAGCCAAAGGCGGATGTTGTGCATATGTGCACAACAAACTCACTTGCTCTCGTGTACCCGATTTCGACTCCTCTGAATTCTCAACTTTATGGCTCAAACTTTCCTGTCATTCTCTTACTAAATATTTCTGTGCTGTCTATCTTTCCCCTAACTCTACCAACTTTCCCAAATTCTTTGACTATCTAAACTCTACAGTGGAACACATTCTATCCATTTCTCCTTTCTCAGAAATCTCCATCTTAGGAGATTTCAACGTTCACCACCGCCATTGGCTCTCCTCTCACACTACTGATCCACCTGGTGAACAAGCCTACGTCTTTTCTATCCTAAATGACCTAGAACAGTTAGTTCAGCAACCCACCCGTATCCTGGATCGCATCGGAGATCGGCCCAACATTCTTGACCTGTTTCTAACTTCTAACCCTTCTTCTTATACTGTCGATCTTTTCTCTCCTTTGGGCTCCTCCGACCATAAACTTATCTCTGTCACCTGTCCTATCTCTCCAGTACAGCCACCCGATCCTCCTAGCCGGCGGCGCTTGTGGCATTTTGGCGCTGCCGACGGGGAGGCTCTTCGGCAGTACTTCTTTGATTTCCCATGGAATGATTTCTGCTTCCATGGCCGAGGACGCTCGGAGAGTGCTGAACGCATTACCGAGGTAATCCTATCGGGCATGGAAGCATACATTCCATTCTCTTTCTCTCAGACTAATGCTAAAAAATCTTGGTTTACTCACGCCTGTTCTACTGCTGTCCGCAATAAGGAGGAAGCATTCAAACGGTACCAACGCCTTAAAACTCAAGACTCTCATTCTTCATATGTTTCTGCCCGGAATCAAGCCAAATCTGTTCTTCGACTTGCCAAACACTCTTTCATCAATAATAAATGCACTGAACTATCCAACTCTAGCTCTTTCCAAGCTTTCTGGCATCTAGCCAAAAACCTCTCCAACAATTTCTCTTCCTCGTCTTTCCCTCCCCTTTCCCACTCTGATGGCACAACCATCACTTCTTCCTCTGACAAAGCTAAACTCTTCGCTCAAACTTTTGCTAGAAACTCCACCTTGGATGATTCCGGTGCTATTCCTCCCTCTCCGCCCTCCTCTCTCTTACTTATGCCTAATATCCTAATCTCTTCTAAAGATGTACTTTCTACCCTCTCTGGGCTTAACACTAATAAGGCGTACGGTCCGGACGGTGTTCCTCCTGTTGTTCTCAAAAACTGTGCTTCCGTGCTGACTCCCTGCCTAGGCAAACTCTTTCGTCTCTGTCTATCCTCTAACGTCTTCCCTTCATGCTGGAAGTTTGCTCACATTCAACCTGTCCCAAAGAAGGGTGACTGCTCTCAACCCTCCAACTATCGTCCAATTGCTCTTATCTCTTGTCTTTCTAAAGTTTTTGAAACTATTCTTGCTTCCAAATTTCTTAAGCATTTCTCTTCTCATAATCTGCTCTCAGATCGCCAGTATGGCTTCCTTAAGGGTCGCTCTACTGGTGATCTTCTTTCATATCTTACTAACTCTTGGTCATCCTCCTTTCGGGACTTCGGTGAGACTTTTTCTATTGCACTAGACATATCGAAAGCCTTCGATAGAGTCTGGCATAAATCTTTAATTTCTAAACTACCCTCCTTCGGTTTCTATCCCTCCATCTGTGCCTTTGTCTCTAATTTCCTTTCCGGCCGTTCCATAGCCGCGGTTGTGGACGGCCATTGTTCACTTCCTCACCCTATAAACTCCGGTGTTCCTCAGGGCTCTGTCCTATCTCCTATTCTCTTTCTAATTTTTATAAATGATCTCCTTAACTGTACCTTAATTGCCATCCATTCATACGCAGACGACTCAACCTTGCACTACTCCATTAGTTTTTCAGAACGCCCCAGCCAGCAATCCCTCAATGACAAACGTAATGAAGCCATAGAACTCTTAAATTCTGATCTAAATACTATTTCCAATTGGGGCAGAGAAAACCTTGTTAACTTTAATGCTTCCAAAACTCAATTTCTCCATCTATCTACCCGTCAGGATCTCCCAGCGGACTATCCCTTATTCTTCAACAATACAAAAATCAACCCTTCATCTTCTCTCAATATTCTTGGTGTCTCTTTTTCTTCTGCTCTCATTTGGAAGGACCATATTACCAGTCTTGCTAAGGCAGCCTCCCAGAAGCTGGGTGTGCTCAACCGCCTTAGTGGGTTCTTTTCCCCTGCACAGCTTTTTGCTCTGTACAGGGGCATAGTGCGCCCTTGTATTGAGTATTGTTCACATGTGTGGGGAGGTTCCTCTCACACTGCTCTCCTAGACAAAGTTGAAAGGAAGGCCTTTCGTATCATTAACTCCCGTCCACTCACCAACTCTCTGCAATCTCTCTCTCTCCGCCGCAATGTTGCATCTCTCTCGCTATTCTATCGCTACTATAATAATCAGTGTTCCTCAGAGCTATCCAAGTGCATACCACCTCCTTTACGTAGGGCACGTGGTACCCGTCTTGCAACTCAATCCCACCCCTACTCTGTGCAACTCTCCAACCCAAGAGTGAAACGTTACTCTCAAACTTTCTTCTACTCAACAGCTGAGCTCTGGAACTCTCTCCCAGAATCAGTCTTTCCCTCTTCCTATGACTTAAATTGCTTCAAACTCCGTGTGTCCAGGCATTTTGGCTCGAACGTCCCTTGATTTTGGCCCTGTCACTCTTTCAACTATGGGGGAGGCACTCGCTATAGGCAGTTATGCCTTTTGCCTCCCTCAATCACATAGAAAAAGAAAAAAAAAAATATATATATATACAGTATACTGTATATATATACAGTATATATATATATATATATATATATATATATATATATATATATATATATATATATATATGTGTGTGTGTGTGTGTAGTAATAAACTAACATATGAATATGAATGAAAACAACCATTCTTGATTATACTGTAGTCATATATCTACCTCTTTATGTTGACACTGTACAAGGAACGCGAGATACACAATAATATTTACCTTCATCCGTAATCTACATTGTCAGATAACTCCTCTAAATTCAGAAAATGTATGCAACCTAGGATGGACATGACAAAATTTACGAGCTAATTGACCTTGAGCTATTTAATTCCTATAGGTTCCTTCCCTTCCTAAGCTGAGCACAATTATATGGCAATATCATTATTAAGATACAGAGGTTGTGGATTGATTGAAGGAGTAAGACGTCTTCTCAGTTGAACTACTGTATACTCTCTAAAAGATTATATTTGTCACTGATTTATCTCACTGTGAACTATATATTTGTATACATTATTAGGTATGTGTAAGTGACTTTAGCGTCCAAAATGTCTTTGCATATTGTACGTTTTTTGTGTGTATAATATATATATATATATATATACAGTATATCAGTATATATATATATATATGTGTGTATTTGTTTTATTATTGTTTTGCTTCGGTGTAATTATCCCGAGTACACACTTCTATTCCTTTTTAAAAGTGTTGTCACTCTCTTCATTATTACAGCAACTTCACTACGGTGAATAAGATTTTCTGGTGGTAGCTAATGTAGCTATGATAATGTAAATAAAGTCTTATGTGAGGTTTTTAGTGTGAGCTCTAGACCTAAATCAAGCTGAAATGAAATACCCACAAGACCCCACTTCGAGATAAATGTGTGCATTGCAGTTGTTTTAGGTAGACAAATGCCCTCCTTCCTAAATTGCCGGCTTGCTATCGCTTGCCAGGAAAAGATCGACACCTGAATGACACAAAAGGTCTTACAATGGACAAAAACAGTGGGTTGAAGATCTTAAAATCTCAAAACTAATGGGGCTAAACATTAGGAAGAAGGAGGTCCAGAATATAATGCCCCCTTAAGTGAAACTCTTCCCTTAAGAATGATGTCCGAAAAAGCGCTTGTGAAGCACTCTATTTAGTATTTAGCCTGATAACATGTCAACATATTCCGGCCATCTAACGACAATGAGCACTTCACACATATGGCAAAGCAGTTTCTCATCTGATTGATTCCATATTGTCACACAGTACGGTTCTCAGCATATATATGGTTACACCAGTTTGAATCTTTGGACCAATAAAGTCAAGTTCTCATGCATCGGGGCTGTAAGAATTTATTATATTTTCTTGTTGCGTTCTCAGCATAAATACGGTTACCGCACTTCGAATTTGAACCTATGAAGCCAAGTTCTGAAGCATGTGGGCTATGATAATGTTGTATTGTTTCGTTTGCGTTCGACACTGATTCAAATGGGCTGGTCGCCATTCGTGTTCTTGATTGTACCACTCATTTACAACAAAATGTTATTGCTTGTCTCATATATTTTGGCAATTTTTTGACTAAACAAATGTTAGAATATATATTGTTGACTAATTTCTGAGTTGACATATGTGAGAAATGCCTAATCTTGGAGGGAATAACACAAATAATCTGAGGTTGGGGGTGGGGGAGTCAGGAGGCTGGCAGAGGGAGGTAAGCAGGGTGAGGGGTGAATGGAGGGGGAGGCTGGAAGGAGAAATGAGAGGGGTAGACGAGTTGGGGAAGGAGGGTGTGTTGGGATGGTAGCAGCAGGACCTGAAGGATGCAGCCAAAGAGAATAGAAGGAAAAAGAGGAACACATTGAGTTCTGCGCGTGTCCTAGGGGTAGCACCATTGTCGTGGGGCATAATATTATAACCATAAAATACAGATTGGACAGAGAGGAAAGAAAGACACTACGAATCTGAGAATAGCGAGCCGTGCGTTCGAGAGATGGCAGCACGATCACAAAGGAAAACGGGAGGGTCCCCATTAATTCGTAATAATCCCTACCTTGAACTAATAACGCTATTAATAATCAACTCTACGCTACCCAGAGACTCTATATACATAACAAAGTTAAATATACATAAGTAGAGGCTACTGTAAAGGCCAGATCATTGTGAAATTGTCGTCATTATGAGGAGGTTCACAGCCACGGCTCTTTTACCTTCACCATTGTTGTTGTGAGAGTGGGGAGTTGCCAACGTCAAACATGCTGGGCCAAAATATCCCTAGGTGTCATAAGTATAACCTAAGAACATATTTCGTGAAATGTCCTGTTTTAGTGCAGCTTTATAAATAAACATCTACATAACATGTAACTAATAATATATATTCAAAATTACATTTCAATTTTTTTGTGTTGCTTGTAGTTATACAGCTTACATCATATGTAAGTATTTTTTTATATTGTATATGTATTCCTGATATTTTCCTCTTGCTTTTATATATCTATTTTATTTGAAATAATTTACAAGTGTTTTTACCAACATTAAATCTCTTTAATCTATTGCCCCCTCAGTTTGCAGAATTTCCCTTAACTTTGGTAACACTGCAAACAAGCCAGGCATACAGATATCAAGGAGTATCTAATAAGGAAAAACTACTGAGGTGTTTTGGTTGTATGCCCTACAACAGTCCTGCCACCAAATCCCTAGGACGCGCGGAAAAATAACGCTTTCGCCTCTTTGCTTCTGTACTCTACGATTATAATCAAAAGACCGCAGTGATTACCCCTTATTAGATAGCGGGTGCCCAACCCCGACAGGGATTGAAATAGGGAAGCTATCCCCCCGCCAAAAGCGGCTTTCTAGGACCTTTCCTAGCTGATGCTGACAGGATTGGGTTCTAGTCATGTGGTGATGGGCTGGTCTATCAGAGTGAGAGTTGAGCGTTCTCTGCCACACCCATAGCTTACTCTGACTGTTCCTTGTACTTATATATTTTCTAGATCTCAAGTGGCGGCGTCTCTTCTGTGGATCAACCTCGAGTTTGGCAGACTGGGAGCCAAAGCGTCACTTTTTCCTTTGCCCCACAACTTTCCCTTCATAATTGCTAAGGGGCACAGGGCCTTGGATGGGGCTTTGGTGTCCCGGGTGTTTCCTCACCCTCCTCAACTCCTCGCCTGGGAGTGGCTTTGGTCACCAGGGCTTTTTTAGTGGTAAGCAGGGAGGGTTCTGTGGGCGTTCTCGGTTATGGCCTTGGCCTTGCTAGGGTCCTTGGAGATGTTCGGTCAGACAGCCTGGGGAACAAAAACAACAACAACAATTTAGAATAACATAGATATATAAAAGCATGAGAGAAACAAGTAATCAAATGTATACAATATATAGAATACTTAAATACTTATGATGCAAGTGTAACTCCAAGCAACACAACAATAATAAAAAGGTAATTGTGAATATATATGATTAGTTTCATTATAGGTAGATGTAATATATATGATTAGTTTCATTATAGGTAGATGTAATATATATGATTAGTTTCATTATAGGTAGATGTAATATATATGATTAGTTTCATTATAGGTAGATGTAATATATATGATTAGTTTCATTATAGGTAGATGTAATATATGATTAGTTTCATTATAGGTAGATGTAATATATGATTAGTTTCATTATAGGTAGATGTAATATATATGATTAGTTTCATTATAGGTAGATGTAATATATATGATTAGTTTCATTATAGGTAGATGTAATATATATGATTAGTTTCATTATAGGTAGATAATATATGATTAGTTTCATTATAGGTAGATGTAATATATATGATTAGTTTCATTATAGGTAGATGTAATATTGTAAAGCTGTATTAAAACTGAACATATTGACGAAATAGGTAGGTTAGGGTATAATTATGACTTCTAGGGATATTATGTTAGGGCGAGATCCCAGCCTGTTTGACGTTGGCAACTCCAAGTCTCACAACAACAGTGGTGGAGGTAGTGGAGACTCATCTGTGAACCACCTCATAATGACGACAATTTCATGATGATTTAGCCTTTACAGTAGCCTTTAGTTATGTCTATTGAACTCTGTTATGTTTACAGAGTCTGTGAATAACATTTAATGGATTATCCATAGCGTTAGTAGTACAAGGTAGGGATTATTACGAATTAATAGGTACCCTCCCATATTCTTTTGCGATCGTGCTGCCATCTCTCGTGTGCGCGGATCACTATTATCAGAACTGTGACCTCTCACTTTCCCATCCTTTCTTAAAGAATCCTTGGAATCAGCAAGGGAATAGAGCCAGCTGGGGGTGTGGGTGGTCTGGATTGGTGAAGCTGGGGAGAGGTGGGGTGCTCTCTCTCTCTCTCTCTCCCTACGCCAGGCATACTTTTACTTCATGTTTCCACATCCTTCTTCACCTTCTGTATAGGGTATCAAGAAAATATATATAACCATTGGGTATATTGATAGTCATTTACCGTCACATCTATACTGTACAGTATATGAGATTGGTATATAATTACCAGTAGTTTTAGAGATATATCACTATTTACACGTTTAATCCCTTCAGGAATATGACGCATATTTACAATTCATTCTGACCAGCATTAGACAATTTTGTACAGTTTAGGAAGGATCTGTGGTTATTTAAGGGTAAATACTATCTCAATTAACCCTCTGACTTCCATATACCCTTCCTATTCTAAAGAGAATCTTCTATTAATAGCCAGAATAACCTGCATAGACACGTCATAATCCTTAAGGGGTTAATCATTCTTTCCCTGGCTTCTTAGACTAATAATGTGTAACAGTGGACCTCAAATCCACACAGCTCTCAGACTCGCTCATCACTTTAGCTTTCTTCTCTCTAGGTTGCTTCCCAGGACCGCTCTTCTCCAAACCTCTCCTCTGCTGCTGTGGCCCAAATGTCCAGTGGTGTTCGTCATGGTGTGTAACAGTCAATGGTGACCGGACAACTCTACCACTACAATATTTATACCAGTAGCTCTCAACCAGTATCAAGTCAACCAATACTGATGAGAAGAACAATTCATAGTGCGCGTTCCTCCTAAAATACAGGCTCGCATACACCTAAATGCTACAAAAAGTCTTACAATCGCCAAAGTAATGGGGAGAATTATACCCATATGACACAAAGCGTTTTCATTGTTAAAATGACACGACAAGCTCGACTCTCTCTGGAGTCCTATTCAGGTGTTGAAGAGGACTCCGGAGAGAGTTGACAATTGTCGTGTCATTATATCAATAAACATGGTTTCTGTCACGTGGGTATAATTCTCCTATGCTGATGAGCTAGGTTAGGTGGAGGTTTGTTTTTACTGGACACATTTCTCCCTCATGTTTAGCTCTATTATTTTGGCGATTTTAAGACTTGTTATGCCATTAAAGTGTCTGAGTTTTTTGTCCTGGTGCGCGATAGCAAACCTGTAATTTTAGGAAAATGTTCTACCGAAATATGTACAAATTTATCTCGAAGGGGGGTCTTGGGGGGCTTGATGTAGGGCTTAGGAGGAAACTATAAGTAATAGATAAATAAATGTACAAATAGATACAAATAAATACATATCTCCCCTTAGGGTAGGTTAGTATTTAATTTTGGCGCTGATTTAGTTGGCCATATTCAGTCTGGCATTGGTTGAGACCCACTGGTTGAATTGGTTGAGTCGTCCGGGAGCTGCAAGCAACTATCATGCAGGGTCTTATGTACACTCGGATACCATAGTCTCTAGCCCACTCTTGCGAAATCGGGGACCATATATGTGTTTCGTTATGCAATTATAACTATCTATAATATGTTTGGGATAAAACTTTCTTTTCAATAAATAGTATATATAGTTTTATAGTTGATTTATAGAAAATTATATTGATAAGTTGGTTTATAGAGATATCCTTCCATAGTTAGAAATAGGTGAAGTCCAGGAATATTTATGAGTGGGCTAGAGACTATGGCATCCGAGTGTAGAGTAACTTACATAAATTCCTGGACCCCTGTGTCAATTTCTTTATGCAAATATAACTATCGGGATTGTTTTGTGGCTGAAATAAGCTCTTCAATAATCAGTATATATAGTTACCGGTATAATTATAGTGTATGTATGGAAAGTTAGTTTCAATAATTCGTTTCCAGAGACATACTTCCATAATTCAAAATAGGTGAGAACCCCGAATTTCTGTGTGACTGTACTTCCATGATCTTACTCCTCTTCTTAACCCCTTGAGGATTAGAACGCAATTTGACAGTTTGTTCTGGCTATCATAAGACGATGTAATACGACTTGGGAAGGATCTGTGGGCATCAAAAGGGTAATTAGTATCTCAATTAACCCTATGCCATCCATATACCCTTTCTAATCTGAATCAAATCGTCTAATAACAGCCAGAATATACTGTTAGAGCGCGTCTTAATCCTCATGGGGTTCATTCCTTCTTCATATGATGACGAGTTTGTTTTCACTTTACTATGTCAAATATGAGATGATTTGACCAAGCTGTAGAAGACCTCTTGGAATGCAAAGTTACTCTATATCTGTCAAGGAACTATCTCTCTCGTCTCGTACAATTATGATTTTCGTACAATTTTGAGTTTTCCTTTTTTCTGTTTGTATTATATTTGTGTATGTGTTTAGTCCCCTTTTTAGTTGCTTGCATTGGTATTTTCGAGCACCCCCTACGCTATCAAAAACGCCTTCGCTGACTTCCTTCAAACTAAAAAAAATGCATTCTCAGATCCCCTGCAAGATAAATTTGTCCTTTACTTGACAGAAACTTTTCCTGGCCAACGGCCATATAGTTTCAAGGTTACTGGTTCGTTATCCCTTTCCCAGAGCAAAAATCGACACATGAATGGGGGAAGAGTCTCACTATCTTAAAAATATTTAGGTGGAGCGTCTTAAAATCTCCAAACTAATAGTGCAAATCAGAGGAGATCCAAAAAAAAAAAAAAAAAACGAATGAGAAGCAAAATCGTGTAAGCGACTGCACACCACCAATTTAACCCTCTCAGTATTCTATGACGCTTTACTTTTCTACTTTCTGGCTTCGATTAGACGATTTTATTCATATTAGGAACGGTATATATATGGTAGTCATGGCAGAGGGTTGATTAAGACCGTGTTTACCCATATAACTCCCACATTTCCTTCCTAAGCTGTATAAAATCGTCTAATGATAGCCAAAATATACTGTTAAAAAAGCGTCATGATCCTGAAGAGGTTAACACTTCATAATATGCATAATATAAACTATGCCTTCCCTTGCCATATATTGATTAGCATATCTCAAATTTCCAATCAAATTTCCTATCCTAGTCACTCGCTGTAGTTTAATGTTTAGTTTTACACTTACTTACCCTATTTGGTCCGAGGGAGATTAGTTTGGGCTTCTCTGGTGTCACTCTATATGTTTGGAGATTTTAAGCCGGTTAACCTAATTAGTTTGGCGATAATATACTACGTTTCACCCCGTTCCAATGTCGATTTCTTTTTTCTGGGCGAGTGATAACGACGAACCTGTAATAGGCAAAAAATCGCCCTTTGGCTGGGACATTTGTCTATCGAAAAAGGGATGATTTTAGCTTAAAGGGGGTCTAAGTGAGCATTTGTTTAGTGTGAAGGAATATTAAAAAGACATTTTATCATCCTATGGGATAAACTACAATACAATGCTCGAAAATGGCAAAAACAAGCAAAATCCTCAATAATTATTAAACAAAATATCCTCCTAACCCACAAGATGTTGGACCAGGTAGTGTTAAGCTATATGTTTTACGATCCTCATTTTCATCTATGTATTATTATATAATCCTTTCTGTCTATTAGATATTAGAGAGTATAATTTTGGCAATACAAAACTGTACTATCATATATTTAGAAATAACTTTCATACTTACCATATATAGTAATGTAGATGTGTTAATGTTTTATACTTTGTTTTCAGTTATAAATAATACAATAAGCTACTATTTTCTATTGTAAATATCAAATTTATTTTCATCTCTGTTTTCTTATGGCTTTATGGATTTCTGCGAACATATTATGACCTTCGTGAATGTTTTATATCTGGCACATTAGGGTGACCTTCATAGCTAAATTTATATATATATAATATTTGTTTTCCCCATAGTTTTGCTATGCCACTTACTATTAAATAATGATATAGTATTAAACATTTACATTATGCCAGAAATGTATACTCGGAGAAAAGCTAAACATTTCATATTTAATTATATTATATTTTAGTTTAATTATATATATATACTGTATATATATATATATAATATATATAATATATATATATATATATATATATATATATATATATATATATATACGGTAAATATATATATATATATATATATAATATATATATATATATATATATATATATATATATATATATATATATATATATTTATATATATATATATATATATATTAATGATGATATCAGTGAGTTGTCCTCCAGGATAACGTATTTTCAAAAGGAAAAGGGTAGCCAAATGTTAAAAAGGATGTTAAAATAACCAAAACCGGGAACGGATTGATCACTGATGTTTTTAGGAAACGAACCTTTACTGGTGTAGGTCTCAATTGGCTTAGTTTCTGCCTAGATATTTTCAAAATAAACTCTATTAAAACACTTTTAAATCGTGCCTACAATGTGTGTTCTATTTTTAATGTTATGCATCTAGAATTCGAGTTTTTGAAGCAGTATTTTATATCCAACAATTATACTATGAATGTATTTAATAAAGTACTTAAAAGATTTCTATACACGAAGCAAAATTTAGAGGTCACAGTTTCGGAAGTACCAAAACTTATCAAATATGTTAATTTGCCTTTCTATGGAGAATCAAGTTTCTTGTTCAGGAAGAAGTTGCTAGCCTTTCTCAAAATTTAAATTCCTGTCGTCAACTTTCGAATAATATTCAATAATGATTTCACTATAGGTTCATTTTTCAATTTTAAAGACCGTATTCCTAACCTGATGTGTTCAAATATTGTATATAAATTTCCGTGTCCCAGCTGTAATGCTAGGTATGTCGGATGTACTTCCAGACATTAACAGCTGTAATGCTAGGTATGTCGGATGTACTTCCAGACATTTCAAAATTAGAATATCTGAACATTTAGGTAGGAGCTATAGAACGGGTCAATATCTTAATAAAATGCCTTTTTCGGCCATAAAAAATCATTCACATGAGAATGACCATCTTTTCTCAGAGAATGATTTTGAAATAATAGGTAAATTCAATAATGAACAAGATACTTTTTTAGGGGAAAAGATATTAATTCAACAACTCAAGCCGGAACTAAATACTATGAACTGATTCAATTGTTTAGTCAGTTTTCAAATAGTTTAGTTTTAATTGTTTCATATTTGTTTTGTTTAATTTCAAATTCATTAGGAGTATTTCACATTGTACGCCCAGTCAGAATATATCATTTTCAGATGTTCTTTTGTTTTGTGTCTTTGGGGTTGTCGGTGTTAGTGTTAAATGATCAAATAATGGTCTTCAGTTGTACTCGAGGTGGACTTGGGGTTCGATCTAGGTGGGTAGGGATTGGTCTTTATTATTTAGTCATATCGCATTAGTTTGCCTTTTATTCATGCGGTACTGGTGTTTGTTAACGAATTAATTTCATTTAGGTATTTTATACCCTTATTTACTTTGTATTTAAACTATTTTACGGGTCCTTCTTCTATTTACGAAATTTATGTATGGTAATTTCATTTTATAGGATCGTGTACTGACCTGATGATGGACGCAGAGTCCGAAATATTGCAATAAATATGAAGATGGGGATCTTCCTTGTTTTGGCTACCCTTTTCCTTTTGAGTAAAAAAAAAAAAAAAATATATATATATTATATATATATATATATATATATATATATATATATATATATATATATATATATATATATATATATATATATACAGTACAGTATATATATACTGTATATATATAATATTGTATTTATTAGTGGCCCCTCCATCATTGACGAACATGCCTATTACATAAGGCATCCTCTTCAAACACTAATCCGCCGTAGTTTGAATCTACCGCGCAGAGCATTTAAAAACTGAGGAGCCTTCATCATGAGCGCACGCGACCTCACTCATGGCTTCAGTCATTATGAATTGGGTTCTCACTACGAAAAAACTTCGTAAAAAATTAAAACAAAAAGAAAATAAGAATAACTATCCAATAAGCTTTCCATCATATCGTGGATGTACTTGTGTGGATTTCTGACCAGACGCTGATTCAGGCGTCATTCCTCCTTCTCTGCTCTGCGCTCAGCCTGCCCGGACGTGCCTTCCACGCTCCGCTGGTTCCGCATTCATTGCGTCCCTAGTGAGTTTTTTCTCATTTGTTTACTCCAGGATGTATCGAGTAAGGTTAGGATAGGCGTAGCAGGAGTGTCCTGGGCTGGTTGCCCGCAGTGCAGTGTATTTTGGGTCGTGTGTATGGGGCATCTATTTCGGATGTACCCTCGTGGTCCTGTTGTGGACACGTGAACTTTTCACAGTTGTGTTAGTTTGTGATGCAGGCGGCTTTCATTACGCGTTAATTATTGCTGCCTTTTATCCTTCTGATGAGGTAAGCTGTGTTTTTCTGACGTTCCCAGCGTATTTTTCTTCACTTAGTGAAGTTTTTTCTGGGTCCTTGTCAGGCTTCCCGGGGTGGGAAGTTGTCGCTACGGTGGTGTGTTGGCGGTGGTTCCTGTTGTGTTATTCCAGTGTGTGTTTATATTTCAACTATTTTCATGCCGTCTACCTAGGCCTAGCCAGCCGCTCGTAGCTTTGCCACATGTCTAGTGTTATTATTTATTATTATAAATATGCCCTACTGTGTCATGTGTATCCGGGTTTTAGTTGTGTATTGGCTAATTCCTCGGACTATAATTGTTTCCTGGTTTAGTTGTGTATTGGCTAATTCCACGGATTATGTTGTGTCCTTGGTTAGTCGTGCGTGACTCTCCTCGTGTCGTATTGTTCAGATGGTGTCTGTTCAGGGTGGGGCTTGCCTTCCGGCGGGTTTTTCTCGGTTTCACCATGAAAATCCTGACCGATGAGCCGTGTTGGGCCACACGTGGTTTTTAACTCTGGCTGGTTCCCCGGCGTGGGGAGGTGTCTGTGGCTCTCCAGGACTGCGTCTCTGTGGGTGCCTGGTTTCAGGCCTCCTTTAATTCCCGGCGGGATGGCTGTACCCATCCTTATATATATATACTGTATATATAAAAAACGACGTTCTTGCGAACATTCGTTTTTATAGGTTTTTTCTACCTGGTTTACGACAACCACATGGAAAACCTAGCTGTTGTTTAGGCGTTCCTCCCCGGCGATCTTTTACAAAGAAGTGGGGTCAGGAACTTGTGGGGTTAACTTTTAGACTTCTCACCCGGCGGGTGCACCTGAGCAGGGTGGGATAAACGACTTAGGTCTCATATAGTTAACCAATCCATTTTAGTGATACTCTGTGTATCGCTGCCTTTACTCTTACGGCAATTGAAGGTTCAATGAGGTTTAACCAAATCGATTCCCACACCCGGCGGGTGCTCCTAAGTGGAGGAACTAAGGAATTTATAACAAATTCAATTTCGATTAACCTTAATTTGGTGATACATTCAGTATCGCCGCCTTCTATTTTTACGACGATCTTTTGGGACAATTCGTTAAAATATCAGATCTCGTATATTCCTGCCCTGGGCTATTCTACTAAAATATTTCAAGGGCCGGCGTCTTTATGAGGGGGGCTTTGTTACAAAATTGAATCTTGAGACAGTCACCACCTCCTACAGACTATAAGTGCCATGCTGGACCATTATATCAGAGGGTATTCTTCATGTTCTTTAGCTAAAAAGATTTGTTTAGCCTCTTTACACCCCGCCGCGTAGCGAGATGTGTTAGCTGTGTCTTTGCATCCCGTTACCCGGCGGGTTATTAACACTTGTATGCGAACACTAGGGTTAACCTTATGAGCATTAATTCCTGGAAATGTTTCTTTATTTTTCCAGAGCTGAGCTCCGGCGGACCAATACAGACCCGGCGGTAGTTTCCTCACACCAGTCTCTGTCATGGCTACTGTGGCCCCAGTTTTTGCCCTGTGCATTACCCCTACTTGCGCGGGTATCCCGATTTTTGCGCATACCCTTTGCATAAGGTGTGTTAAATGTCTAGACCGTTCAAGGGGTCTCTGGGTTACACTTAATTGTTCCTTTTGCTCCCAATTAGCCAATAAAGTCCTGTGTGACAATGACAAGACTGCGGCGGTAGCGTTGAGAGAGGTCAGACAACAGATGTCGGCCTACACTACCATTGTCGCACATAAGTCACTTCAATGTGACAACGTCCCACTTTGGGATAAGTTGCTGTCAGAGCACCCTCCCCCTAAACGTACCTCTAGAGTAACGGGTTTTAA
This sequence comes from Paralithodes platypus, assembly GCA_032716605.1. Lineage (NCBI taxonomy): Eukaryota > Metazoa > Arthropoda > Malacostraca > Decapoda > Lithodidae > Paralithodes > Paralithodes platypus. Next base: position 55,047,925 of record CM064487.1, on the reverse strand, counting down.
GCCGACAGAGACTAGCCAGGGTTCTGTATCGTCTGTGGATACGTCTAAACGCCCGAGAGCCTACTCCCCCGGCAGCCACCTCCTCGTCGCGGGCGAGATCGAGGTCAAGGTCACCTCTCAGACAGCAGTCTTCAAGTCGTGCCTCTTCCCCGGCGAGTAAGAAGAGTAAGACGGAAGCTTCCACCAGTGGTCATGGTGGTGATTCTTCCAAATCTAAGTCTAGTTCGCGGTCACACCGTAGCCACAAATCCTCCAAAAAGGATTCCCATAGGAAGTCCTCTCGACATTCTCCTAAGTCTAGTGCATCTCGTCGTACCTCTACACCTGAAAATGTTTCTGTTACAGCCTCAGAGTATAGTGAAGCGCCTGTCCCTAAACAAGATTTACCTATTGATATTTTAACCCTAGAAATGGAAAGTTCGGGAAATTCAATAATTGAGAATGTTTCAGACTCTCAAGAGAGCGTAGGCCAGAGCCTCGGTGTTTGGCGGTTTGCTCAACCAGGGTCTGACCATCCACGTCCGACTCATACGAGTCACACAGTAGCCGATGTCCACAGGGACGCGGCGACCCCATCCTCTATCCCTGACTTATCTTGGAAACAAGGTACCCCTGCCTCGGCGGGGTCTTCTCAGGAGGATCGGGAGGAACAAGATGAAGTGTCAATAATTTCAGATAGGGAAGGACAAGGGTCAGGCTCAGGCTTGGACGCCGCCCATGATAATACTGATTCACCTGTAAGTTCTGCATCTAACCAGTTTGTTACAACACAAGAAATTGATGGGTTACTTACTCATGCTCTATCTAAATTCTTTAGTCAACAACAAGAAAACCCCACAATGGACTTGGGGGCTCCCTTGACAAGTTCTGCGGTACGGCCTCTGATAACGTCAATCGATTTATCTAAGATTCCTAACCCTCCTACTCTGTCACCGGCAGGGAGCTCTAAGCCAGCTACGGCGGCATTCACTACGTCAAATGTCAGGGTCATCACGGATGTTAATCCACCCCCTCTAGACAAAGCGCCTCTTAGAAAGGTAGCTATGCCCCTGCTTTATGGGCCAGACGAGTCATGGGTTCTTTTGAACCCCTCTAAGCCAGAGCTTGCCCAGCCTACCTTGTCAGGGGAACTCCCGGTACCACGTGAGTGGTTTATCCAGGGAAATAAGTCAAAGAAATTAAGGGCATTGGATGCCTTGGGTAATGTTTTGGACGTAAATATCAAGGCTATACCTAGTTATTATCATCAGGATTATTTTGTTTATGCATCTAAGCCTGCTTTACCCCCTGCCTCAGCTTCAAAACTTTTTTCAGACTGGTCTAAGCTGGATGGGTTTAATGATATTAAGGCTCTGTCGGCTCTTACTCCTGAACTAGATTTACAGACCGTCACAGACGAGACAGCTAATCCAGTTTTGAAGGTGGGACAGTTGGGACCAGGACCTTGGGTGGATTGGGAGGTAGAGGCTCAAAACTTTGCAACCACTTTCACTTCTAAATCTTCCCACCAGATCCCTCAGGATACACATTCATGGTTCTCCATGCCGGTGGGTTCTGCCGGCGGAGTTCCGTCAGCTTTATTTTCTTTTCTAGCTGCCCCTAAGATTAATCTTTGTGAACTAAAGGACCCATTCACTACCCCTACCCCTACTCACCTAACAGAGAATTTAGGCTAAGGGGAAAAGCTTTCCGCCTGTTTTCACAGTACATAGTTTCTCAGCAGGTGGCTAAGTCTTTACTCCGGTCCACTCAGGCAATCGCAGACGCGGATGCTCGAAGATCAGTTGAGTTATCCCGGCGTCTGATTCTTCAGTCGTCGATTCAATCCTTAGGTGACATACGCACAGCCTTACTTGAGGCGGTGCGAGCACGACAGGATCTTAGGATGTCATTAGTTCGCAAGCTGCCTGATCGCATTGCTAACCAGGTGGTAATGTCCCCAGTACTTACTCCTTCTTTAATGTCCCCTGATGTATGGCGAACAGTGTTTAACATGGCACAGGCCGTGAAGCACAGTCCCGCACAGGCTAAGAAACCTTCAGAATGGACAATCTGAATGCAGTTCACTGTATTCAGAAACAAGGGTCAACGAGGTCAAGGAAGTTGCTACTCGTGTCGGAAGAGATTTTTGTTCTAGCCAGCAGTCTAGATATTTATCTTCACGCATCTTATCTCCCAGGCGTAGCGAACGTCTGGGCAGACGCTCTGTCCCGGAGACAGAGCACGACAGTAGAATGGGAGCTCAAGCAACCCATTTTCGACCTAATGATTGCGGAGCTCTCCCATCCACAAGTGGATCTTTTTGCGTCCGAGGAGACTCACAAGCTCCCTCTATACCTCACCCGCCGGCACGCCGGCAGGGGGGCCAGACGCCCTAGTGACAGACTGGAACAGATGGAGCTCCATCTATCTGTTTCCGCCGCCAGATGCGTCACTAATGTGCCACGTAGTGAACAAACTACGAGTTTATCGAGGCTTAGTCTCGCTAATCGCGCCCCTGTGGCCGGCGCAGGTGTGGTACCAGCAATTAATAATGTGGTGCCCGGACCCGGTATCGCTCCCGGTCGGGTACTTCCACTTAGACACGATTGGCAACCTAGCGACCTCGCTGACTTTTGCATTATGGACATTCAGGAGGCCAAGTGGCTAGCACCATACGGTAGGGATGTGACCAATAAATTGCTCAATCAATATACTCAGTCTACTAAGCGACAATATCAATCACATTGGAAAGCTTTTACTTCTTGGATTGTTAGAACGGAACAAACTGTACCCTCAGTGGCATTGGTTTTTAACCCTTAATTAGCGGCGAGCAACATAAGTCGAGTTAAAAAAAGCTGGACTATGTGGCGGCGCTCGACATAACTCGAGTGGCAATTTCAGCACGTAATGTGGCTGAGAGAGAGAGACAAGTGGTGGCAGGAGACTAGCGAGCGTATGACTGCTCCAGACCACCGCGGCGAACCTACTGACACAAATCTCAGCTCCCTCCTCCCTCTCTCACTCGCTACATACTCAATTATGTACTGAAAGTACCGAATTACCTGCTTTTTGCACTCGCGTTGCACGGTTATTGCAAGAAAACTATCTATCATACAAGGATCGTTATGGTGTCATTCGAAAGCTCTGTTTATGCCCTTTCAGGGATAGGTACTTGTTTTACGTTCTGGGTCTTATTTAGGCATGAAAATGATCACGTAAACAGCCCTATTTTGGCTAAAAACACCCCGCTGTGCGGTACACATAAATAAACCGCATAGGCCGCTCGTAAGGTGTTAATTACTTGAACTATCTGTTTGAGCAGAAACGTTTATCTGTGGTAACTTTGAAGAATCACTTAACTGCGATTAGAGTGCCCTTTTTCGACCTTACAGGTCTATCCATACCGGTGGCGGAGGAAACAGGATTTATGAGAGCGTGTTTTAAACTCCGCCCACCTCCCCGTCAGCTCATGCCTACTTGGTCTCTGGACAAAGCTTTGTCTTTACTTTATTCTCGTCTGTATCAAAATACTGCAGACTTTGCTTTAATCTTAAAGAAGGCAGTTTTCCTTTTGGCTTTGGCCACCGGAAACAGAGTGTCTGAGCTGGCGGCGATGAGCAACACACCTAATTGTCTTAGGTTTGGTAGACTTAATGATTCAATTTCCATTGCACCCTCCCCGGCGTTTGTAGCCAAGAATGAGCATAGTGCACACGTGTTTTCTGAGTTCACGGTGCCGGCGTTAAAAAGGGGAAAGGTGCATCATAATTTATGTCCAGTGCAAGCTCTAACCAAATATTTGAGAATAGCTCCTCAAAACCCCCAAGGTGCTTTATGGGTAGCGAGTACGGGTAAACGCTTACTTAAACGGCGATTAGCCTCTCTTCTGGTAGAAGTCATTAAAGAGAGTAATCCCGGCGTTGTGGGTAGGGCCCACGATTTACGCAAGTGGGCGGCCTCTTTACGTTTCCTGAAAAACTTTTCAGTTGAAGATATTGCGTCCACACAGTTGTGGGCGTCTAATCATACGTTTCTCTCTAGATACTTGTCAGTTGCTCTAGACAAACCTTCCTTACCATGTATAGCTTTAAGGCAGAGGGTCTAGGTGGCCCTGCAGTCACTTATGTTTACTTTCACGGAAGGGGGGGGGGGGGGCGGGGTGATGCAGTCAGTTGACATAGGACACCCTAGACCCCGCCGGAGTATGAGAGCTGTGATACAATTTAAGGTTAAATGTGATATGAAAATTTCTCTGCGAGAAATTGTGCTAGTACAAGGTTTAGTACAAAACAACGGTGTTGTTATAGTAGTTTTAGCTGCGAAAGCAATGTAATATTAGTTCAATGGAGTTCATTTGCATTTGATCTCCACATGTATTTTGGGGTTTATGATGTGCACATATAAACTTATAACTTATTATTTTTGTCACCACTCGTTGAGTGGGGTGCCTTTTGTAACTACAGATCTGTGTTCAGAATCTTCAGGGTTACCCATTTTTGTCGGGCAGGCTTCTTTGAAGCACGCACCTGCCTGAACCCCTTTTTCTTGTATATTTCCGGCCTACGCCGTATTAAATACATTTTTGAAATGTAAGAATACTATGTGGTTGTTTTTATTATCTGCTTTTCTAGAGTTATGATATGATTACGAATGTCCCCCTCCAGTCTTAGATATCAGGCATGTTCGTCAATGATGGAGGGGCCACTAATAAATTATAGGTTTGACTCCTGTAAGGAGATAAAGAAAACCTAATATTTAGTAGTGGCCCCGTAATCATTGACGACTGGGGCCCTCCCGACCGTCCCCTTCCCATTCGTTGATGTATTAAGGATTTTGGTTTACTTGATATGTCAGTGAAGGAGGAATGACGCCTGAATCAGCGTCTGGTCAGAAATCCACACAAGTACATCCACGATATGATGGAAAGCTTATTGGATAGTTTTCTTATTTTCTTTTGTTTTTATTTTTACGAAGTTTTTTCGTAGTGAGAACCCAATTCATAATGACTGAAGCCATGAGTGAGGTCGCGTGCGCTCATGATGAAGGCTCCTCAGTTTTTAAATGCTCTGCGCGGTAGATTCAAACTACGGCGGATTAGTGTTTGAAGAGGATGCCTTATGTAATAGGCATGTTCGTCAATGATTACGGGGCCACTACTAAATATTAGGTTTTCTTTATCTCCTTACAGGAGTCAAACCTATAATTTTAGTTGTTTTTCGATTTATAGACTGAAAACAGTTTCCGTCATAAAGATTCTGATAGGCATGGGAATTGAAATGAGGAAGATATTTTTGTATTTTTATTTTGTATAGAAAAATACACAAGTATACATATTTCATAAAACACTACATACATTATAAGTATTACACGCTTTCAGTGACTAGATGACATACCTTTACTAGCATCAAGGTGTGTGTGTGTGTGTGTGTGTAGTATAACCAGAGCAGTGATTATATTATTAAATTAGTCGTAATAATTTTTGCATTTAATCGTGTTATTATATATTATGAGCGTTGTTTCTGTTTGTGCGTACTGAGTCTTGTTTGTTTAGGTATTTCAATAAGCCATGGATACGTTGGCCAAATCCTAAATTCATATAATTTTAAAATTGTATGACATGCAGATTATATATTCGTGTGTGTGTGGGTGTGTATGTGTGGGTGTGTGTGTGTGTGTGTACAAGTGTGCTTACATCGTATATGTGTAGGTGATTGAGTGACAGTGTGTGCATATGCATGATTTGGTGTATTATTTTATGCAAGTGTTCATTCATTTGTGTATCTAAGGATGTGTGAACATAAGAAATATGATAAGTATCAATAGTAATGTTCGGCGGGGAGAGAGAGAGAGAGAGAGAGAGAGAGAGAGAGAGAGAGAGAGAGAGAGAGAGAGAGAGAGAGAGTGAGGGGTGAGTTTGTGTGTGAGAGGGAGTGCTTAAGTTGAACATTGAGGGCACAGCAAATCATAGCGTACCGAACTATATAGATACAGAAAGTGAACTAACAAGGAAGGACTCGGCCGTGTAAGCTCCTTAAGACCAGCGAGTGATAACAGGCAGCCAAGTGAACAGAACAAATAAGATAAGATATCAAAGAAGACCAAGAGAGTAAGGACCAACTTAGGAAGAAATAAACGGGTGTAATCCAGAGACCTTGAAGATAACGGAGGCTGGATAACGGCTGGTGTTTTATGGTTTTGAGCTCATGTATTACAACCAACCAGCTATTATATACGAGTTTATGGTGATGTCTGTAGTAACTTGTTCGTTGCGCTGCTCCACTATGGTCTGCACTTGGAATGTTTAATTGATTGCATATAATACACATTTAGCTACACATCACTTGGCCCTTTATGAATGTTCAGAATAATTTCGATGCCCAAGATAATGGCTGGTTTTATTTTTATTGATTTGTCTATTAGTATTTGATTAAATCCTAAAGCGAAAAATATAATAGGCGAAAGTGTTTGGGCTTATTGTTAATCGACATACTAATTGGGCATGGGTGGGTGTATGGAAGGAGCGAGCCCATACCATAACATAAAATCAAGGCCTGAAAACATGAACGCGCGCCTCAACCTCTTTGCTTTGTCTTGGTTTCCACAAAATGGCTCCCGGGTATGACAGCTGTCCCGGCTCTGTTTACTGAAGGCCCCCTGGTGTAATCAAGAGGACATGGCACCAGATATTGACCCGGGGGAGGGGGGGGTGGGGGGGGGGGGGGGGGGGTTGAAGGGGGGAGGGAGGAGGAAGGAAGAAAGAAAGAAGCAGGATTTTGAGAGAGAGGAAGCAGAAGGGAAAAGGGGAGACGATGAGGCGGAGGGCGGGAGGGAGAGAGAGAGGGTGGGAGAGAGACTGACAAAAAGGCCGGTTTCATTTCGTAAGAAGGGGGTGTGGAAAATAAGATGGTAAGGATATGAAAGGAGTAATTAAAACGCAAGAACAACAACGATAAAGGAGAGAAAGTGAGGAGGTTGATATTTTGAGAACGAAGAATGTTAGATAAGTTTACGTAAAAGAACTAAAGATGGGGGATTTAGTTAGTGAGAAAGAAATAGGAGAAACATATGATTGAGCGAGAGAAAGACTGATAGATTCAGAGAGAGAGAGAGAGAGAGAGAGAGAGAGAGAGAGAGAGAGAGAGAGATGGGGGTGGAGGTCAGGGAAAAATAGTAAAGTGTGGAAACAAAAAATAATGATTTTTGATAAAGAGAAGCAGAGGAGAGGAGGGAGGCGACATGAATGAGAGAGTGAGGAAGTAAACATAGTAAGGAAGGTAAGAATTTAATATGGAAAGCAGAATTAGACAATAGAGAATAAAGTAAATGAGTGAAAGGGGAATACCATAGGCTCTAGTATACTCATGAATATTCGTGGACTTCACTTATTTCTAATTACAGAAGTGTAGTATATCTCCGGAAACAAGTTTATGAATGTTATTTTCTATACATCAACTACAAAACTACTGTATATATACTATATACTGAAAAGCAAGTTCTACCCAAAATGCTATCCAGATACTTATAATTGCATAAGCAAGAACATAGGGTGTCCACGAATTATTATGAGTGGGCTACAGACTATGGCATCCAAGTGTGCAATAAAGTGAGATAGTGGGACGAAGACATGAGGAGAGAATGGAAGAAGCTAAATATTGTGTAGAAGGGGAAGGATATAATTTAAATTTTGAGGCAAAAAAAAGAGATGGAAGAAAGGTTTAACATAAAGAGGAACAGAGAAATGATTAAAATGGTCTGAATGTGAGATGTGAGCCAGATGTGATTGTGAGGGGAATATGTTTTGTGAGAAAGAGAGAAGAGAGGACTAACAGCAGTGTGTGTAAGATAGAGAGCGGACAATATGATTCCGAGACAGCTGAGGTGATTAAGATTGCGTATGTGTGTGTGTGAATGAGAGAGATAGAGGGGGGGAAAGGGAAAAGGAGAGAGAGAGAGAGAGAGAGAGAGAGGGAAAAGGAGAGAGAGAGAGAGAGAGAGGGGAAGGGTGAGAGTCAAGACCAATTGAGAGAGACAGGGGATTAAGATTGTAATGAAGAAAACGAAAATACTAAAGTTACAAACAAGAAAGAAAGTAAGATGGAGGATTTAATTAGTGAGACAAAAATATGAGAACAAGATTATGCGAGAGGTTGATATATACAACTATACTGCATATATATACTGTATATATATATATATATATATATATATATATATATATATATGGAATACAAAAGGAGAGAAACTCCGTGATTGTCAAAATAATTAGGTGGAGCTTCCACAAAAAAATAAAATAAAATAACGAAACACAAATGTAGACAAAATAAATAACAATGCAAGAAGAGTTGCATTTTATTTTTTACTAAATGCAGAATAAAAATACAGACAAACAAGGAACAGTGCTTAGAAAGAAAACAAAAAACACACACACAGAAAACACAATAATAACACAAATATAATAGAGGTGACTGCACAAGGAGCCGGAAGCACTCTTATCTGGCTCTTGCCGCTCTAGAATGACCCAAATCTCTAAAGCTCTAGCAATATAATAAATAAACAAAACAAAAAGCCGAACATAATTATATAGTTTAATAAGGACAAACGAACAGTATAATCAGTTCAGGGCAATTGTTAAGGGGGGAAAGGGGGGATTTATTTGTGTATTTAATTATTTATATATAATTATCATTATTATTTTGTTTTTAGTTTCATCCCTCGACATCGATCAAGCTTAAACAAGAATGCTCCAAGAACGCCGTTCGAGATAAATTTGTAAATTTTTCGGTAGAAAAATGTCCCGGCCGATAGCCAATCGAGTGTTCATAAATTACAGGCTCGCTATTGGTCGCCAGAAATAAATCGACACCTAAGTGGCACGAAAGGTCTTATTATTGGCAAATAAATGGGGCGAAAGCTCTTCAAATCGCCAAACTAGTGTGACAAACGTCTTATAATCTCAAAAGTAATGGGGATAAATATGAGGGTGAAGAGGGTCCAGGAAAAAACAAATACTTTCCCTTAAGACACAAGATAATAGAAAAGATGAAGGAAGGAAAACAATTAATAGAAGACAATCAAGTAATCGTCAAACCACAGATATAGTGTAAAGACAAAAGCCGAACAAATTAGAACATGATGCACAGAAAGTGTAGCACAGACAAAAGTAAAACAGAGAAAAGAAAAGAAATGAAAAAGTTAACGTGATCTTCAGCTTCAGGCATAAAATAAAACCTGAAGAACAAAGTGTGAAGACAGGAGTATTTTAGAAAGGTAGTACAAACGAAGTCGAATAAAGCGGCAGAGAATAAGAAAATTATAATTGGACAAACAAATATTCCATGCCAGCCAAAGAATAAACTACAAACAAAGTGTCAAGGCAAGAATGGAGCAAGTAAGTATAATATATTAAACACACTAATATGGAGAAGGCAAGCGTGTAAACACAAGAAACTTAAAATAATAGCAAAACTCGGAAAACAAACTAATCTTCAACACCAAGCCAAGATTAAAACCTGAAAAAAGTGCAAAGCAAGCCCAGAGGCACCCCTCCCCCCGAGTGTCCCATCCTGGAGAAGAGACCAAGGGATCAGCCTCCTTCACTGGCCCTTTGTTCACATCTAGGGACGGTCACAGTACGTGGGGGGGGGGGGGGGGGAGGGGAGGGGGGGGGGGGGGTTGTTGAGAATACTGGCGGTGTTGGGTGGGAGAATAGAAGGAAAACAAACTACACGAATCAAACACGATCACTGGTGTACAGTGAACGTATATTGATGTGAGCTATTAGGGAGTGTTGGATAGTGGGGGGGGGGGGGAGATACAATACAATTACGACAATACAATAAGGTGAATAATATAAGTTAATGTATCTTGGTGTGAGGTATGATTTTGGGAGTGTTTGGTTGTGGTCATGGGTGGGGAAATGCAATACAAATGCAAGAATACAACGAGGTGTTGTATAATGTATGTGAATATGTATTGGTGTGATTTTGGAAACGATGGAGGATTTGGTTGTGAAAATATAATATTAACCCTTTACCATGGTGCATTATATATATGTTATCTGGCTGTTAGTAGACGGTTTTATTCAGCTTAGGAAGGAAGTATGTGAGTCAGAGGGATGATTTAGAAATTGTTTACCCCTCTGATTCCTAGAGGGCCTTCCGAATCCTAATAAAACCGGCTAATGATAACCAGAATAAACTGATCAAGTAGGTCATAATCCTCAAGGTGTTAACATTACGAGAATAAAGTACGTTAAATAAAGTAAGTGGATGTGTATTTGTGTGGGTTGTGGTGTTGGGAAGAAGACAGTAATAAAAACAAAATACTATACCTAATTTAGATGGATACGAAGGTTTATAGTGGTATTGGTAGTGCTGATGATGTTAATTCAATATACAATACACACACGTCAAATTGAAATCAGAATGTTGGAAATGTTGTGTGTTTGTATATACAGTATATATATATATATATATATATATATATATATATATATATATATATATATATATATATATATATATAAATGTGTGTATGTGTGTGTGTTATTATGTTTGTTGGTGTGTGTGAGTGTGTTATTAGTGCGGTTGTCATTAGTGTGCCTCGTTATGGTGTGGGAGGTACGAAATTACACTCATTCAAGTTTGGTGAACAGCATCTGAATGTGTCAATGATATCAACAATTAGTAGTGGAGTTGTCATGAAGTGCAGTTGAATTATATGCTTGCAGTTTTAATCCCCTCACCACCATTACGTAATTGTTATCATATTCTGGTTACCATAAGACGATTTGTTTTAGTTTATAACCCACCTCTACGCCTGAAATGGGAGAACACGATCTCAATAAACCCTCTTAAAAACATAGACACTTCTTTAATTGCGTAAAATCATCTAATTTTGACCAGCATCAAAGATAAAAAAGCGTCATGGTGCTGAAGGGATTAAGGACACGTATTAATTTATGGCATGTGTCGAAAACACAAAGTCAGATTAGCAATGCATATGTAGACTGTATAATTATGACTGATCGTAGAATAAAGCATAGTTTTAAATATACACTCATTAACATTTATACACAATCTCTGAAAAACAGTTATTAGAAATGTGTCATTCAAAAAGTATTATAAAAATATCATAATAATGCAAATGCAAATGTATAAGATAAATGAATAATCTGTGTACATAATAATTCCACTGTCGTTATATACTTAATGTACAGGTAGCTGCTTCTATCATGCTTTAAGGAGAGGCTACTTTTAAATATCTTCAATTAGTTTAATTTTGGTTGCCATGTGTGCTAATTATTTATTGAATATGATACAGTATTACAGATTGTGATTGAGTATTTCTAGTTTGAGTGTGATGTTAATCTGATCCAGAGTTGTATGTGTTGGTAGTGTATAATAGTGGACATGTTATATCTACAAATAAATGTGTCCATAGTTTATGTCTGTGGTAATAATCTTGTTTACTTTAATTTAGCGTGTATGTTGATAGTGTGATATACCTGTAGTGTATAGTGTATGTTGATAGTGTGATGTAGTGTATGTTATAGTGTGATATAGTGTATGTTGATAGTGTGATATAGTGTATAGTGTATGTTTACAGTGTGATATAGTGTATGTTGATAGTGTGATATAGTGTATGTTGATAGTGTGATATAGTGTATGTTGATAGTGTGATATACCTGTAGTGTATAGTGTATGTTGATAGTGTGATGTAGTGTGATGTGTGTGTATGTTGATAGTGTGTATATAGTGTTATAGTGTGATATAGTGTATGTTGATAGTGTGATATAGTGTATGTTGATAGTGTGATATAGTGTATGTTATAGTGTGATATAGTGTATGTTGATAGTGTGATATAGTGTATAGTGTATGTTGATAGTGTGATATAGTGTATAGTGTATGTTGATAGTGTGATATAGTGTATAGTGTATGTTGATAGTGTGATATAGTGTATAGTGTATGTTGATAGTGTGATATAGTGTATAGTGTATGTTGATAGTGTGATATAGTGTATGTTGATAGTGTGATATCGTGTATAGTGTATGTTGATAGTGTGATATAGTGTATAGTGTATGTTGATAGTGTGATATAGTGTATAGTGTATGTTTACAGTGTGATATAGTGTATGTTATAGTGTGATATAGTGTATGTTGATAGTGTGATATAGTGTATAGTGTATGTTGATAGTGTGATATAGTGTATAGTGTATGTTGATAGTGTGATATAGTGTATAGTGTATGTTTACAGTGTGATATAGTGTATGTTATAGTGTGATATAGTGTATGTTGATAGTGTGATATAGTGTATAGTGTATATTGATAGTGTGATAGTGTATAGTGTATGTTTACAGTGTGATATAGTGTATGTTATAGTGTGATATAGTGTATGTTGATAGTGTGATATAGTGTATAGTGTATGTTGATAGTGTGATATAGTGTATAGTGTGATATAGTGTATAGTGTATGTTTACAGTGTGATATAGTGTATGTTATAGTGTGATATAGTGTATGTTGATAGTGTGACATAGTGTATAGTGTATGTTGATAGTGTGATATAGTGTATAGTGTATGTTGATAGTGTGATATTGTGTATGTTGATAGTGTGTTATAGTGTATGTTGATAGTGTGATATAGTGTATGTTGATAGTGTGATGTAGTGTATGTTATAGTGTGATATAGTGTATGTTGATAGTGTGATATAGTGTATGTTGATAGTGTGATATACCTGTAGTGTATAGTGTATGTTGATAGTGTGATGTAGTGTATGTTATAGTGTGATATAGTGTATGTTGATAGTGTGATATAGTGTATGTTGATAGTGTGATATAGTGTATAGTGTATGTTTACAGTGTGATATAGTGTATGTTGATAGTGTGATATAGTGTATGTTGATAGTGTGATATAATGTATGTTGATAGTGTGTTATAGTGTATGTTGATAGTGTGATATAGTGTATAGTGTATGTTTACAATGTGATATAGTGTATGTTGATAGTGTGATATAGTGTATGTTGATAGTGTGATATAGTGTATAGTGTATGTTGATAGTGTGATATAGTGTATAGTGTATGTTTACAGTGTGATATAGTGTATGTTATAGTGTGATATAGTGTATGTTGATAGTGTGATATAGTATATAGTGTATGTTGATAGTGTGATATAGTGTATAGTGTATGTTGATAGTGTGATATTGTGTTATAGTGTATGTTATAGTGTGATATAGTGTATAGTGTATGTTTACAGTGTGATATAGTGTATGTTATAGTGTGATATAGTGTATGTTGATAGTTTAATATAGTGTATGTTTACAGTGTGATATAGTGTATGTTATAGTGTGATATAGTGTATGTTGATAGTGTGATATTGTGTTATAGTGTATGTTGGTAGTGTGATATAGTGTATTGTGTATGTTTACAGTGTGATATAGTGTATGTTATAATGTGATATAGTGTATGTTGATAGTGTGATATTGTGTTATAGTGTATGTTGATAGTGTGATATAGTGTATAGTGTATGTTTACAGTGTGATATAGTGTATGTTATAATGTGATATAGTGTATGTTGATAGTTTAATATAGTGTATGTTTACAGTGTGATATAGTGTATGTTATAGTGTGACATAGTGTATGTTATAGTGTGATATAGTGTATGTTATAGTGTGATATAGTGTATGTTATAGTGTGATATAGTATATGTTGATAGTTTAATATAGTGTATGGTGTATGTAGACGGTATAGTTCAGAGTAATGTCTATTCAGTATTTCAAGTCTGGATATCCCAGTCTCCAAACCTATTATAACTCAAAGATGATTTCAGCAATCGCGATAATATTTCTAACATTAGGATGTGAATATTTACGGCCTGTTTACTCCAGCCCTTCCTTGGTTACAAGAGGTTGGGGATCACAATGTCTACAATATCATAATTAACCCTTTCAAGATACAACACGCATGTCTTTTCTGTTTCATGGCTATTATTAGACTATCTTATTCAGATTATGAAAGGTATATGGGAGTCCGAGGGTTAATTGATATAGTTTCTTCCCTTTTCATTCTCACAGATCCTTCCTAAAGCTGTATGAATTCGTCTAATGATAGCCAGAATATACTCTCAAAACGAGTCATGATAGTCAAAGGGTAAATAGGGTATAGTGTATGGTATTAATATGATCTAGTATAATGTTTATGAGTGTTCTATCATATCCCAATATCGAATATATTAACAAAAATAGCTCTGGAGAACAGTGTCTTTATAAATATTCCAATAGCATGCGTGTCGACAGGAAAGTCCAGCGTACAGCGTTTATACAGTTATATTAACCCCTTGAGGATTATGACGCATTTCAACAGTCTATTTTGGCTATCATTAGACGATTTCATAGAATTTAGAAAGGATCTCTCGGAATCAAAGGGGTTACATATATCTCAATTAACCCTCTGAGTACCAAAATTCCTTCCTAAACAGAACAAAATCGCCTAACAATTGCCAGAATATACTGTCAAAACGCGTCATAATCCTCAATGAGTTACTTTACAAGCTATTCATTATGACAAGGTGAGAAACCGTGATCATAATCTCTTTTCATTCAGGAAGGGTTGGAGCAAACAGGCTGTAAATATCCATTCCTCTTTTCTGGCTTACCAAATGTTAAAAATTACTTTCAATTATGCACATCTTTATTTGTTTTTTAATTATTGGGGTTGAAGGTCGGGATTGCTTGCCTCGATATAGTAAACAGACTTCAACACTTTCAGTACCGGTGACATCCTTTACATTATATGCTGGCAACTATTAGACGATTGTATTCAGTTTAAGAAGGGCGTCAAGCAACTAACAGGCTTCGAACTATCTCACCTAACCCTTTCACTACCACATACCCTTCTTAAGCTGCACAAAATCGTCTAAATATTGATTGAATAAAATAATATAGCCGTCACCGGGACAGAAGGTGTTACATACGAGTGTCTTGACGGTGTAGTCCAGTGCTGAGTGTGTTGAAAGATAGAGAGCCCAATGTAATGTGTGCAAACAGAAAAAACCCGGCGTCATGCTATACCTTGTTCGTTTTAAGTAGGCCAGAAATCGTGACCATAAACCTCAATAAAACGACTAGAGTAAATTAGCTAATATTTCTACCATTTGGGAAGAGTCAGCCAGGGAATAGGTGTGGAAATGTACAGCCCATTTGCTCTAGCGCTGTTTGAGTTACAAGAGGTTATAGTCAATATTTATGGTCTACCTATAATGAATACACTATAATATCTTTAGCAGCAAATTGTATTAGATGACCTAAGTCGGAGTCTAATTTTGCTGCTCTGGAATCTAATGTATGGTAATATTACATTATATCGTAATGGAGCCTTGATTATACAGTATAGTTCATTCAGTATTGGTAGGCCAGAAATCGTGGCTCCGAGCCTTTGTAACTCAAAAAGGGCTAGTGCAAATGGGCTGAAAACGTCCACACCTATTCCCTGGCTGACCCTTCCTAAATGGGAGAAAAATTTGCTGAAATACTCTAGTCGTTTATGTATAAAAGAGGTTAGAGGTCAAGATGTTTAGCTTACCTATAATGAATGAACTCTTGTAACACATAATCAAATATAAAATAGAATTAGAAACATATCCAACTAAATCGTCTGATTATTCATAGCGGATTCCAGACACTGATACAAATCCGCTGATAAAACTAGTTATATGACGCCGGTCATACCCCTCCAATGCGATTGTATTGTTTGCGTCTTATTCTGGCAAATATTGAAATGTTTTTACAGATTATGTACAACCTCCCTTTGATTCCAACAGACCCTTCCCAAACTGAAAAAAATCCCCGGTGACAAGCCAGTATGAAATGAGGAAAGGTGCCATCGCATTGAAGTGGTTAACCCTTTCAAGATAAAATACGTATGTCTGTCTGTTCCCTGGCTATTGTTAGACCATTATATTCAGATTAGGATGGGTATATGGATGAGGGTTAATTAAGATAGTTTTTACACTTTCAATTCCCACCGATCCTTCCTAAACTGTATGCCATCGTCTAATGATAACCAGTATAATCTGTCAACACGCGCCATGATCCTCAGAGAGTTAATGGTTTCCTGTCACCCTACAACAATCCAACTGTCAGCTACGGTCCCCAAATGACAGCTTCGGTCCACAAATGACAGCTTCGATCCAAACTTCTGCTGCTGCTGTGCTGTATTGTGGTGCGATGAGCGAGTTGGTGTGTGTGTGTGTGTGTGTGTGTGTGTGTGTGTGTGTGTGTGTGTGTGTGTGTGTGTGTGCAAGTTGTGGGGGTCGCGGCTCGAGCTAGACGTTTGGGGGGACAAATTTCATGAAAACCCCTTGAGGATTATGAAGCATTTTGACCGTTTTTTCTGGTTGTCTTTAGACGTCGTTAATCAACTTATGAAGGAAGAATGGTCATCCAAAGGGTAAATACTATATCAATTAACCCACTGGCTTCTATATACCCTTCCTAATCTGAATAAAATCGCTTAATAATAGCCCGAATAAACTGTAATGACGCGTCATAATTCTCAAGGGGTTAATTTTGATGGTACAACACAAAATCTTTCATCGTCTTTTTCGGCCAACATTTCTTCCTGCAACATTTTGTTTTAGATTGTTAGTATTGATATTAGACTGGATATAGTTTAATTAATAAGCGCACTGAATATAACTTAAGGGGGGGAGGTTGTTGTTTTCTGGCCCACCTTCTCCCTCATGTTTAGCCCCATTAGTTTTCAGACTTTAAGACGTTCGGCCCATTAGTTTGGCGATTTAAGGACATTTTACCCAATGTCTACGTCATTATTAAGACCTTTCGTGCCATCCAGGTGTCGATTTTTTCCTGGCGGGTGATAGCGAGCCTGTAAATTAGGAAAAACCTGCCTTTTTTTCTACCGAAAAATGTACGAACTTATCTAGAATCTTGGGGATTCTGTTTTTTAAACTTGATGGAGTTCTAGGGAGGATACTAGATAAATATATACATCGACCACTAAATAAACCTTTTCCCACTTAAATCATAAGTATTCAGGTCCAAAGTTGTTGAGTGATCTTATGGTACTGGCTTAAGACCCACACCTGCATTGTGACGCCCTTCTCCCTTTCCTGTTGGATAACATTAAACAATTTGACTGGTTCTAGGAAGGGTCCATGGCAGTTAAAAGGGTTATTTGACATACGCTTGACCCCATTCGAGCCCAAGATATGCTTCCTAAGCTGAATCATATCGTCTAAATGTAACCAGAATGAAGAGCATGAAAGCGCCATTGTATAATTACAGAATTAAGGGATTTTCACACGAGAAATTTGATTGTCAACTTTTGATGGCTAACATTGTCCAGCAACATTTTTGGTATCATTTGCACTGGTCTCGGGAATTAACCTATTCAGCACGATGACGTCATTTTAGATTTTACTCTGGTTAATATTAGACGATTATGTGCAAATATGGAAAGACCTTTGTTATTCAGAGGGTTAATTGGTATTGTATTTGCCCGACTTTGTAGATTATTTTCTGGTTAACAATAAACGATTGTTTGCAAATAAAGGAAGACTTATGATATTCAGAACGGTATTGATATAGTATCTGCCCGTTTGAGGTTTAAAGGTATGGAATAAGCAAAAAGAAAGAAATTTATCTAGTGGTAGCCAGAATAAGACAAAAATTACGTCATCGTATCGAAAGGGTTAAGCTGAGGATAGAAATGTTTATGTGACACCATTCTTATAAAAGTTGAAGTCAGAAGCTGCCAGACCAGTGTTGTCAATGTATAACAATATACACAAATCTGCATAACCCGCCACGGTCTAGCTCTCGCCACAACGACCAACAGTGTGCCTGAAACCAAAGCAAACCTCCGACTCTCCAACAAGGGCACGATATTAGATATGAAGACAGCTCGCTACCTCACCATCTAGAAATCGAAAACCAGAAACTGTCTTGGACAACTTAATTTACCGAACATAACCTTCCCCATATTTGGTTAAGTTAGCTAGTTAGTTACTCTAATATCCACTGTAGCCACACATAATAAAGTATATATATATCAAAGATCGTGCTGGTATTTGGCCATTTCAACGGCTCCTTTCTATTTTCGTCTAATTTCATCATACAACAAACTAAAGGTATATTAGAGTACTTATGCAACCATAGCTTACCAAATATATGTTGGTTTAATTTAGTAGGTTATGTTAGGCTAGTTACGCTTTATTTAATGGTGTAATAATTTGTAGAGCTGAGTAGCGATATAACCAGGTAGCGAAATGTCTATCAACCTAATATCATAGTCACATACAGTATGCTCCAGCCATTTTACAACCAACTCCACCAAGCCCAGTAAACTAAATCAAAGTTCACTATACTCCCCCTTAATAATTCATCACCTTACAAATCCAGACAATGCTAGCAACTCTTAAGATTAAGGTTTATACAATATGTTTGGTCTCTAACAAAGCTAGCAAGGTATTCCTAGATGATACCTATCAAGATTTACTGGAGTACTAAGACATATATTCTGTCAGTCTTCAATTTCAGTGATAATAATTATTAGATAACCTTAGCACATTCAGCATAAGGTTGACGCTTTGTTCGATATACTGTGGCTATCCATAGTCGATTTGATTCAGCTTGCGAAGAGAATATGGCAATCAAAGGGGTACATAATTATGTTTATCCACTTAAAACTTTGATAACCACATCCCTCTCTTAGCTTACTCAAATTGTCTAACCGTAACCAGAATATGATAAAACAATGCGTTATGATATACTGCAAGGGGTAATGTTGGAGTTGAAGGAGTGGAGAGCTGGTTGAGTTGGTAGAGTTGATCACATTATAGGTGGGGCTACATGGGAGATTTTGCAAACAACTCTTAATCCGACATTTTATTCTGGCGACATCGGGAGAATGTTTTTGCTTTGGTATGGGTAACTAAATTGATGGTAGATTATATCTATTTACATAATTCTCATAAACTATTAATTCAGAAACCATCAGATCAAAGTTGCGGAAAAAAAAGTTACGGGAAAAATCTCGTGTAAATGCTCCTTATCTGGTGCACTAGTGGCATATATTATATGTAATGACTGGTGACTTACAATCAATAGGACGGCTAGTACTCTGTTAAAATGGCTGTCAGACTTAATGATCTATCACATAATGCTTTAGTTCTTGAAACTTGAGTACGAGCAGCATTGTCTAGCTTGACTCAAATACTCCTGACTCTTAAGTAACACTGAAGTACATGAACTTAAACAATATCCGATTACATAGGACTTTAAGCTTTATTTGAATATATAACTCATGATTCTAAAGTATACAGTACATGGCATTAACATTACTGAAATGCTTACAGTTAAGCAATATCCAAGTACAAGCATTTCTAGCCAATATTGAAGTTGATGGGATATATTACTGCAAACAAAAAATGAGCATTTACATTATATTATTGAACGAATTTTAAGTTCTTAATATTTGTTCAGAACAACCACATCTTATACTGTATATTTATAATAGGGTTAATGTTAAATATTCATATCTCTTGTTAACGAATTTTCCATACAATCACCTTGTATAAATTGCTAACTATTTATATCTGTCATGTACTGAATGTTTTCGAGTCACCACAAATCAAGCGAAGTGTGATAACCCCATTAAGTTGACCGAGGTGGGGCTAGGGAGGCATGCGGCTGAGTTGGGAAACAAAACATTTCCTATTAGATGGTGCTTTCCAACATATCCTCAGAGCAATCCAAGTACACTATATTCCATTTCATGCATCAAAAATATTATGAGACAATTCATTTATAGGTTACAATCACAAGGTTAATTCTAATAAAACTATAATAGCATGGCTCATAAGACTGTTGTAAAGAGCAACACCTAGCAAGATGTTTCTGCTTCATATTGTAGCCGACTTTTTATATCCTGGCACAACCCAGAGCAGAATAGTCCTACCCATTTTCTTAGACCCTATCACGATAACCCAGTCCTATACATATACTTGGTTCCTGGTTGACAAGGGCTTTATTAACTACACACCATCAGAGAATAAATTGCATTAATTTGCTAAAAAGAAATATATATTTTTCACTGTCTCTCATGTTAAGCAACAACTTCTATGCCCAATGATGCAAATACAATCAAATTGCCACCTAACCATAGCTTATCGTGTACTGGGTCTATCAAAAGTTGCTAACGATAATAAATGAGGCGGCGCAAACCCGAGCTAGACTAGACAAAGCACTCTTCAGTATTGAGGCTAGGGTCTGGAGGAGAGTTTTCCAGGCCCATATACAATGCGTTTCCAGGTTCTTGACCACCTGACGTCACTGAATGATCAAAGGAGCGGCCACTGGAACGGTCACTGGAATGGTCAGTGGAGTAGTCACTGTGTCTCTCTCCAGCTGGTCGTTTTACTCGCAGACTCTTTGTACGTCTTAACGTATCATTGAGAGGCTCTTCGTTCATATCTTCCTGCCCTGGATTCTCCTTCACAATTTCAGGGGCAGGTAATGTATATGTTTGGCTCATAGGTCTTTTCTTTTTACGCTTGCTCGCTCGGACAGTTCGCCTAATAGGAGCATCTATAACACTGTAGTGCTCACTAGAGGGTGTAGGTTGACGGGGTGCTGAGGCTTGATGAGTGGTAGGTGCAGTAAAGGGTTCCAGGGAGGTGTAGGTGTGCAGAGAGGAAGTATCACCATCAACAAAGGTGTAGGCAGCATGTGAGTGTCTGCGGCAAGTGCAATGGGGATCCCTACAGTTCCGCCCCTGCATGACGATGTAGTCACAGGAGGGAGGGGAACAGCAGGGTCGAGGGGGTGGAGGTGCCTTGTACATGGCTGTGGGCTCGTGCAGGTATGAAGCCCGGCGGTCTATCTCCGAGGGCGTGGTGAGGCCCGTGGTGGAGGTGAGGACGGAGGAGGAGGAGGGGAGCGGCAAGGATGACGGTGGCACCAAGGACGGCAGTGTAGATGACTTGAAGGAGTTATCAGACATGTACACTGGCAGGCTGGTATAAGTTTGTCTTTGAGGCATTAACTCTACCAGCTTCTTCCAGAAGTGCTTGTCGCCCCACCGCAACTTTGAACTTTTTCTTATCACTGCCTTCAAATCGGCATCAAAGGAGGAATAGGATACATTATCATAATAAACAGCAATTACATTCATGTCACCTTCCTTCAACCCATCCACATGTGCCTTTTTGAATACAGAGTTTTTCCATTCATTGTCCACATAATTCTTAGAGAGAACAACAATTGTTCTCCTACTAAAATTTAGTGATTGAGTAATAAACTCAGAAAGTCGGCTATTTTCACTAAAGTCACGAGAGTGAAGACACAATTTATAACTGGGACAGTTGCCTTCCAGTTTTGTGGCCACAACATCACGCACAAAACTGGCATCATGAGCACTGTAACTGATGTATGCATCAAACACCTTGCCATCCTCTTCTTGACAGTATGATGGAGGGTTGCTCATGGCCAGTTTGTTAGCAGTGGCTGCCTTCCTACGAGCCACCAACATTGCCACCACTACAAGAGCACTGATGAGAGCCACACCACCACACAAACCACCAGCCAGGAAAGGAAGTTGTCTCTGACCAAATTGGTACTGTGTGACCCTCTGTTGTCCATTGATACAAGTAAAGTCTGGGAGAACTATACCAGGTCCCACTATCCCAGATTCTCCATGTACGCAAAATACTTCCTCAGGGTTTATTAGCAGTTCTGGCTGAGCTCTCTGCCACTCTCGTACAGATTCAATAAACTGGCATTCACAGTTCCAAGGATTATTAGCTAATGACACCATATTTAGGTACTGATTGTTGCTGAGAAGCCAAACTGGTAAGTCAACAATGAAATTGTTATCCAATCGCAGTATCTCCAGACTTTTTAATCCTTGGAAAGTGGCATTGTTAACAAATGAAAGACGATTATTGTGGAGGTACAGCTCTTTCAGTCGTTGGAGACCATAGAATTCAAAACCATTCAATTGAACTATCATATTATCCTGGAGATGAAGTGATCTGAGAGAAACTAGTCCATGAAAAGTACGATTCTGGAGTGTTTGAATCTGAGAACTGTTGAGGTAGAGCTGTTGGATGCTATGACGGCCAATAAAGTGATGAGCATGTAGCACCTGTAAATTGTTTCCATCAAGCAGTACTACAGTAGCATCCATTGGCACTCGATCAGGCAAGCGATCAAGACTACCACCCGAACAATCCACCAAATTCATAGACCAGGTATCATCATGAAAGCAGGAACATGCATCAGGACACTTCATTTGGCAATCACAAGCTATAAAGTCACAGCAATGGCAGAGAGCAAAGCAGTGTGTAGCATATGGACACAGGTAGTTCTCCGGGGATGTATTCATAACACTTGTTGTAATAGGCATTCCACCGCGTGAGTGAGCCAAGGTGCATGTCACAAAAGCCAAGTCATCTATTCGTGGTTGAAGGTAAACTACTTCAGTTGGCTCAGGAGTGGTAATAGTTTCCTCTGATGATCCATAAAGCCACTCCATTTCGCAGTCACACACAAGTGGATTGTCTGCCAGTAAAACCATAGTACTGCTGTGGTTGTCTGTTGTTCCTCGTACACTGATGGCCTTTGGGTTTATCCTCTGCAATACATTCTTCCTCAAATCGATGTGTTGGACATCCAATTTATCCCTGAATGTATTTGGCAAGATTCTACTAATGTTGTTATTATGCAAAATTACAGTTTTGATGGTGTTTGGAAGAGACACCTCAGTCAGCCTTCGGATAGCATTATTACTAGCATCAAGAACCTGTAGAGTTAGCTGACTGTGCACTTTATAGAAATTCCCCAACTGTTCTAATTTATTATTACTCAGATCCAGGGTGATCAGTTGCCTTGGAATGAAGGCATAGTCAAACATCTTGATTTTGTTATGTTGCAGTTCAAATGTCTCTAAATGTTCGAGGCCTGCAAATACCCCATTTATGTCACTCAGTTCATTTCTAGCCAATATGAGATGTTGTATTGT
The DNA here is from genome assembly GCA_032716605.1 of Paralithodes platypus. Classification (NCBI taxonomy): domain Eukaryota; kingdom Metazoa; phylum Arthropoda; class Malacostraca; order Decapoda; family Lithodidae; genus Paralithodes; species Paralithodes platypus. The sequence goes on along the minus strand of CM064487.1, from coordinate 55,024,910 downwards.
AGGCATGCCCTCAAAGGAGCCTTCGTTTACCATCTTCATTTGGTTACTTCTTGCATCTAAGGTTTTTATAGAGGCTAAGCCCAAGAAGCACCCCCGTGTGAGTGTTGAAAGACGATTCTGGCTGATGTTTAAGGATTCTAAATTGCTAAGACCATTAAAGAGGAAAGGCTGAATGGTGGTAATCTCATTCATGCTGACATCAAGCATCTTGAGAAAAGAGAGATTTTCAAGAGCTGTTGGAATTGCTTGGAGGTGATTCTCAGCAAGATAAACCTCTTTTAGATTAGAACTGTGACGAAGGGCAAGAGGGTGAAGTTCAATGAGAGAATTATTTGTGAGGTGAAGGAGACTAAGGCCCACCAGACCTTTCAAGCTTCTCTCTCCCAGACTTAGCACAAGGTTGTGGGAGAGGTCGAGGACATATAGGTTGGAGAGAGAGGTAAAGCTTCCATCCTCAAGGCTTTGTATACTGTTGTGAGACAGATCCAAGTGTTGTAAGGAGCTAAGATCTCGGAGCAGCGGTTGTGTGATGGTGGCCAGAGCATTATGTGACAAGTTCAGTATCACTAATCGACGTAAGCCCTTCAGAAGATCATTATGGCTGCTGTCTAAGTACAAGTTGTTGTGAGACATATCTAAGACTTGTAATTCAATCAATCCTCGAAAGACCCAGGAGTTGAGGGCAGTGAGTGAGTTGTTGTTTACATATATCCTCTCTAAAGCTGGATTTTCAATAAATGTTCCATTCTGTAGTGCAATTATATGATTATTAGATAAATAGAGCACTTGTAAGGCTGATATTCCTCGAAAGGCTTCACTGGCTATGAGTCTAATATCATTATTACGTAGATGGAGCTCCCTGAGGCCAGCCAAAGAGCGGAAGCTATCTGCGGGAAGCCGTACAAAGTCATTGTGGTCAAGTATTAGTTCCTGCAAAGAGTGGCCGCACCCTGACTCACTCCTTACAGCATCATCACTCCCACTGAACCCTAAGGGAGTGAAACTGAAAGTCGTGTTTGAGATGTTTAGGGCCAAAGCTTCCAGTAGAGCAGGATCACCAAAACCCAATTCCAATACTGCCTGCAGACGATTGTGTGAGAGATCCAGACTATGCAACGCCAGTGGCCCACAGAATGCTCGTGGTGGCAAAGTCCAAATGTTGTTATGGGCAAGATTTACGTACTCCAGAGTGGCAGAAAGTGACCCCTCTGTTAGTTCCAGCGCTGCCCTCTCTCCGTTGTGGCTGGTGACTTCTAGTTGTCGCAGCCGACCCAGACCGTCCAGCGACCCTGGCGGCAGACCGACCAGTTGACACCGTTGCACTCGCAGCTGCTCCACTCCCTCCAATCCCTGCAAAAGAGAACAGTTGTCAGTACCTTCTTTATACTCTTTTAGAAACATAAGTATTAGTATTTGTTATATATTATATATATATTACATAGTGTTATAAAGCACTCTCTCTCTCTCTCTCTCTATATATATATATATATATATATATATATATATATATATATATATATATATATATATATATACAGGGTGTCCCAGTAGGAAAGGTCATAACTTTAGGAATCGATAAAACAAGGCATTCTAAGCCTACACTGTTCCTTAACTAATATTCCAAATATCAACCGTTATAGAGATATTGCATGTTGAAAATGGTATTTTCCTATATATTTCACCATAAAACTGGCCATGCTGTCCAAGTGGCTATAACAACTCTATCTAATGGCTATTATTTGCCATGTTATTATAAAGATATCATAATGTTGTAAGTTACAAAATTATTATAGACATGTTAGCTCACTTTGGAACAGTTGGAAACTATTTGACATGGGTGAGTTCATTACAGTGATGCAGGGGAGGACACTATATAAAAACTTCAATATATTTTTAACCGTTGAGATTTGGACTTTTTGTTATAGAAAATGTTATGCTTAGATTACTTTGTTATATAATTTCCTAAACTTATGCCCTTTCCTCCTGGGACGCCCTGTATATATATATATATATATATATATATGTGTGTGTGTGTGTTTGTGAGTAAACACGCGAATTATTTCGTCTGTATAACGAAAGTATTGACGTAAAGTATGTATGCTTTGAACTGTAAAATTCAAAGAGCTTCATTGCAACATATTTTGTGCGAGGAAAACACGTCTTGCATTCCTAAGTTATCCACAGTGGTGATCCAATATACACAACATTGACGAACGACAATGAAACAAAGAAATATCATACAGTGGACTGTGGAAAGCAGAAGATATATGGCTTATATAATTTTGACTATAATATAGGAAAGAGAGAGAGAGAGAGAGAGCGAGAGACAGAGAGAAAGTTATATATATATATATATAATATATATATATATATATTATATATATATATATATATATATATATATATATACCGGTATATATATATATATATATATATATATATATACTGTATATATATATTTATATATATATATATATATATATATATATATATATATATATATATATATATATATAATTATATATATATATATATATATATATATATATATATATATATATATTATATATACAGTATATATACCGGTATATATATAAAAGAAGTGTGGATGTTTACGTATTCTCTTTATAACAACAGGAGGGATTCTAACTTCCTCTCTCAATCCACCGTGTATTCCTGCAACCAACCAACATTAAATGAAGGTTATTATTTTAATTTGACCAGGCAAAATATTCATGGGCCGAGTCTTGGATAATTATTATGGCTGTTGCTATAACGGTGACTTTTTTTTTTTTAGTTTTATTTTATTTTTTTATTTTTTTTATTTACATATTGCGTAAAGTTTTAATTGTTTATCTTAGCCTGGCCTGTATCGGGCCAGGGCGCTCCCACACAAAATATATGCATACACCTCACGCCAACTTATGAAAAAAAAAAAAAAAAAAAATGTAAGAGAATAGAGGGTATCCCTATATATTGTGCACAGGATTTAATTCCCTGTTGCCCCAAAGAAATAACACTAAATATTCGAATAATATTTTGCTATAGTGGGATCTAAAACTGTAGGGAGCTTTAAGAAAAAATTGGATAAGCATATGGACGAGAAGGGTTGGGTGTGAAGGGGGATCAGCCGGGTTGGGCCAATCAGCGCTCTGCAGACCTCCATAATCCTGCGTTAATCTCTAACCGTTTTGGTAAGATGATCCTCAGGGTATTAGAGTGTGAAGCCTATAATTGGGCTTTGTAATTAATTGGGGTTGTGTGGGACAGGGATCTGCCTTGCTTGGGCCAATCGCCTTTCTGCAGACTCCCATTTTCTTATGTTCTTATGTTCTTAAAACAAAATATATGATGAGACACAAAATAAAGATGAGATAAATAGTAATCTTTCTTTGCAACCTAACAATATGCAGACTAGAATATCCCAGTAAAATGTTAACAAATAATAATTGCCCCTTAATTAGCCTCGGTATCCAGGAAGTCACAGAGGAGAGAAATAAAGAAAATAGACAAAACTCCGTGGTTGCGGCGGGGAAAAATATTAATTCATCCTTTTCCTCTCTGTGCGAAGTTTGTCCCTTAAATAAACATTCGCTTATTTTTGCCCACGAAGTCTGAAACGCGTTTTCTCTTTTTTTTCTGTTTTTTTTTTTTTGTTAAGCCTTAATTACAAGGGTTGACGTGAGACCAGCAAACCCAGACCACTTTCTGGCAAAGGTCATCATTGAGCATATATGGTCCTTTTGCTCGCAGGTCACTTCGCGTCAGTTTACCAGAAAGGGCAGAATATATGGAGTGTTAATTGGTTTGTTTATGGGCTAGAAATGCATGCACTTGGATATTGCTTAACTGTAAACATTTCAGTAATGTTAATGCCATGTACTGTATACTTTAGAATCATGAGTTATATATTCAAATAAATTTTAAAGTCCTATGTAATCGGATATTGTTTAAGTTCATGTCAAGGGACTGGGGTTCTCGCATAGGGGCTCCAGTCCTGACGTTATTCTTGACTTACAGTGTGCTGGCTTAATAATCCAATAGGGTTGATAGCCTCTGAAGTCCTATTTTAACTAACTAACGTTTGTTTATATTGAAACCAGGGGATAAGGAGGCAAGGTTTATTTTTTGGTTTATTTATTTATTGATTAATATATTTATTAGTTTCCTCGCTAGACATCCATCAAGCTTAAAAAAAAAACCCGTAGACCCCCCTTCGAGATATATTTGTAAACCCGTAGACCCCCCTTCGAGATATATTTGTAAATTTTTCGGTAGAAAAATGTCCCGGTCGAAGGCAGGTTGCACCTAAAACTTCAGGCTCGCTATCGCTCGCCAGGAATAAAATTGACGCCTAAATGGCATGAAAGTACCTAATATTGATAAAGAAATAGGATGAAAGGTCTTAAAATCGCCAAACTAACGGAAAGAATGTCTTAAAATCTCATAACTAATGGGGCTATACATGAGGAAGAAGGGAGTCCAGGAAAAAGCAACTACTTTCCCGTTAACATGTGTACATCATCCACTCCAGTAACTGGACTGGCTCCCGAGTGTATTCCAGCCTGGACCAGACTACAGGCCGACCTTCACCCGGCCAACGTACTGCTACTGACAAATGTTCGTGAGCTCCTGCGATTTCATTTATGCAAATATATCCATTTAGATTGATGTTCAGATAAAATCAGCTATATAATAATAAATCCATAATATGTATTTATTAATATATAGCTAATTTGATCTCAACATCAATCTAAAGAAATATATTTACATAAAGAAAATCGCAAGAATTCACAAACATTTGTCAGTAGTTGTACAGAGCACTATAACCACTCAGCCAACGAACGTCCGGAGCGAGGTTGATGCAACACAGTTAAGTGAAGGTAACTTGCAGCAGGGTAGTGAAATTTAAACTGGCTCCCATTGTGATACATAGAGAAAATGTTTCATCCCCATGTTTTGCTAGAAAGCGTAATGTGCCGTTTAGTAACTGCATATTGATGCATATTTTTGTTTACCTGTCACGCTTAGCAACATTTTTGGCGCTAAACCAGTGCAGAATATTGTCTATTTGAGTATCTATATCTATATAAGCATTGTCGGCCAGTTCATATCTTGGTCCCTTTCCAGTAAACAATGGCACCTATCTCCATTATATATTAGCTAAACTTTGACGAATCCTTATTTTGGAATTACCTTAACACTATATGGCCCAGCCTCTTGTGGGGTATTATATTGTGCATAATTATTATTGAGGACTTTGCTTTTTTTATTTAGTTGTTTTTCATTTTCGAGCAACTACAGGCTTGCTATGGCTCGCCTAGAAATAAAATCGACACCTGAATGGGGTGAAGCATCTTATTATTGCCAAACATATGGAGTAACACGTCCTAAAATCTCCAAAGTAATGGGGCAAAACAGGGGAGATCTAAAAAGACCGTCTTATTATCGCCAAACGTATGGAGTAACGTGTCTTATAATCTCCAAACAGATGAAGAGAAACAGGGGAAGTAAAAAGATACCCCCCTCCGACCAATAGGGTTAGCCCTTTTCTATTGCACTAGACATATTGAAGGCCTTCGATAGAGTCTGGCACAAATCTCTAATTTGTAAACTACCCTCCTTCAGTTTTTATCCCTCATCTGTGCCTTTATCTCCAATTTCCTTTCTGGCCGTTCCATAGCTGTGGTTGTGGACGGCCATCGTTCACTTGATCATCCTATCAACTCCAGTGGTGATGGGCTGGTCTATCAGAGTGAGAGTTGAGCATTCTCTGCCATACCCATAGCTTACTCTGACTGTTCCTTTTACCTATGTATTTTCTAGATCTCAAATGACGGCGTCTCTTCCGTGGATTGACCTCCCTACTGCCAACCTAGAGATTGGCAGATTTTTTTTTTTTTTCTATGTGAGTGAGGGAGGCAAAAGGCAGAACTGCCGTCACATGTTTCCTTTGCCCCTCAACTTTCCCTTCATAATTGCTGAGGGGCACAGGGCCTTGGGTGGGGCTTTGGTATCCCGGGCGTTTCCGCACCCTCCTCAGCTCCCCGCCTTGGAGTGGCTTCGGTCACCCGAGTTTTATTTGTGGTAAGCAGGGAAGGCTTAGTGGGGGCGCTCGTTTATGGCCTTGGCCTTGCTAGGGACCTTTGGGCTGTTCGGCCAGACAGCCTGGGGAACAGCAACAACAACAACAACTCCAGTGTTACTCAGGGATCTGTCCTATATTCAATTCTCTTTCAACTCTTTCAATTCTTCTCAACTGTACCTCAAGTCCTATCTATACATATGCTGATGACTCTACTTACACTACTCAACTAGTTATTCAAAACGCCCTAGGATGCAATCGCTCCAAAACTCACGAAATAGTGCCTGGGCAAGCTTGTCTTCTGATCTATCATCCATTTCCAATTGGGGCAGAGAAAATCTTGTTGCTTTCAATCCTTCCAAAACCCGATTTTTCCATTTAACTACCATTGAATAACTCCCACAGGACTAGCCCTTATACTTCAACAATACAATAATCAACCATTCATCTTCTCTCAGGACTCTCGGTGCCTCTTTTTCTTCTGATCTCTCTTGAAAAGACCATATTACCATGGCTTCCCAGAAGCTAGGTGTGCTCAACCGCCTCAGGGGGTTCTTTATCCCTGCACAGCTTCTTTCTCTGTACAGGAGCACAGTGCATCCATGTATTGAGTATTGTTCGCATGTGTGGGGAGCATCACTTCTAGACAAAGTAGAAAAGAAAGCCTTTTGTCTCATAAACTCACGTCCACTCACCGATTCTCTGTAATATATCTCTCTTCGCAGCAATGTTGCAGCTCTCTCGCTATTCTATCGCTACTACAATAATCAATGTTCCTCAGAGCTCTCAAAGTGTATACCACCTCTACGTAGAGCACGTAATACCCGTCTTGCAACAAAATCCCACCCCTACTCTGTTCAACTCTCGAACCCAAGAGTGAAACGATATTCCCAGTCTTTCTTCTATTCAATAGCTGAGCTCTGGAACTCCCTCCCTGAATCCATCTTTCCTTCAACCTATGACTTAATTAAGTTGTTTCAAACTCTGTGTGTCCAGGCATTTTGGCTCAAACATTCCTTGATTTAGGCCATGTCACTCTTTCAACTCTGGGGGAAGCACTCGTCACAGGCATTTTTGCCTTTTGTCTCCCTCATCCACATAGAAAAAAATATATATATTATACTAAGCTATTCACCAGATGTAACAAATGGAGCATAATATATTCTAGGGTGGGCGGCAACACTTGTCAGCGAACTGACCGATAGCCGACTTTGTACATTTATGAAGGGGTTTGGTGAGGAGGGTTACGTGTTGTGTTAGAATAGTTGAACATTTACCTCCTTGGGGTTCTATGTGTGGAGAGAGAGAGAGAGAGTGAGAGAGAGAGAGAGAGTGAGAGAGTGAGAGAGAGAGAGAGAGAGATTGAAAGTGAGTGAGAGTGAGAATAATCTAAAATACTGGACCGAAAAGAAGACTGAATGGCTAAAGGAATTACAGGAAACGGGATAAAGAGACGCAAACATAATACAGAAAGAAGGAAGGAAACGAATAAGAGAACGTAGGTAATTAGTGAATGTATGGAGAGGGACAAACAACGCACTCATTTCCATATTTACTGGAGCTGTTATTATGATGTTGGTGGTATGTTGTCAGCAGTTATTATGGTTAATGTAGAAGTGTGTGTGTGTGTATCTCTGTGTGTGTATCTGTGTGTGTGTGTGTGTCTATGTGTGTGTGCGAGAGAGAGAGAGAGAGTGTGTGTGTGTGTGGTGGTGGTCTGGTGATTGTAGTATGAATCGCGACTTTACCAATTGAGCTATTATGTCTACCATTTTAGAAGAGCCAATCAGTAAATATGGGTAGAATTTCACAGCACATTTGCTCTAGCCCTTTTTGAGTTACACTGGGGTTAATTGTCAGGATTTTGGCCAACGTATAGTGAATATATTATTATAAGTATTGCTGTGAGTGTGTTGATATTGGTTGTAGTTATAGCAGTGTCAAGGATAGTTGTAGCGTTTGGCATAATGATAGGTATGGTAACATTGGTATACAGCCATAGAATAACATAGTATAGAATATATATTTTAACCACTGAGCCTGATTGCCTTCACAAACAATGTGTTCAATTCATCCTCTACGCAGAAATATACAAATATTTATAATATGCACGTGCTGATAATGACTGGCATATACTGTACAGAATTTTTTTATTTTTTTCTGTGTGATTGAGGGAGGCAAAAGGCAGAACTGCCTATAGCTAGTGCCTCCCCCATAGTTGAAAGAGTGACAGGACCAAAATCAAGGGATGTTCGAGCCAAAATGCCTGGACACACGGAGTTTGAAGCAATTTAAGTCATAGGAAGAGGGAAAGACTGATTCTGGGAGAGAGTTCCAGAGCTCAGCTGTTGAGTAGAAGAAAGTTTAAGAGTAACGTTTCACTCTTGGGTTGGAGAGTTGCGCAGAGTAGGGGTGGGATTGAGTTGCAAGACGGGTACCACGTGCCCTACATAAAGGAGGTGGTATACACTTGGAAAGCTCTGAGGAACACTGATTATTATAGTAGCGATAGAATAGCGAGAGAGATGCAACATTGCAGCGGACAGAGATTGATTGCAGAGAGTTGGTGAGTGGACGGGAGTTAATGATACGAAAGGCCTTCCTTTCAACTTTGTCTAGGAGAGCGGTGTGAGAGGACCCTCCCCACACATGTGAACAATACTCATTACAAGGATGCACTATGCCCCTGTACAGAGCAAGAAGCTGTGCAGGGGAAAAGAACCCCCTAAGGCGGTTGAGCACACCCAGCTTCTGGAAGGCTGCCTTAGCAAGACTGGTAATATAGTCTTTCCAATTGAGAGCAGAAGAAAAAGAGACACCAAGAATATTGAGAGAAGATGAAGGATTGATTTTTGTATTGTTGAAGAATAAGGGATAGTCCGCTGGGAGATCCTGACGGGTAGATAGATGAAGAAATTGGGTTTTGGAAGCATTAAAGGTAACAAAGTTTTCTCTGCCCCAATTGGAGATAGTATTTAGATCAGAATTTAAGAGTTCTATGGCTTCATTACGTTTGTCATTGAGGGATTGCTGGCTGGGGCGTTCTGAAAAGCTAGTGGAGTAGTGTAAGGTTGAGTCGTCTGCGTATGAATGGATGGGAATTGAGGTAGAGTTGAGGAGATCATTTATAAAAATTAGAAAGAGAATAGGAGATAGGACAGAGCCCTGAGGAACACCGGAGTTTATAGGGTGAGGAAGTGAACAATGGCCGTCCACAACCGCGGCTATGGAACGGCCGGAAAGGAAATTAGAGACAGAGGCACAGATGGAGGGATAGAAACCGAAGGAGGGTAGTTTAGAAATTAAAGATTTGTGCCAGACTCTATCGAAGGCTTTCGATATGTCTAGTGCAATGGAAAAAGTCTCACCGAAATCCCAAAAGGAGGATGACCAAGAGTTAGTAAGATATGAAAGAAGATCACCAGTAGAGCGACCCTTAAGGAAGCCATACTGGCGATCTGAGAGCAGATTATGAGAAGAGAAATGCTAAAGAAATTTGGAAGCAAGAATAGTTTCAAAAACTTTAGAAAGACAAGAGATGAGAGCAATTGGACGATAGTTGGAGGGTTGAGAGCGGTCACCCTTATTGGGGACAGGTTGAATGTGAGCAAATTTCCAGCATGAAGGGAAGACGTTAGAGGATAGACAGAGACGAAAGAGTTTGCCTAGGCAGGGAGTTAGCACGGAATTACAGTTTTTGAGAACAACAGGAGGAACACCGTCCGGACTGTACGCCTTATTAGTAACCCAAACATAATAATGTAATATATTTATTTCAGCACTTTCTATTATTCAATAGGGGTATATTTAAACGCTACGTTGTAGGGGATGCTTGTACTCTATGCCATGCAAAAATTGCGGGAAATTTGAACAATTTTGAGTGACTAGATGATTTTACGAAAGTGGAATGACATTTTGCGCTCGCGCGCGCGCACATAGAGATCTGATTTTTTCAGCGAGTCTTAATATTACCATATGTAATAAGATGGTGTAATGCCAGAAACACTAACTCTTATACAGGCTGCCTTGGAGGTCAAGACTTCAGCCTCCCCTTAGCCCAGAGAGGGTAGAAAGTACATCTTTAGAAGAGATTAGGATATTAGGCATAAGTAAGAGAGAGGAGGGTGGAGATGGAGGAATAGCACCGGAATCATCCAATGTTGAGGTAGTGTTATAAGTGTAAGCATAACAATTTAACAAATAATATGTTCATCGTATAACGGGCGACCTAGTGTGTTTGTATAATATATTCATCATATTTAGGTCAGATATCTTGACCACAACCCTCTAGAACTATAAAAAGTCTAGATTAAATTGGTTGTAAATTGCCACACCTAACTCCCTGGCTGATTCTTCCCAAATGGTATGCATATTGGTTTGATTCACTGTAATTGTTAGGAGTTATAGAAGTTATTGGTCAGTATTATTGGCCTAATTATGATTAACAGAGTATTTATGAAGACATCCTTGTGATGGTATGGTGGTAATTAGAGTTGTTTCAGTTATGGAAGTCATGCTGGCACTGAAACAAGCGCATAACATTGGAAGGGCTTGCACTGGCTTTACGATTATGCAAGCTAACTGGTTAACAAATTCAATGATGTTGTAATTGTTTTAGTTAGCGGAATCTCCTATTATGAACGAGTTATAATGAATGTTGTTCAATTAAGTCCGTGCTTAGTCAATGTATTGATTTTGAAAATGTAATGTTACATTAAATTTGGCAAAACTTTAAAAATCATGTATTATATGAGTAACACAAATGTTGAGGAAAGTCAATTACTAAAATACAAGGAAAACAAATAAGTGATAACAATATTTAGTCTATTTACTCATATATATATATTTTAGGATGTGTCGTTAATTTGGGTGAAGGATTTAAAACGCACAATATGAGTATTTACCATTCTTCTTCAAATAACTATCGTTGTTGTTGTTGTTGTTGTTGTTAGAAATGTTTTTTTACACACGCGAACATGCACACGGACATCACAACATGCACCAGTGTTTATCCTATGTTCAGCATCTCGGGAAAATACATACCGAGACTGGAAACTATACGATCCTTCTGCAAATGTTAATCCATTCAAGCCAGAAATTGTAACCCTTAACCGATGTAGCTCAAAATGGGCTAGAGCAAGTGGGCTGTAAATGTCCACACCTATTTCCTGGCTGGCCCTTCGTAAATGGTAAACATATTAGCTCGAATACCCTAGTCGTTTTTTAGTTACAAAGGTTAGGAGTCACGATTTCTGGCCTACCAATAATAAATGGATTAATCTCTCGATCTCGATGAGATCGAGATCAACATGTGTTTCATAATGATTGTAGCTTTAAATGCGGTTCAATATTAGAAATTCACGCCCTACCTACACGTTATCAATTATATTTTCCTCTCAAGGCGCTAACAAGTTACCTATCACAAGTAAATAAAGCTTGACTCATACTTGACTAATGTTTACATTTCTGTTAACCCCTTCAGTACGGTGACGTAATTTTTCATCTTATTTTGGTTACCATTAGACTATTTTATTTACCTTATAATCTATCTCTAGGACTGAAAGCGGTACAACTACATACGAGCTCAATATATCCTCTGAATAAAATAGAACTTCTTAAATTTCATACAATCGTCTAATTTTAGTCAGAATTAAAGGTACAAACATGCGCCATATAGTGCTGAAGTGGTTAATGAAAAGTTCAAATTATGGAGACGAAGCTCTACTTTTGAGGCTGACTGTACATAATTAATGATGACAGTGGTAGTGGTGATAAACGTGATGATCGGTGTCAGGGGTGATGACTAGGATGGTGGTGATATAAGCTCACATCAAAGAGACACAGAGGCCACATATTCTCCAGAGTGTTTATGGTGTTGCGGTAGTGAGTGGTGATGACTGTGATGGTGGTGGTGATGACTGTTGTGGTGATGATGATTGTGGTGACTGATGGTGGTGATTTTAGTCCACAACATAGAGACACATAGGCCATAAATTCTTACTGATGTCCATGGTGTTGTGTTAGTGAGTGGTGATGATTGTAGTGGTGGTAATAACAGTCGTGGTGATGACTTTGGTGGTGGTGGTGATATAAATCAATACGAAAGACACAAAGGCCATAAACTACTCTTGATGTTGATGGCGTTGTGGTAATGAGTAGTGCTGCAACTGGTGATGACTCAAGTGCTGAGAGTGTTGACATATCAGAAGATAAGTGTTCTATGGCTTCATCGCGTGAGTTTTAGAGTGATTGAGTTGTTGATATAAGCCCACATGAGGGACACAGAAGCCATAGAGTGCTCCTGATGTTTATGGTGTTGTAGGAATGAGTGGTGGTGATGGTGGTGATAACTCGGGTGGTGATGACTGGGGTGTTGATGATATACGAGAGACACAGAGGCCATAAAGTGCTCTTGATGTTTATTGTGTTTTAAGAAATTAATGGTGATGGTGGTGGTGATGACTCGGGTGGTGATGACTGTGGAGGTAGTGATATAAGCCCACACGGAAGAGAGACAGACCCCATAAACTGCTCTTGATGTTCATGGTTCTGTAGAAATGAGTAGTGATGATGATAGTGGTGGTGACTGTGGTAGTGGTGTTGATATAAGCTCACACCAGATAGATACAGAGGCTATAAACTGCTCTTGTTTATGGTGTTGTAGGATTGAGTAGTGGTGATGATGGTAGTGGTGATGACAGTCCGATGATAATGATAACTGGATAATGGACAGTAAACAGTAAGCGCGTTTTGGGAGATAATGTACCATAGCAGTAAATGTATAATGGTTATATACTCGTGTGCATGATAAGGTTGAGTAGTGATGAGGTGTGCTGGTAGTGATGAGGGGTGCTGGTAGTAATTATGAGTCTCTGATGATGATAAGCGTAATGGTCGGTGTATCATGGGTGAGGATCATAGTAGTGCTGAATCAAGAACACACACATGAGAGAGAGAGAGAGAGAGAGAGCAAGAGCGAGAGAGAGTCAGACAGACTAAGTTACATAGATAAACCGAGTGCACAGACCTTGCGGCCCCTATTAGGCATTCCGGACATAATTCTGACAACATATGTTACTAAGTGGAAGGTAAGGATAGCAAAGCAGAAGGCTCTCTCCCACCCACCACTTCAGAGAGAGAGAGAGAGAGAGTTACATAGAGTGATATAAATATACAGAGTGCATAAACCTTGCAGTCCCTACTAGGCATTCCGGACTGAATTCTAACTAAATCTGTTACTAAGTGGAAGGTAAGGATAGCAAAGCAGAAGGCTCTCAGCCCAAGCACCACTTCAAAGAGAAAGAGAGAAACACCATAAACTCCTGTTGATGTTTTTGGCGTTGGTAGAATGAGTGGTGTTGGTGTTGGTGGTGATGTTGACAATACTGACAACATGGAGGGTGATGTTGCTAGTGGGTGGTCAGTAAACAAAGCACAGTGGAGATGTTACAGCCGTAAATGAGTAATGGTTTATAGAATGAGTGGTGTTGGTGTTGGTGGTGATGTTGACAATACTGACAACATGGAGGGTGATGTTGCTAGTGGGTGGTCAGTAAACAAAGCACAGTGGAGATGTTACAGCCGTAAATGAGTAATGGTTTATAGAATGAGGGGTGTTGGTGTTGGTGTTGGTGGTGATGTTGACAATACTGACAACATGGAGGGTGATGTTGCTAGTGGGTGGTCAGTAAACAAAGCACAGTGGAGATGTTACAGCCGTAAATGAGTAATGGTTTATAGAATGAGTGGTGTTGGTGTTGGTGGTGATGTTGACAATACTGACAACATGGAGGGTGATGTTGCTAGTGGGTGGTCAGTAAACAAAGCACAGTGGAGATGTTACAGCCGTAAATGAGTAATGGTTTATAGAATGAGTGGTGTTGGTGTTGGTGGTGATGTTGACAATACTGACAACATGGAGGGTGATGTTGCTAGTGGGTGGTCAGTAAACAAAGCACAGTGGAGATGTTACAGCCGTAAATGAGTAATGGTTTATAGAATGAGTGGTGTTGGTGTTGGTGGTGATGTTGACAATACTGACAACATGGAGGGTAATGTTGCTAGTGGGTGGTCAGTAAACAAAGCACAGTGGAGATGTTACAGCCGTAAACGAGTAATGGTTTATAGATTTGCATTACTGATCATGGGACTATTGTTAAGGGGGGATAGTTGGTGGTTCTGGCCCTCCTTCTTCCTCATGTTTAGCCCCAATAACTTTCAGATTTTAAGGCGTTTGGCCCATTAGTTTGGCGATTTTATGACCTTTCACCCCATGTCTTTGTCAATATTAGGACATTTCGTACAATTTAGGTGTCGATTTTGTTCCTGGCGAGCAATAGCGAGCCTGTAATATAGTAGTAACCGGCCTCCGGCCAGGACAGTTTTCTATCGAAAAAATATACAAATTTATCTTGAAGGAGGATTTTGTTTTCCCCTCTAAGCTTGATGGAGGTCTAGGGGGGAAACTAACAAATACTAAAAACAAATATAAATAAATATGATGACAAATACGCACATCCCCCCTTAATTGACCACTAGTAAGTTTCGGGGTGTTTTTTTTTTTGTTTTTTTTTTTTTTAATAAAAAGTGTGCTGAATAAAATCTTATGTACGGTAAAGGCACTACAACCATATTTGAGCTAGTAAATCTGCTAACTATTGATAGCTACAGCTCCAACTTTCTTATAGCCTGAAACTCGCAAGTAGTCAGTTGTGCGATAGGTAGGCCTAATTGCTAAGGTGCGATAAGGTAATTGCTATAGTAACGCCAATTAAGTTAGCCAATAATATGTGTGGTAGTAATGTGATGATGGATTATTAAGGTGGCACTGATTATTGGCCACATGCGAGTATTGAGCTACATGTAAGTTGGAGCTACATAGATATTTATTATAATTTAGGACATACTGTACATACGAATAAGTATCAGTCCTCATTGCCATGAACTAAGTAATTACTTGATGATTTAGGCTATGATTTGTGTTAATATGTATGTATGTAATTATGTTCATGTCAATAAATGTTTTGAATATTTGAATAGAATTGAAAAATACAAGCCAAATGCAGTACCTACATACATACAAGTTTAAAGACGGTTTCGTCCATAGAGAGTGTGGTTTCAGTGTTATGTCCTAAATGGCTCCAGGCGACCTTGTTTTGAGCCTCCTCTGTCGTCAAGTTCTTAATCTTGAGAGCGGACCGAAGTACCTGATCCCGCCTCTGTCTAGGTCTTCCCCTACGCTCAGCTCCCCTCACGTTCACAGTCATATATAGATACATACAATTGTACTCAACATATTCTCTGTCCAATACAAACTAATATTACCTATGTAAATCTGGTAAATATCTATGTGGTTGGCTCTAACTTCATTAGAGCCTGAAACATACAAGTGGTCAGTTGAAGAAGATTGTGTTGTAGTCTAAAGGCCGCGTCATACAGAACTCGAATCCACCAGAACGCACTGGAATCAAACTTTTCACCGGAATTGACGAGAATTACGCGGCCTTAATCGAGTGTGACTTCAGAGTAGAATGCGACCCGTCAATGACCGGAATGTAACTCGAACGTAACTCGATGGACTCGAATGTAACCCAAATATGAGTCGATGTTAACCAGTAAGTGACTCGAAGGAAACCGGATGTGGAAAGAAGACTATTCGATCCCAAGTCGAATGCAACTCGAATGACCAGAATGAGACCGGAATGTCAGTATATCATGACCAGAATTACATGAAGTTAAGTCGACCGTAAGTGGAACTAAGTTGAACGTAACTCGAACGTAAGTGGAACGTGACTCGAATAGGTAGAAGGTGACTCGATGAGGAACCTTTGAGTATATAAAGGGAGGATTGGTTCACAGGCACACTAGTAGTAACAGGGCACTCACCACGGCAAAATAAGCACTTTCAATCACATACACACACACTTACACGAGGGGACCGGGGGGGGGGGGGGGGTTTTCTGGACCCCCTTCTCCCTCATGTTTAGCCCCATTAGTTTTTGAGATGTTATGACGTTCATTCCATTAGTTTGGCGGTTATAACAAAAATTGACCTATTTCTTTGTTAATATTAAGACCTTTCGTCCCATTTAGGCATAGGTTTATTTCCTGGCGAGCGATAGCGAGCCTGTAACTTTAGGAGGAACTGGCCATCGGCTGGGACACTTTTCTACCGAAAAATGTACAAATTAATCTCGAATTGAGTGTGTTTTTAAGCTTTGATGGATGTCTAGCGAAGAAAGTAAAAACAACAAAATATATATAGGCTAAATAACAAATAGACCAAAAAGTAACCCTACCCCCTTAACTCACACAGCCGGGGTGAAGGAAGAACACTTTTCATTGGTAGAAACAACTGAGGGGAAGCCGGAGTTAAGGTGTGGAGAGTTAGATGAGTAAGTTTGATTCCAGGTACTACTTGAAATACAATGGCCTCGTATAGGGCCGATTTTATATTTTATTTTATTTATTATTATTTGTTTGTTTGTTTTTTCAATCCGTTATATATTTGGGGCCGCACCTAGTCGAGTTATATTCTGGTTGTATTCCAGTTACCTTCTAGTTGGATTCCACTTGTATTCTAGTACTTCTAGTCATGTTCGAGTCGACATCCAGTGTACACTCGATACATCAAGCAAGTATATGCAGTCATCTACCAGTCATATTCTAGTCGGCATCCAGTTGTATTCTTCTTAATTCGAGTTATATTCAACTCTCATTCCATTACATTCAATTTTAAAGTGGAATAATCAACTTGTCATCCAGTTTACTTCCGATCATTATCGAGTGGCATCGAGTTACATTCAAGTAATTCGAGTCAGCATCGACTATAAAAATTACATCAGAACATGACCAGAATAGGTAGAATGCGACTCTAATGCGACTCGAATGCGACCAGGATACGACTAGAATGTAACTCGATAATTTTTAACGGTTTTTTCACTCGATAAATCGTAGAAAGTTAACGCATGCACTAACTTTTTGCTCACTCACTCGATCAATCGAGTGACGACTAGAACATCACTCGAAACACAAAAATAGACAAGAATCTAACTAGAACACGTACAAGAATAGACCAGAATGGGGAAGAAGTGGCTAAAATTTGAATTTTTGAATTCATTCCGGTGGGTTCTGGTGGATTCGAGTTCTGTATGACGCGGCCTTTAATATAGCTGATTCTGAAAAGCTTATATACACAATGTGCTGATGGTTTATTACGATGGTTGTGATAATGTGTGAAGATAGTGGAGTATCGATGGTGGATAATAATTTTGATATGCAGTAGCGAGTTATTGCAACTGGGTGGATGAAACTCGTTAACCTTGGTCGGCAACCCATCTAGGGGAGACAACCTTATAGAAATCCGGGTGGATGGGACTCGTCAGCTTTGGTTGGCAACCTGTATAGAGGAGTAAACCTTATACAAATCTGTACTGCTTAGCTTACCTAAGGGTGAAGCAGGCTAGTGGGTGGACTAGTCGCACATCACTGTAGAAAAATACTAGCAAGATACATAGAAGGCCTCGGAATCGAACAGACCCTATATTAAGTGGTCAATCCAGTAAGTCCTTCAGTAAATTGGCGCGGGTTATCCTTCTCATAGGAGATAGGTCCGCGTGGGGGTATTTTGTGTATGGTCGCCCTCATAAAGGGGAGTAAGGCGTCCGTCAGTATATAGACAGATAAATAGTTATTGCGATCGGTATATTTATGAAGGCTAGATAATTGGTAGTGTCAAGAATATGATTAGAGGCTTTCACCACGAAAGAGGAAAATTAATGAACGCATGGGGAGGGACGAACAACATCCACTTTCATTCCCTCGAGCTTTTATTGTGAGGTTGATGGTAAGTTGCCAGCGGTTATAATTAATGTAGTGGTGTTGTGTGTGTGTGTGTGTGTGTGTTTGTGTGTGTGTGTGTGTATTATTATATGCTACACAACTTATATAAGCGAACATTGTAATAGTAGTTCATGAATCTGAGTGGCTGGACCGTCAGGCTAAAAATTCCTACTCCATTGTTCACAATTATTCGTTCATATATAACACAAACATAACAGTATATGCTGGCTATCATTAGACGATTTTTGTTCAGATTAGGAAGGATGTATGAAAGTCAGAGGTGTATTTGAATCAGTCTTTGCCCTATTAATTCTTGCAGATCCTTCTTAACTAGTATAAAATCGCTTAATGATAGCCAGAATATACTGCCAAAGCGCGTCGTAGTCCGCAATGAATTAACTATATCGAACAGAGGATTACATGGAAATGTTGGTGGCTTGAGTTGAGCTAATGGTCACACCATGAAAACATAGAGCCGTAGACTATGGCTATGATACGATTGATGATTACAATAGTCCTCACCGATCTCTCCCTATCTTGGTTGCAGTGGAAATGTTGTCCATGAACTCAGGCATGCCTGTAGTACTTTCAATTCACCCCTTTCCACCCAACCCACCCCATCAACCCCTCACAATAGCCTTGATACACCCCTCCCCCCACCAACACATCCTAATAGCCTCCATAGGCTCTCTCCCCCTCTCCATTTAGCCCACCCCACCAACCCCTCCCATTAACCTCGATATGCCCTCTCCCTCCTCGCCACCCCACCAACCCCTCCCAATAGCATCGATACACCCCTCCCTCCACCAACCCCTCCCAATAGCATCGATACACCCCTCCCTCCACCAACCCCTCCCAATAGCATCGATACACCCCTCCCTCCACCAACCCCTCCCAATAGCCTCGATATGCCACCTCTCCTCCCAGTCCACCCCACCTACCCCTCCCAACAGCCTCGATATGCCCTCTCCCTCCTCTCCACCCTGCCCACCCCACCTACCCCTTCCTCCACCAACCCCTCCCAACAGCATCAATACGCTCTCTCCCCTCTCTCCACCCCATCAACCCCTCACATACACATACACAATGGTTGGAGCCACAACTGATGACCATAGCAGTGACAATGCCAGCAATAGCTGGCCAATTACAATATCCTCCTCCTTAAAACCCTTCCCTTACCCCGAATGTTGTATCGAACATATTGACAATGGTTGCAGTCATGGGCTAAAATATCTCCTTATACTAACCCCTCCCACTCTATAGTCCATTGATGGTAACGTATTAGTAGAGCATAGTAACAGATAACGGTAAGGGTAACACTGATTCTTCCTCCCTATCTCCAAATGAACCACACCAGAGATGATGACTGCATAACAGCTATATTGGAGAACAAACCAAGTTATTTTAACATTAACGTCACCTTTCCCTTAATGTAAATTGTTGTAGCGAAGACGGCGATCATGACAGTAATAATAACTACCATTATAGTAACCTCACCCTCACTTTAGTGGTTGTAGGGAAAATGCAGATCATATCTTTTTCAGTGACGCGGAGTCTTTCCCTTCTCCCGTATCTCTCATACTCCAGATGGTTGCAGCAAAACTAATGGTCATGATAGCCGTAAAGTTTATGGTAGCGTTGATGCCTCCTCCAAATGGTCGTATAGCAAGAGGCAATATTATGTAACTATGACAGAGTTGATATGAAAGAAACTATGATCCCTGTGACCATACCTTCTCTCGAGTGGCTGTAGCTAGGTTAACCCATCCAGTACGGTGACGTCGTTGTTATCATATTCTGGACACTATTAGCTGATTGTGTACAGCTTAGGAAAGATATGTGGTAGCTCAAAGGATTAGGTGAGATACTCTGTAGGCATTTAATTGTTAGAGGTCCAGCTGAATAAAATCAGCCAATAGTTGACAGAAAAAATGAAAAGACATCGCCTGTACTGAATGAGTTAATAACCATTTGACCTATAATGAGTATATTGTGGGGTTGATGCCCCCCAAGTAGTCGTATAGCCAGAGAAGATATTATGCAGCTATGACAGAGTTGTCGATTGAATACCCCCATCTCTTCCGTCAACCCCCCCCCCCCCTCTTACTGTGAATAGTTGTTTCTAGGTTAATCCCCTCACCACCATTACGTTATTTCATCATATTTTGGTTAACATTAGACGATTTTGTTAAGCTAATAGTCTATCTCTAGAACTCAAAGGGGTAAATGCGATCTCAATAAATCCTCTGAATAACGTAGTCTTAAACTGTATAATATCGTCTAACTTTTGCCAGAATCAAAGATTAAAATGTGTCATGGTGCTGAAGGGTTTAATAGTCATGCTATCCACAATGAGTATATATGGTAGCGTTGGTGCCACATTCCATTCTCCCCCCTCCCCCCCATCCCTCCCCCACACACAAATAGTCGAATAACCAGAAACGGTATTGTGAAGCTAAATGGCAGAATTGGCCATAACAAAATTACTCCTAGTCTCTCTTGTCACCTCTCTCTCACCCCAAATGGTTGTAGCGAAGATAATGACCATGGTAACCACAATGAAATGGTCGGATAGGTGAAGATAATATCTTCTTCACCTATCCTAATATTATTATGTACGGTTGCCCACATAAGTTCTGCTCCTCGTCGTGATCTTATAAATGAAAGTCAAATAGTATGAATGGATTGCGAGTGTGGTTTCTTTTCATTATCAATCGACTAATCAGAGGAGTTAACCGCTGCTTGAGAAACTACACTCGTAATTCAGTCAGGCGCATTATATTTCTATGTATGAGATCACGGAGAGGAACACAACTTACGTGGGTAACTGAAGATCACGGAGAGGAACACAACTTACGTGGGTAACTGAAGATCACGGAGAGGAACTCAACTTACGTGGGTAACTGAAGATCACGGAGAGGAACACAACTTACGTGGGTAACTGAAGATCACGGAGAGGAACACAACTTACGTGGGTAACTGAAGATCACGGAGAGGAACACAACTTACGTGGGTAACTGAAGATCACGGAGAGGAACACAACTTACGTGGGTAACTGAAGATCACGGAGAGGAACACAACTTACGTGGGTAACTGAAGATCACGGAGAGGAACACAACTTACGTGGGTAACTGAAGATCACGGAGAGGAACACAACTTACGTGGGTAACTGAAGATCACGGAGAGGAACACAACTTACGTGGGTAACTGAAGACTACATATGAGAGAGTTGACGATTAAGTACCCCCTTCCCTCCGTTCCCACTCCCTTACTCCAATTGGTTGTTTCTAGGCTATGTGGAGGTATTTGTTTTATTCTGTACACTCTTCTTCGTCATGTTTAACCTCATTAGTTATGAGATTTTAAGACGTTTGCCTCATTAATTTGCCGATTTTATGACCTTTTCTCCCATTTCTTTGTCAATAATAAGACCTTTCGTGCCATTTAGATATCGAATATTTCCTGGCGAGTAATAGCGAGCCTGTGATATAATGGAAGTAGCCTTCTGTAGGGAAATTGTTCTACTGAAATATTTACCAATGTATTGCGAAGGGGGGTTTTGGGGGTGATTTGTTAAAGTTTGATGAAGGGTTTGGAAGCAACCTAAAAACATATACAGTATATTATAATAAAAACAATAAAACAAAAACACATATTAATCCCCCCGCCACCGGTCCCCGTTAATGACCACGGTAGCCCCACCGAGAATATGTCAGCGTTGATGCCCTTCCCAAATGGTCGTACAGCCACAGACGACACTAGGATGGCCCTTAGCACTAAAACCCGCCGCATATGCCCCGAGGATTTAATGGCCCCCTCTCTCTGAATGTTTATGACAGTGGGGCTCCGGTCATCATACTCACGTCAGCTGGTCTGCATGACATGATCGGCCACGGTCTGAAGGGGGGAGGGCGGGGGGAGTATGGGATGAGACATTTATAGGATATACAGTATAATAGGCGACAATAGGGATGATTTGGGTGGGCTGGTTTAGCTGTCGTTGTTATTGTTGGGGTTACTTGTGTTTGTATTAATATGACTTGTGACTTGTTCATTATTATTTAGTAGTAGTAGTGGTAGTAGTAGTAGTTGTAGTTGTTGTTGTTGTAGTGTATGTTTATCGTATGGTTTAATTGTGTTGTCAGTATTGAGGTTTTCTTGTGTTGGTATTTACTATGAGTTGTGACTTGTTCATTATTATTTAGTAGTAGTAGTAGTAGTAGTAGTAGTAGTAGTAGTAGTAGTAGTAGTAGTAGTAGTAGCATATGGGGAAAGGATCTTAAATGTCGAACATGGCAGCTTTACCCCACTAGTCTTCACCACATCTGGAGGGATGGGACCCAGGGCCCAGTGCTTCTATTCAAGGCTAGCAGAGATCATCGCAGAGAAGAAGCAACAACCTAGGAGCCACGTCGTAGCCTGGATGAGGTGCCGTCTATCTTTCTCATTGCTCAGATCAGCACTACTATGCCTGCGGGGAACAAGACGGTCTGCACCACAACCAGTGACGGTGGCAGAAGTGGACTACGAGGCAGCAGTGGCAGAGGGTCGCATAGGAAGGAGACTGGATTAAAGTTGCATGGTGTAGAATGGTAATATCTGATGCTTGTAAAATATAATGTATGAACAATATAAAAAAAAAAAAAAAAAAAATAGTAGTGGTGGTAGTAGTAGTGGTGGTGGTGGTGGTGGTAGTGGTGGTGGTAGTAGTAGTAAAATAAAATGTATGAACAATATTAAATAAAAATCAATGTATTAGTAGTAATCCACGATGATGAGTCTGAGTGCTTACCCCGGAATAGGAAGTAGCTGAATGACTACCAAGTCGGGCGCTTTGATGACTGTTCTGACCTGGTTTAGGGTCCAAAGAGGGGATGCACAGGCTGAGTGGTAGTTAAAAAAATAATAATAATAATAATAGTAGTAGTAGTAGTAGTAATAGTAGTAGTAGTAGTAGTAGTAGTAGTAGTAGTAGTAGTTGTAGTAGTAGTAGTAGTTGTTGTTGTTGCAGTATTGTATGATGATCGTCCGCGGCAGGGGGGGGGGGGGGGGGGGGTGTTATGGGATGAGATATATATAGGACATACAGTATTCGGATATAGGGAGGATTTGGGTGGACTGGTTTAGTTTGTGTTGCTAGTATTAGTATTACTAGTGTTGGTGTTAATATGACTTGTGACTTGTTCATTATCGTTTTTGTTTCTAGTGGTAGTTGTATTACTACTGGTAGTACTAGTAGCAGTAGTAGTAGTAGTAGTTGTTGTTGTTGTTGTTGTATGACGATGGTCCGCGGCCTGAGTGGGATAATATGGGATATATAGGACATAGTGTAGACAAGTAGAAAAGGGAATTTGGTTGGCTTAGTTCGTTTGTGTTGTTGGTGATACTTTCGTTTGTATTTATATTACATATTATATGTGTTGATATTATTTGGTTAGTAGTAGTACTGTCAATAGTAGTATTAGTAGTAGTAGTAGCAGAAGTAATAGTAGTGGGTAGTAGTAGTAGTAGTAGTAGTAGTAGTAGTAGTAGTAGTAGTAGTAATATTAGTAACTGAACGCATCGTAGCGCAAGATCCTGACGGCGAAGTGGACCAGGCGCACATCTACAACATCAGAAAGACCATCACATCAGAGAGGCAAAACTCACAGAAAAATGACCTGGCACAATTGATGCGACAACTTTGCCCGAGACTAACAAGAAAAGTACAAATAGCACAAGAAACGGGTGCTTCAAATTGGCTGACAACACTACCAATCAAGGCAAAAGGCTTCAATCTAAACAAGAATTTAATGATGCTATTGCACTGAGGTATGATTGGCCGATTGAAGGACTGCCCGATCGATGCGTTTGTGGAATCAACAACGATGCAGACCACAGCATGATATGTAAGAAGGGAGGATTCATCAGCATCAGGCACGATGAAGTAAGAGATGTAATGGCGAACATGCTCAGGGAGGTGTGTCGAGATGTGGTGCGCGAACCATCACTCATTCCCTTGGAGGGAGAGATCTTGCAGCACAGGACGGCCAACACATCCAACGAAGCACGAGTGGACGTTAGTGCAAGAAGTTTTTGGACAAGAGCACAGCGAGCATTCTTTGACGTAAGAATATTCGACCCAATGGCCCATAGCTACAGCGGGCTGTCTCTGGAGGCTGCACACAAGAGGAATGAACAAGAGAAGGTCAGGGCATATGGGGAAAGGATCTTAAATATCGAACATGGCAGCTTTACCCCACTAGTCTTCACCACATCTGGAGGGATGGGACCTAGGGCCCAGTGCTTCTATTCAAGGCTTGCAGAGATCATCGCAGAGAAGAAGAAACAGCCCAGGAGCCACGTTGTAGCCTGGATGAGGTGCCGTCTATCTTTCTCGTTGCTCAGATCAGCACTACTATGCCTGCAGGGAACAAGACTGTCTGCACCACAACCAGCGACGGTGGCAGAAGTGGACTACGAGGCAGCAGTGGCAGAGGGTCGCATAGGAAGGAGACTGGATTGAAGTTGCATGGTGTTGAATAGTAATATCTGATGCTTGTAAAATAAAATGTATGAACAATATTAAATAAAAATCAATGAAAAAGTAGTAGTAGTAGTAGTAGTAGTAGTGATAGTAGTAGTAGTAGTAATAGTAGTAGTACTGTCAATAGTAGTATTAGTAGTAGTAGTAGCAGAAGTAATAGTAGTGTGTAGTAGTAGTAGTAGTAGTAGTAGTAGTAGTATCATCAGAAAGACCATCACGTCAGAGAGGCAAAACTCACAGAAAAATGACCTGGCACAATTGATGGGACAACTTCACCCGAGACAAACAAGAAAACTACAAATAGCACAAGAAACGGGCGCTTCAAATTGGCTGACAACACTACCAATCAAGGCAAAATGCTTCAATCTCAACAAACAAGAATTTAATGATGCTATTGCACTGAGGTATGATTGGCCGATTGAAGGACTGCCCAATCGATGCGTTTGTGGAACCATCAACGATACAGACCACACCATGATATGTAAGAAAGGAGGATTCATCAGCATCAGGCACGATGAAGTAAGAGATATAACAGCGAACATGCTCAGGGAGGTGTGTAGAGATGTGGTGAGCGAACCATCACTCATTCCCTTGGGTGGAGAGACCATGCAGCACAGGACGGCCAACACATCCACTGAAGCAAGATTGGACGTTAGTGCAAGAGGCTTTTGGACAAATGCACAGCGAGCGTTCTTTGACATAAGAGTATTTGACCCAATGGCCCACAGCTACAGCGAGCTGTCTCTGGAGGCTGCACACAAGAGGAACGAACGAGAGAAGGTCAGGACATATGGAGAAAGGATCTTACAAGTCGAACATGGCAGCTTTACCCCACTAGTCTTCACCACATCAGGAGGGATGGGACCCAGGGCCCAGTGCTTCTATTCAAGGCTAGCAGAGATCATCGCAGAGAAGAAGCAACAGCCTAGGAGCCACGTCGTAGCCTGGATGAGATGCCGTCTATCTTTCTCATTGCTCAGATCAGCACTACTATGCCTGCGGGGAACAAGAAGGTCTGCACCACAACCAGTGACGGTGGCAGAAGTAGACTACGAGGCAGCAGTGGCAGAGGGTCGCATTGGAAGGAGACTGGATTGAAGTTGCATGGTGTAGAATAGTAGTATCTGATGCTTGTGAAATTTAGTATGTGTACAATATTAAATATAAGGTAGTGGTGGTGGTGATGGTGGAGGTGGTGATGGTAGTAGTAACATGAAATGTATGAACAATATTAAATAAAAATCAATGTAGTAGTAGAAAAAAAAAAAAAAGTAGTAGTAGTAGTAGTAGTAATAGTAGTAGTAGTAGTAGTAAATAGAAAGAATTTCTTTACTACGTACTGCATGCATATTAGTAACTTCCCCTAACCTCATCCCCCTAATGGTTTCTTTATAGCTATTGTCCATCCATCCATCCATCCATCCATCCATCCCCTATCCCTCCCCTATCCCATCTCAATACCTCTTATCCTCCACACCCACCTCCTCCCGCTCCCCCACGTGTACCACCCCCTCTCGCCCCCCCCCCCCCCCGCCACACCCAATCCACCCCTCCCATAAAACTGGAGGGAACACTTGACACCTCTCTCTCTCTCTATCTCTCTCTCTCTCTCTCTCAATAACGGAAGGCAATCATGCATCAGATACGTTTCTCTCACAATTAATCAATATAGATACTCATATATAAACCTATCATCTCTTTCTCGTTCTCGCTATCGTTCACTCTCCCTAAAATTAACATTAAAATAAGTAAAAAAAAGAGCACACCTGTCGCACCTAATCTCTCTCTCTCTCTCTCTCTCTCTCTCTCTCTCTCTCTCTCTCTCTCTCTCTCTCTCTCTCTCTCTCTCTCTCTCTAGGTCATAACATAAAGGAGAGTGAATCTATGAGTCATTGTAGGGTACGGAAAAAAAAAACCCCAAAAAACAGTGACCGCAAGGGGATAATCTTACAGTCGAAAACTTCTGATATATTCAGGCTGGATAGGTAGGCTAAATAGGACTCTCTCTCTCCCTATCTATCTATTATTTTGGATTAAGACAGCCTAAACAGGGGGAGGTGTGGTGGAGTGGTCTTGCCACTGGCCTGGTAATCCAAAGGTCCCGGGTTCAAATCCCGATGTATCAATGGGAAGATATTATTGGGATGGAATTTGTGCTGTACCTGGTATCAGTGCATTACCACAAGCCCACCGAAACGTCAATAAAATACCCTCATTGTTCCCTGATTAAATAGCACTGTATGAATATTCCCATATTCAAAATATGCTATAGGGGTGCAATGCCTGGTGAGTTATCTGCTCAATAGGTGGCGTTGTGTGTGTGTAAGTGTGAGAGTCTGAGTGTAGGGGATGAGACAGTGAAGCACGGGAACGAGGTGGCTTCAGAGATGGGGTCGTTTCGGGCCATGAGTGAGCACCGTGCCTCATGTGAAGGCAAGATGGCAGGTGCTCGTTGTACTCTACGTGCTTCACATGTCTCACTCCCTAGACTGGAACAAGACCTCACGGGCTTCACTGTTCATTGTAAAGCGGTGAATGTTAAGGCTCTCAGCCTATGCCCGAGAGGAAGTAAGTTGGAATATAGAAAAAAAAAAAAAAAAAAAAAAACAGCGCTTATCTCTCTCTCTCTCTCCCTATCTATCTATTCTTTTGGATTAAGACAGCCTTATCAGCGCTTATCTCTCTCTCTCTCTCTCCCTCTCTAGCTCTCTCTTTAGCTCTTTCTCGCTACCTATCTATCTATTCTTTTGCAGTAATCTCATTCTTAACTAATTCAATCT
Source organism: Paralithodes platypus (assembly GCA_032716605.1). Taxonomy (NCBI): domain Eukaryota; kingdom Metazoa; phylum Arthropoda; class Malacostraca; order Decapoda; family Lithodidae; genus Paralithodes; species Paralithodes platypus. The sequence goes on along the minus strand of CM064487.1, from coordinate 54,997,678 downwards.
CCACAATACCTAATATCCTATCTTCTCATTAACCAAGGTCTAATCCTTATTGATAATACAACTTCTACAACTACCGCTGCTATTAGTACTGCTAACATTACGGTTTATAAAGGAAATAACGAACATCTTTATTAAAGCCAAAATCTGCCTAGTTGTCCTATCTAGCCGCTTACTCAGTGTGTTTATGTCACGTAATAACACCGAATTGTTCACATACAACACAACCTAATATATACATCCCACCAGCCAGCCAGGGGGAATATCAAATATGGCACACAACAACACCGATAGGGAATACACACTCTAGTACAAAATAATCTAGGCACACATACCGACAAATATTTGGTTGTTTTTACGGAAGTTACGGGCCGCCGGTACTGTAAATAAGATAAATTAAGTTCTGGAAAAAAGAAAAATGAAAAAAAGAAGAAGCTAAGTAGCCTTAGTGTAAAGCGTAAAAGACATAGCAAGAGAACAGATGGAAGTGTCATAAGGGTATAATGGAGGATGATGAAAGTTTAGATGAAGACCTATCACAAAGGTCAAAGACTAACAAGTGTTGCATCTGTACAAAGAACGAGCATACATGTACAAGATGCAAATGCGTGCACAAAAAAAAAGGACGCATAAACTGTAATAAAGGTTCCCGGTGTCGCAACCCTTATAATAGTGTAATAACAGAGGGAGGGGCGACAGCCAGTGCCCAGAGAGTGCGAAGGGATGAAGCTGACGAGACACAACACGGCGATGGGCAACAACCCGACAGAGCATGTGGAGGTGCGGGACCCTCAGGGGGCCCGAGAGAAGGGCGGCAACCACATGACATGGTGGGTGACGGTGAGCCCAGCGGAGTCCAAAGACACGGAGACGAGCACTGAGATGCTGGAGAGGAGGATGGTGTTCAAACAAGGCAAAATATAGCTGGTAGAAACGACGATATGCCACGCAACGAAGAGCCCCGAGAAGCACACAGGGATGTGGGACCACAGAGGGAAGCAGCCCTGGAGAGACCCGCAGAAGTTGATGGCAGAGGAGGACCCCTTCAATGGAAAGGACTACGGGGAGAGGAGGTAAAAATTTGGACAGAGGCAGCTTACTCAGAAATTGTAGATTGGTCTGCACACAGTTTATTCAACCCACCTAAATGTGACGCCACCACCAAACTGTTGACAGAGATGAAAAAGCTCATTTATAACTATGTCTATGACAGACCTTTAGCCCCGTATGCTTTCAAGTTATTTTTCAGCATTCCACATCTCTTCTTGCAAAAAACTCACCGCAATTCTAGACAAGCGGAAAACGTGACTGCGCTAACAAATAGAGTGAACCTGTGGAATGATAACAAGATGGATGACTTACTCAGTGAAGCCAGAGCATTACAAGAGAGACAAGGCAGACGGCAACACCAAAGATAAAACACTGAGGACAAGGCCAGGAGATTCGGCGACCAAATGAGACAAGGTAAAGTGGCACCTGCAATACGATCGCTGACAAAGGAGGCAGCTGATGGGCTGTTGCCTATCACAAGAGATACCATCAAGCTGCTGGAAGAGAAACATCCGCAACCTAGTATATCCGAGAGTCAGATGCTAGAGGGGGCTCATATACCACCGAACCCCGTCATCTACGAACAAATCACAGGCGAGAAGATTTGGAAAAAGGCTCTAGGGACCCAAGGCAGTGCAGGACCCTCAGGGATGGATGCAAACGGTTGGAGAACAATCCTGAGCAGCACACTTTTCGGAGTTGCAACGACCGACTTACGCAGGGCGCTGGCAGATCTTGCAAGAAAAATGGCCACTCAAGATTGTCAACACTTGGAGGCCTACACAGCTTGTCGTCTAATTCCATTGGACAAGAATCCAGGGTGCAGACCTGTAGGGGTGGGTGAAGTGTTGAGAAGAATCATCGGAAAATGCATAATGGAGGTGGTGAAGGACGATGTGCGGTCAGCGGCTGGAAATCTCCAAGTGTGTGCAGGCCACCAAGCAGGGGGAGAGGCAGCAATTCATGCAATAAGAGAAATATATGAGCAAGAAGAATGTGAAGCGGTGCTGTTAGTGGATGCATCAAATGCCTTTAACACCATCAACAGAAAGACAGCAATACACAACATCAAGGTAAAATGCCCCAGCTTAGCCACCTATGTAGAGAATACCTATAACTAGCCTGCAGACCTCTTCATAGTAAACAACCAAAACTCACGACGTGGAACGGCAATGAAATCAATGGAAGGAACCACACAAGGGGACCCAGTAGCAATGGCGATGTATGCATTAGGTCTCTCGGTGTTGCTATCATTAACAAGACATGAGACGACACATGTTAAGCAGGCGGCCTATGCAGATGATCTCACTGGAGCAGGGAAAGTCAACAATCTCAAGAGCTGGTGGGAGCATGTATCACAAGTGGGACCAGAAATAGGATACTTTCCAAATGCTAGTAAGTCTATACTGATAGTAAAACCAGAACATTACGAAAATGCCTTAGAAGCTTTCAACGGTAGTGAAGTGGTCGTAACAAAGGATGGACAGCGTCATCTAGGGGCAGTGATTGGCACAGAAGAGTTCAAGAAGCAATACATGGAAGAGAAGGTCAGAGAGTGGGTAAACGAAATAGAAATACTAGCCAAAATTGCAAAGACGGAACCACAGGCTGCATATTCGGCATTCACATATGTGGTCAAACACCGCTGGACCTACTTGATGCGTACCATTCCAAACGTGGGTCCACAACTTCAACCGCTAGAAGATGCCATCAGAGACAAACTCATCCCAGCTTGGATGAAGTCCCACACCCCAAATGCTACAGAGAGGGAGTTTCTCACACTTCCTGCTAGGTCAACGGAACACCAGAACTCAGTAAAGATAACAGAATCGCTCACTGAACGCATCGTAGCGCAAGATCCTGACGGCGAAGTGGACCAGGCGGACATCTACAACATCAGAAAGACCATCACATCAGAGAGGCAAAACTCACAGAAAAATGACCTGGCACAATTGATGCGACAACTTTCCCTGAGACTAACAAGAAAAGTACAAATAGCACAAGAAACGGGTGCTTCAAATTGGCTGACAACACTACCAATCAAGGCAAAAGGCTTCAATCTAAACAAACTAGAATTTAATGATGCTATTGCACTGAGGTATGATTGGCCGATTGAAGGACTGCCCGATCGATGCGTTTGTGGAATCAACAACGATGCAGACCACAGCATGATATGTAAGAAGGGTGGATTCATCAGCATCAGACACGATGAAGTAAGAGATGTAACGGCGAGCATGCTCAGGGAGGTGTGTAGAGATGTGGTGCGTGAACCATCACTCATTCCCTTGGAGGGAGAGATCTTGCAGCACAGGACGGCCAACACATCCAATGAAGCACGAGTGGACGTTAGTGCAAGAAGTTTTTGGACAAGAGCACAGCGAGCGTTCTTTGACGTAAGAATATTTGACCCAATGGCCCATAGCTACAGCGGGCTGTCTCTGGAGGCTGTACACAAGAGGAATGAACAAGAGAAGGTCAGGGCATATGGGGAAAGGATCTTAAATATCGAACATGGCAGCTTTACCCCACTAGTCTTCACCACATCTGGAGGGATGGGATGCAGAGATCATCGCAGAGAAGAAGAAACAGCCCAGGAGCCAGGTTGTAGCCTGGATGAGGTGCCGTCTATCTTTCTCGTTGCTCAGATCAGCACTACTATGCCTGCGGGGAACAAGACTGTCTGCACCACAACCAGCGACGGTGGCAGAAGTGGACTACGAGGCAGCAGTGGCAGAGGGTCGCATAGGAAGGAGACTGGATTGAAGTTGCATGGTGTTGAATAGTAATATCTGATGCTTGTAAAATAAAATGTATGAACAATATTAAATAAAAATCAATATAGTAGTAGTAATCCACGATGATGAGTCTGAGTGCTGACCCCGGAATAGTAAGTAGCTGAATGACTACCAAGTCGGACGCTTTGATGACTGTTCTGACCTGGTTTAGGGGCCAAAGAGGGGATGCACAGGCTGAGTGGTAGTAGTAGTGAGAGTAGTAGTAGTAGTAGTAATAGTAGTAGTAGTTTATAATAATCGTCCTAGCCTGGGGAATGAGATGACACATACATAATAATATATAGGCAGGTTTGGGGAGAGTTTTTGGTCGGCTATTTTTGATGATGATAATGTTTTTATTTGTACTACTAGTTAGAGAGTTATTGCTATTGTTACTGTCCTGCATGATATGATCGTACTGTCCAGCATTATATGATAATTGTAGCCCGGGAAATGTGATGGAATACATACTGTAGGGCACAGCATGATTGAGTATGGCTAAAATTTTGGGTCGACTTGTATGGTTAATATTACTGTTATTTTGTGTATTGCTATGGTATATTTTTGGAATTGTGTTGTGTGCCTGGAATCTCAGTACTCTTTGATCTTCAAGCATTTACTGTTAATGTGTTCTAACTAAAACACATAATTATTCTACAGTATACAAATTGTCAGGTAAATAATGCTCTAAAATGGAATGCATTTATATGAAAACATACACTTCCATGAACACACGAGTGCAGCTGGGCAATTAAGCCGTCACATCATCCAACATGACCTGATATCTGTGAACTGTGATATTATAATTTGTCAGCTATACTACTGTATATATATATATATATATATATATATATATATATATATATATATATATATATATATATATATATATATATATATATATATATATATATATATATACATATATTTATTTATATATACTGTATATATAAATATATATATATATATATATATATATATATATATATATATATATATATATATATATATATATATATATATATATATATATTTTCTTTCAGGCAGGTGAGATAAAAATAATAGGCAGAGTTTGCATTATTGAGTTTTTTATTGATACTCTCAATTTTTCGTACAGTTTTTCTGGTATTTTCAGGAAGTTGGTAAAGGAGGTTTGCAAAGGGTTCCGATGTTTCAATGGGCGCAGCCATCATTATCAAGGAGAAGTTAAGTTAGAAGGTGATAAGTCGAGTTTATATAGGCGATACAAGATCAAGAGAGGGTTTATTGTGCGCTAGCTGCACGCTGGTTGGCTAACCTAAGACTAGCTCTGGTAGGCTGGCCGGACGTAGGAGTGGGCGGGGCCTCTGCGTCATTCGTCTGCGTGTGTGGAGGGGGCATTCCTGGGGGCATCATGGGGGGCCTCGCTGTGGAAGGGCGTGCCGAGGGTAGGATCTGGCTGTATTCAGCTTGTGTGTTTAAAGTAGGTTGGTATGTTTGTATATATATAGCTTCAAGAATGAATAGGCGGCGTGAGTCTATTTCTTTATCAAGAATAGAGGTGTGTTTATCTAAGTCGGGTCTGGTGAGTTCCTGATGGTGTGAGGATGTGTGGTAGTGGTCCTTGATAGCTCCGGCTTGAAGGTGGAAGGTAAGGCGACGTGACAGACGAGTCCTTGTCAAACCGACATAAGTGTGAGGTCCACAGTCCTCACTGTTACAGGTGTGTCGGTATATGACATGGTCCTCTTGTGACGGTTTCTTAGCGGTAGCCGGGCTGTTGCGAATGACTAGTTGTGATGTTTTCCTCGATTTGTAGTATATGGTGAGTTTAAGGTGTTGGTCAGGGTTCGTAGTTTTAACGTTGTTGCTGATAATGTCTCTCATTATGTTTTCGTCTGTCTTGTGATCTGAGGACATGTGGTTTTTATAGTAAATTTTTATGTATTCAGTGTTTGTATTAGTAGGCATGTCGTTTTTGTACCATGTTTCAAGGTGTTTGTTGATGGTGTGGGCGATGTCCGAGTTACTGTACCCATTGTTTACATGCACCTGGGTGAGCCTCTCGAGTTCCTTGTGTGTGTCTCGCCAGGAGGTGCAGTGTGATAGGGCTCTCCTGACGTAGGCGGCGATGGTGGACCGTAAATATCGTGCTTCTGCTGCCTGTCTGCCTGCCTGCAACATAGCTTTCTCTTCACCTCCACCTCCTGGTCAATTCGCCGCTGGCCTGTTCACTTCAGCGACTCTGAAACTTTTACTCCTGTCGATTTTTCGACTTTTTAACGGAGTTTTGGCCATTTCTGGACTCTGATTTTTTTACTCCTGACGATTTTTCTTCTTTTTAGTACTTTTTAGCTGGACTCAGGAAATTTTACTCTGAGTCTGCTTTTTGGTCTCTGCCGTTGTTTACCTGGACTGGTTTCAGCACCCTTTCTTTTTTTTGTATTACTTGCCCGTCCCACCCACTAGACGCTGCCTTCTTTAGTACCGAATCGAGCCCTGAAGGGCCACCGCAGGGTGGTTCCATAAGGGGGGCTCATTAGGAGCTGAGGGAGGAAAAGTTGGCAGCAGGGTATTGTTAGGGGTTAGACGCTCCAGTGGCACTTGTACCCAAACACCATTCGACAGCCTCTAGAGGCTGGTGGTTAAGGGGTGCTGGCAGCCCAAGGTGCTAGGCAGGTTTATCTAACAGGTGTCATCCGTAGGGTGACACTAAGGGCACTTAGGATTAGGTTTTATCTTTGCTGAAATCAGTGCAGGGATTAGGCGGTGGGTGGCCTGAGTGCTTTTAACTTTTAACTTTGCACCTTTATTTTGTTTTGTTTTTAACAGGACCTTGAACAGAGTTCAAATTGTTTTTATATACTGCCCCATACTATGAAAAAGCAAGTATAAATCAAAATGGCATCCAAAATACGACTCAAGATAATAGACAGAGACAAAAACACCTCAATACAGAAAATAACAGAAATAGCATATGGCCACCTAAAAGTAGCTTTTGCCAAGTTTTACACAACTAATGATGGCTATAAAGCAGTGTGCAGCAAAGAACAAGATGCAGACACACTGCTACAAGAACGGTCTCAAAAATTGTTTGAGGATAATGGCATTAAGATTATCATTCCACCAGAAGTCAATGCCAAGAGAACCATAATAATAAAGCAGCTGGACAAACATATAGGCAGTCACTCCTCTGAAGAATTAAAAGCGGAACTTGAAGATAAAAACCAGTGGCTGAAATTAGACGAAGTTATAAAAATCAAGGACCTGACACATATCATAAAAATCAGGGTTAAAGAGACCGCCATGACCAACACGATTCTGGAGAGGGGAATACTGGCCTTCAACATGAGTATAACACCACAACAATTGTCACAAGAGGAGTACCACCATATCCTAACTTGTTTCAAGTGTTACAAGATGGAGGACCATGCCCAGAAAGATTGCAACCTCGAAGAACTAGTTTGCTCAGAATGCGCAGAAACCGGCCATACTTTCACAAACTGTAACAATAATTTCAAAGCTTGTCTAAATTGCATAAGAGAAGGCAAACCCAGATTTGAACATCGGACTTTGGCTATGGCATGTCCGTTAAGGAAAGACATTATTAAAAGAAGACAAGAACAAAAACAACAAGAAAAGCTGGAAAAGGAGAACAAAACAATAGCAGAAGTAGTTAAGGCTGCCACAAAAGAAACTAAACAACTCGAATTAAGCAGTATCACCCACACTAAGATCCTCATTAGCATCATGCACGCTCATGCACTGAACCTGAGAAAACCCGGAACGTACAAAGACGAATTAAATAGAATGCTAAAAGAAAATTAATTGCCCGAAATGTGGTTCCCTAGTAACCGTGATTCAGAGTCAGTCCTAGGTGCTTCCTATGTTGAAAAGCAAGGGGAAGAAGAAGAGATGGTTAACCCAGAGGATAATAACGAGTTGGTTGGAGCAACAGCTCTGGAAATTGAAGACACTGATGTAGAGCACCCACAAAGAAGACTAAAGGCCGCGTCATACAGAGGTCGACCGCGACCCGACAGTAACCCGAAGACAATGACTTGCAAACAAAATTCAAATATTTGCGGTTCGAGTGTATTCGGCCCCAAAATCGGGCGACATCGAGTATGATTCTGGTATGGTCGAGTTGTTCTAGTCATGCTCTGGTCATCACCCGAAAGTTCGGATGAGTAGGCCAAAAGTTAGTACATGCGTTAACTTTTTGGAAATCATCGAGTGCGTTCGGGTCAAAAAACGGTTACAAAATCCTCGAGTCACCTTCGATTTACATTCGATTCGTATTCGACTTACATTCTACCATATTCTGATCGCATTCGACCTATATGAGTCACTTTCGAGTCAAAAAATTTAACTCGATTCATACCAGAATTGATCGAACCTTTAATCGAACCTAAGTGGACTTAGACCCGATGATGTAGACCGTAACCGTAACCCCTCCCACACTTCGGACCCCTCTCCCACCCCCTGTCCCCAAACCCTTCCCAACATCATCCCCAACGTCAACAGTATTATGAAACTCTCAATGTCCCTACCACTAGCACGTCCTACCACCGTATAGGGAAAAAAATTCAACAGTCTCCAATCCAGCAGCCAGACACACCCTCTCAGTGGAAGGCCTATGGGCCTTCACGTCCTTGTGCCACGCCCGTACAACAATCACCCCTGGACCCTGCCTTCTTGGAGACCATGCTGGATCTACCTCATTACAAACCAATACCTCTACCTCTGTACCTCATTAATTATAATACAAATATATTTTCTATGTTTGACTTGTGTTGTGCTTACTCCTAAAAATTATTTTCTATGTTTTACTTGTTCCTAAGGTTAATTTGCTTGCTTAATAATAATTAAAGGGAATATAAAGTTAAAATATATGGTCGAGTAGATCACATGGCAATAGGATATAAAAGAAAATTAAATTGAAAAAAAAACTAACAAAAACAGAGAAATGTGTCACATCCCAATTAGTCCATGAGCCAGGCCAGATATCGGTACCACCTGGGGTGACTAAACACGAATGGTACTAAAATGTTTATAGAGTGACTGTAAGTACATTAAGATATGATAGCCTTCTCGCACTGGTAGCTTAGTCTAATTTTTTTGATGCAATAGGGGCGCTACCCAAAAATAAAGATTTTTAGCGTGACGCTCGGCGTTTTCCTCATTTTCTTTAAAATCCATCACACAATCATCGCGAAACTTTGAACACCTATGTAGAATTATATTCTCTACCAGAGTTGTTCCTAGGTATTTTTCAAATTTCCTCATATTTCGGAATATACTCTATATTTTGGGTATTTTCCTCTAAATCTAGAATAAATCCTTAAATATGGGGAACATTGAAAAATATATTCTAACAGCTCTTGTAGCTTATTTGATTCTCTACAAGAATTATTCCGATGTATATTTCAAGTTTCTCCATATTTAGGGGTTTATTTCATATTTGGGGATTTTTTGTTATATTTTGGGGATAATTTATTATTGGAAGGAGCAAACATATGTAGAGTGGTTTCCATGTAATGTGTTTGTTTGTTCATGGTTTAATGGTGATATTTTTTGCAGGTGTGTGTCGACTGTTTGACGGCAGGATGGAACCATCTGCGAGGAAGAGAGCACGGATCGACTGTATCATCCACTGCTCTGATGATGACAGCGATGCTCTGGTGTCACCACAGGATTTGGACTCCTGGAACACATTGCTCAGGGCTGCAGAAATCAGGCAGCATGATCCAGTCCTGGAAGCAGCCAAGGGCCTTGAAGAAGGAGGAATACCACACATACATTATCACCGTAAATGTCGTAGTCTCTTTACAATGAAGAAGTCACTGGATTCTATCCTTGCCAAGGGTGTCAAGATAGAATCAGCAAGCGTCGACCCCAGGAGGAGGGCATCAAGGGATGCCCCTAGTACTAGCAGGGTGTATGCCAAAGTATGTATCTTCTGCGAGAAGTCAAGCAAGTACATAAAAACAACAAAGACAAGGGAGCCACTCATACAGTGTGTTGAGCTACGAGCAGATGAGAAGATTCGCAGAGCAGCAATAAGGAAACTCAACCAGAGAATCCTTGGTTTAGTTAGCAGAGACCTTGTTGCTGCAGAGGGTCACTACCACAAGTCGTGCTACAAACTCTTCACAAAAGATGATTTCCCAGCGGCCGCCAGGTCGGGTGCAGGTGAAAATCAGGAAGAAAGCGAGGAAGCACGCTACGAAGAGGTTGAGACAGAAGCCCTCGAGGAACTCTGCTTGTATATAAGGACCAAATTATTCCCCAACCCAGAGGTACTGCCTATGACAAACCTCACATCTAGGCTTGAGAGATCCATGATGTCCCGTGGTATTATCCAACTGAAACCAGCGACAAAGAAACATGTTCGCCGAAAGATTGAAACCGAGTTTGGAGAATCACTACGCTTTGTCCCAGATGAGAAAGGAAAGCTTCTAATCTATCCACGCAGCCTCTCAATGGACGACCTTGCCCGGCAAGCACACAAAATGGCAAAAGACCTGCAAGAAGCAAGAGCAGCTAACTCTGAAGATGTCTTAACCAAAGCAGGAATGCAGCTGAGGAATGAGATCAATAAACAAGATGTGAGTCAGCCATGGCCTCCCGATACAGATCAGAATGTCATTCCTGCAGCAGTCACTCAATTCCTGCACACCCTGCTGACAGGAGAGTGTGAGTGTGAAACTCCCTCTGAAAGAGCTCAACGTCTTGCCACTTCCTTTGGCAGTGACTTGGTCTTTGCTGTTACCAGTGGCAAGACAAAACCACCCAAGCACGTACTGCTGACCAATGCTGTAAAGTCTTTGACAGGAAACACAGAACTGATCCGAACTCTGAATCGTCTTGGTCACTGTGTGTCTTACTCAATGTTTGAGGAGATCGATACAGCCCTTTGTATCCAGAAGCTGGAATGCTCAAAGGATGACATTCCACTGCCAGCAAACATCTACCCTGGTGTGTTCACAACCCTGGCCTGGGATAACATTGACCGACTTGAAGAGACCCTAAGTGGAGCAGGTACTTCTCATAGAGTCAATGGCATTGCTGTCCAGTCCAAGGTTGCAGGCTCTGTGCCAGAGAAAGTCCTGCCAGAGATTACCAAGTCCAAGATAAGAAGCATCACTCAGACATCATCAATGCTGCCAATATACAATGTTGGGCGGCGGGCAGGGCCACCTAGGATTGAGACTGCGTATGTCGACACTACCAAGGAAGTCCAGGATTCAAAGACAAAGAACCATATCTGGCTTCTTACTCGAATGTCAGACCATGAGGACCAGTCCATCAGCAGTTGGACTGGGTTCAACATCAAAATGCGCAGAGACATTGCAGTGGTTCAGGACACTGTAAGCTACCTGCCCACTATCAATGCTCCCGCAACAGAAATGTCCACCGTTAATGAAATCTTGGAACAAACGCATGCTATCATGCAGTCCTTACAGCTTAACAAGATTGTGTGCGTGTTTGATCAAGCACTCTATGCCAAAGCTGCCGAAGTTATCTGGAAACAAGAGAAGTTCAAGAACATTATCATCAGGATGGGCGTCTTCCACACAATCTGTAATCTCATCTCCACCATAGGAAAGAGGTTTCAAGATGCAGGTCTTAGAGATCTGTGTGTGGAATCAGGTATCATCGCAGAAGGATCAGTGTCAGGAGTGATGAACGGCAAGAGGTACAACAGAGCAGTGAGACTACACAAGCTCGTGTATGAAGCACTGATGAGGCTTGCATGGAAAGGCTTCCTTTCATGGCTAGAAGAAAACCATTCAAGGGACATACACCATCTAGATGAAACACTGAAGGACATCAACAGCTTTCACAGCAATGTGTCTCAGGGACTCTTTCAAGAGCTGATGGAGAGTGAATCATGCACACATATCATGAAGCTTTTCCAAGTTTATCTTGAGACCCTCAGAGATGAACACAACCTCTCAGCATTCTGGATGTCATACCTGGACATGGTTGAGATCATGCTGGACTTAATTCGAGCCTCCAGAGAAGGCAACTGGATGCTCCACCTAGGAGCAATCCGACAGATGATACCGTGGTGTTTTGCCTATGACAAAGTGAACTATGCCCGGTTCCTAACCTACTACTATGCCTTGATGTCTCGACTGCCCATTGAACACCCAGAGGTCCATGAACACTTCATGCAAGGTGGCTTTTCGGTCCAGATCGGTAGCAAGAATCCCTTTGGACGGATCCCTGTGGACCAGACAATCGAAGAGACGATCAACAAAGACACCCAGACACCAGGGGGCACAAAAGGCTTCAGCCTGAAAGGCGGAGCTGTCGCCAGGTACTACCTGACATCGGAGTATCGCAGCAGGTACTTAAGGCAGCTCAGGACTATGGTAGTAGGCCAAAAGTATACTGACTTCAGCCACCCAGACCTACAGATGCCCAGGATTAGAAGAGATGAGGCCGATGTCCAATCTTTAGTTCAACTGATGGAGACCAGCTGGTTGAACCCCTTCAACGCAGAGCAAGAAGATCTTGTCAGTTTGTCAACTGCGACTATGGCACCACCAGAAGTTGTCAAAGACCTTCTAGGGGCCTACAGAATAGGAGAGGATGCATATCAAGCCTTCAAGGAAGAGCGCCTGGAGATCGATACGCCAACTATACAGTTTCATGACACGATGACGAAGACGAAACTGAGAACGTTCACTAACATCAGAATGAAGCCACGCTCACAAGACCATGCCAAGGAGGTTATCTTAAAGGCTGACAGGAACCTATTTGGCCAGATGATCCTTGTTGCCGAGAACAGAAAGCTCAAAATGAGTGATGTCTTGGCTCATCCCCTGGGGCCTTTGCCTTGGGCACTTGCCAGCGGTGATGGGTCTCTCCGCAAGACCAACAAGGCTGCCCTCGCAAAGGAGTTAGAGAGGAATGTTTCTCCTGCAGAAGTGATACCCGAGCCCTCTGCTACCATAATTGATGGGATGAGCCTGGTCCACAAACTGAAGGGAAACGACAAAACTTTTTCACAGCTTGCAGGTACAGCACTGAGTCACGCTGTTCATGAAGGTGCTAAGAGCAGGCGCATTGATGTTGTGTTTGATATCTACAAGGAGACATCCATCAAGGATGCAGAACGAGCCAAAAGAAGTGCAGGCACAGGAATTCATTTCAAGAACATTCAACCTGGGCACAACATCCAGCAGTGGAGAAAGTTACTCGGTAGTTCCTCCAACAAGGCAAGTCTTATCAAGTTCTTGGTAGAAGAATGGAAGGCACCACAGCACAGGGAGAAGCTCAAGGACAAGGAGCTGTATGTCACATGTGAGCAGCGCTGCTTCAAGATCACCAAAGAGCAGTGGGAAGAGGCTCCTGAGCTTAAGTCAACTCAAGAAGAAGCAGACACACGCCTTCTTCTCCATGCACTTCATGCAGCAGAATCTGGGAACAAGTCTGTCATCATCACTGAAGAAGATACAGACGTCATGGTGTTGTGTCTTGGCATGTGCCACAAGATCCCATCCCATCTGTTCCAGAAGTGCGGGACGAAGAACCGGACAAGATTCCTGGATATCACCACACTGAGCCGCACACTGGGAGGCAGCGTGTGTGATTCATTGATTGGTATGCATGCCTTTACAGGCTGTGATACCGTCAGTGCATTCGCTGGCCGAGGGAAGATGACGACACTCAAGCAGGTGAAGATGGACAAGACATACCAGCATGCTTTTCACGAACTTGGACGCTCATGGGAAGTGTCTCCTGAACTCTTTGAGAAGCTACAGGAAATCACCTGCCACATGTACCTACCATCTACCCACACAACTAAGGTAAACAAGCTTCGGTATGAGCTGTTCTGTGCAAGACGTGGAGAGGTAGAGTCAAGTCAACTCCCTCCTTGTGAGGACTGCCTCTTCATGCATGCACTGCGTGCAAACTACCAGGCTGCGATCTGGAGGAGAAGTCTTCAGAGCCAGCCATTTGTTGCGAACCCAACAGACTGCGGTTGGATGACAGATGAGGACGGTAAGCTTGCCGTCAACTGGATGCGAGGCTCACCAGCACCAGATGCTGTTATGCAGCTACTGTCTTGCAAGTGTGTGCGGTCATGCGAACTCCCTAAGTGTACTTGCCTCAGCAATGGTCTAAAATGCACGGACATGTGCAGGTTACAGACATGTCAGAACAAGGCTATTGAAGAAGAGCCGGTGGCACAACAGTCAGATTCCGAGTCTGACGTAGATGATATTTAGGAGTAGTAATTTGCCATAATAGTATGTACAAGCCCATGGCATGCTTAGTGTGTATTTACAGGACTTGTATTAAATGTGACAATTACTATATGCATTTTGTTGACATTTAGGCATTCCTGTCCCCAAATTTGACATTTTAAAAAAATTCGGAATTTTCGGTAGGGTATGTCTATTCAAGAAGTGATAACGACCATTAAGCTACCAATGTGCAAGGGCTATCATATCAAAACATAAACTAGAGACATGTAGCAAGCTAAAAACACCTAAGAGAATTAGTCACCCCGGGTGGTACCGATATCCCAAAATTCGGGTCTTGGCTCATGGACTAAATATGATATATATTAAATTGACATTGACATTTTTTGACCATGTTAACATGTTATTACTTTAAACAAATCAACAGCCAAGATCAACATCAACAAATAAGAAAAAACCTGAGAAATTTAACACATCCCAATATGATATAAATAATATTGACATTGAACAAATCTGACCATAATTAAAAGTGAACATGTTATTACTTTAACCAAATCAACAGAGCAACATGTTCGTGAATATTAATCAGAAAACAATATAAAAGTTTAACATATATATTCTGGTTTCATTCCGGTTGGGTTCCTGACTTCGGGTGGGGTTCGGTTTTCATTCGGTTTTAAGTCGGGTTACTTCAGGTGTAATTCGGTTTTAACTTGGGTTGGTATCTGCTACTCGGGTCACCGTCGATTAGCTTTCGACTCATGGTCGATTCAATTCCGTTCTACTTCTGGTTAGTTTCGAGTAATATACGGGATAACATCGACTCTTATTCGAGACGCATTCGAGTCCCTCGGGTTGCATTCGAATTGCTTTCTAGTCATAGTCGGGGTACGAGTCTCATTCGGGAACTTCGGGTGAATTCGGGTGAAAAGTGCAAGTCATTGCCTTCGGGTTACTGGCGGGTCGCGGTCGACCTCTGTATGACGCGGCCTTAAGTTTACAAAAACCAGGAGCTATCAAAAAAGTTTTAAAGGATAAAGGACAACTAACAGGAGAAGGATCGTGGAAGGCAGACGATCTAGGGATGACAATTTATATGACCACCAACAGTAACTTTCCAACCAAAACCCCTGATTTGACTGAATTAACCAGAGGATTACTAAAGGATACCATCAAATGGACTTATACTAATAGATGTTCTGAAGAAAAACTAATTCTGGCTCTACTCCATCAAGGCAGAATAAAAATCTGCAAACACAACTTCAAGAAAACCGATGTAACTTCCTTCAAAAAGATCAGAAACGGATTGAGTGATAGGTCACCTGCCAAACAGCCTAACAAAAAGAGTAAATAACTAATTATAACATGATTAGACTGAAAATAATTCAACACAACGTTAGACACTGGAATACCATCAAAGACAACCTATCAAATACCTACCTTGACATAGACCCAGACATTATATTAATAAATAGCCATGGCATCAAGATCAACGAACAGATTAAACTATTTAATTATGATATTTATTGCAAAAATACAAGCAACGAAATAAATGATGGAGTATGTATAGCAGTGAAAAAACAACTTAAGTATAAACTAATAGACAATTTTACATCAGAATGTCTTGCTATAAGAATAAACACCTCATTAGGAGATATATTAATCGCGACTCTCTATCTGCCACCAAGAAGACCCTACCTTCCAATTAACGACATGCTCAACTTAATTAATTATAATATCCCTGTTTATATTCTAGGAGACTTTAATTGAAGACACCCGATCTTTGACAATCAAGACACAAACAATGCTGGCATGGCATTAAATAATCTCATCAATGCAGGAAGACTGAGACATATTGGACCACATTTTAAGACGTTTATAGGTAACAGAAGTATGTCAAATCCAGATAAAGTTTTCACAAACAATAAAGCCCATCTAAACTTTTATATAGAGCAGGGTTCACTAACGGTAAGCGATCACCTGCCAATAATTATGACATTATCAACTTCACCAATACAAATAGAATGTAAGGAGAGACGTGTAATGAGCAAAGCGGACTGGACCAATTTTAGGAATGAGTTATCCACCTACTCAATTCATGACCTAAATAATAAGAACAAAGTTGAAATAGATACAGAAATAGAGAGACTTACTACGCAAATAAAAACTGCTGTTAATAATAACATGCCTAAAAGCAAATACAAAACTATTCCACACAACCTAATAAACAACAAAATAAGAACACTACAAATAATGTATCGAGACATTCAAATCTATATAAATCAGAATGGAGCAACTGCTAATTTGATTAACAATATTAGGATCATTCAAGAGCAGTTGAAGGATGAATGTATAAAAATTAATAGAGAAAAGTGGGAGGAAATACTTGACAATCTTAGTAGAATCAAAGAACCAAAATGTTTCTGGGACAACATCAAAAGAATAATGGGTGGCTCTGACAATACAATGAAAAATATTAAAGATCATAACGGAATAGAGTTAACTGAAGACAATGACATAGAACAAGCTTTTAGACGGGAATGGAGCAACATATTTAAAAATAGAGATGAGGAAAACCAGGAATTTGACCAACAACATGACGATACAATAACTAGAATTATGCAAGCAGAAGCGAATAGAATATCAAGCTTAGATATAATAAACATCAATGATATGGAAGTCAATCCTATCACTGAGGGATAATTATTGCATCACATAAGAAGTTTTAAAGAGAAAGCACCAGGTATCTCAGGCATTACAAGAAATATGGTATTGAATCTACCCCAAAACATAATTAATGGATATATTCACTTATTAAATGCCTCTCTAAGCACGGGCCACTATCCAAAGCCCTTTAAAACAGCTAAAATGATATTTATACCTAAACCAGGCAAAGACAGAAGCGAAATAACCAACTATCGACCAATATCCCTACTGGAAATGGTTGGTAAAATTTTTGAAAAAATAATCAATCATCGCCTTCTGGACATAATAGACAACAGAATAAACCCTAGGCAACACGGTTTTAGGCGGAAAAGAGGTACTCATACAGCAATAGGGATAACAACAGAAATTATTGCTAGAGCCAAGGCAAAGGGACAACAACCAGTAATAGTGCTTCGAGATGTAGCCAAAGCCTTTGATAAAGTCTGGCATACGGGCTAAAATATAAATTACTACAACTTAATATACCAAATCAATATGAAAGGCTTTTATGTAATTATCTTGACGATAGATATGCACACATATCAATAAACAATAACTTAGGACCAAAAATACCATTATTAAGTGGAGTGCCTCAAGGGGGATGTTTATCACCAACCCTTTATGCCATTTACACCTCAGATCTTCCAGAACCAACACCCCATAGTGAATATGTTCAGTTTGCTGACGACATCACACAAATAGTCTTGCCTCCTGGAAAATCCAAAAATATTGCAGTTCGTACAATTAAAAGAGCCATCTTATCCATAAATGAGTACGAACGAAAATGGAAGATTAAAACTAATATGAGAAAATTTAAGGTAATTCCACTAAATAAAATGGTTTACCCTGATTTGGTAATAGATAACAACATAATTGAATATAGCAACGAAGGAAAAAATCTAGGATTAACAATTACCAAGTATGGATATACATCTCACATAACTCAAACATATCATCGCGCAAAAACAATCCTAGCTAAGTTAAATAGATTTAGAGATGCTTCAATGGAAATAAAGAGAAAGCTATACATGGCATTGATACACCCTATTCTTACTTATCCCTCTGTTCCTATAAATACAACTTCAGTCCCAACATCTTATAAATTACAAATAGTTCAGAACAAGGCTCTAAGATTTATTTTTGACATGAATTTTCCTGAAACTATCACCTATTTTTTAGAACTGCATCTAAATGCACACATGAAATCACTAAATATAGTAATAAATAATCAAGCTAAAGATATATGGAACAAAATAGACCAACTAGACTTATCAAATCAAAGAGAAAAATTAATTAGAGACCAGGAACAGGAGAGAATAGTAAGTAAAGCCTTCAAAAGTAGCCAAGACTCTATTACTAACGGAGATGCTATACCAATCTATAGATATTAAATACAGTTGTTGTTGTTGTTGTTGTTCCCTAAGCTGCCTGGCCGAACAGCCCCGAGTCCCTGAGAAAGGCCATGGCCACGATCGGGCTTTCCCACAGAGCTCTCATTGAGTGTAGATTGTGTTGTTGGCGTAAGTGGTTGTGTGAAATGCAGTCTTCTATGATGTGTTTAATGGTATGGGGTGCTGTGTTACATCCCGGGCAGGCGTCGACAACGGAGTCATCCAGTCTCTTCTGATAGCTCAGGAGAGCTGGATGGTGTCCGCATCTCAGCCTGGCCAGGTGGACTCTGTCCTCGCGAGGAAGGGAGGATTCGGAAGGATGGATTTCGGGAGGTCGTGCATGCAGCTGCGTGCTGTCTGTGAGTGAGTGGATGGATCGGTGAGAGATATGAGTATGGATGTGCTTCTGGAAGTTGGTTCGGGGTGGGCAGGGAGGGAGAGAGGACAATAATTGTGTGTGATACCGTGTGCTGGGTGTTGTTTTGATATTTCTTGGTGTCTGTGGGTGTGTTGCCATGTAGTTTAGTGGGTGGTCTTGGTTCGTGGAGGCTGCTGCCAGGAATTGAGTGCCTCTCATGTCCAGATGGTCTTTGACTTTGAGGATTTTGGTTTCTTGATGTAGGTGATCTGTGGGTGCAGTAGCTGTGCAGCCTGTAATGATCTTCAGGGCTTTGTTTTGAATAGTCTGTAAGGTCTTATGATGTGTTTCAGCTAGGTTAGAAGCCCAGGCTGGGCTTGCGTATTCCATCACTGATCTTATGTATTGTTTATATACTGTGGTGGTAGTTTCTTTGTTGTGTCCAAATTTTGTGTGAGCAAGTGACCTGAGGGCGTTAAGTCTGGGTGTCAGTTTCTTTTAATGTTTGTGGTGTGCTGTTTGAATGTCATATGAGTATCATATGTTACTCCTAGGATTTTGGGTGTGTGTGTATGTGTTAGGGCTGTGATGTTTATGGTGAGTTGAGGTTAGTATTCGTGTTCTCCTGTCCAACTTGTGAGCAGGGTTGCGGTGGATTTGGCTGGGGCTAGATTAAGTCTGTTTGTAGTGCACCAGCCATGTAGTGTGTTGAGATAGGGTTGAAGGAGATCTGTTGCTCTTTTTGGGTCATGGTGTGTGCATGTGAGTGTTATGTCATCTGCATAGGAGGCTAAGTTTATTTGGGGCGTATTGGGTGTAGTTATATCGTGCATGTACAGATTGAAGAGTGAGGGCGATAGGACGGATCCTTGTGGGACTCCGTTTGGAAAGTTTCTGATTTTAGATGACTGACCGGCAAAAGATACGTGTGCACATCTGCCTGCTAGGAAGTTGGCCAGCCACCGTTTTGTGTTGTTGTGCATGTTTGTGTTGTAGATTTTGTTTGTTAGGTTGTGGCGGGGGATGGCATCGAAGGCTTTACTAATGTCGAGTGTGGCTAATAGTGATCTGTTTGGTGGTCTAGCTGAATTGATGCCATCGAAAGCTCTTTGTGTAAGGTCTGTGAGAAGAGTGTTTGTGGAGTGCAGTGGCCTAAAGCCATGTCGTGTTGGAGCTAGGGGTAGGTCAGGTGTAATTAGTTGTAATACTAGGCGTTCCATGACTTTGGAGGGGGAGCAAAGGAGTGTGATGGGGCGGTGCGAAGAGGGTAGCGTGGGGTCTTTGTTGGGTTTGGGGAATGTGATGATGATACCATGCTTCCAAATGTCTGGTATTGTGTTGTGTGAATAGCTGTAGTTTGATATGTTAGTGAGTGCTTGTATGCCTTGTGGTCCCAGGTGTCTGAGGTGTATGTTGCTTATGTTGTCTAGGCCACAGGCGGGTGAGTGCTTGAGATTGTTGATGATATGCTTTGTCTGGTGATTGGTGAAGGGTGTATAGTCAGGGTCTGTGGGGAATTGTCTCTTACGTCGGATGACACGTCGGTCGTTTTTGTGAGGTTTTAGGTGGCTGACATGTGAAAAGTGATTGATGAGAGTGTTTGCTTGTTGTTTACATGAAGGAGTAGAGTCTGTTGTTGTGATTGCAGCATGTGATTGTGTTGTGTTGCTGTTGGAAAGTGTGATGCTGTTTAGTGTTTTGTAGAGTTTTTTGGGGTTTGTTTTGTGATCAAGTGTTTGTAGGAAGTTATTCCAATTTAGTTTTTGTTGTTCTTGTATTTTGTTGTTAGTTTGGGTGTTGAGCGCTTGAATTTGTTGTGTGATGTCTTGTGTGTGGGGTGCTGGGGAGTGTTTCAGTATGTCGCGTTGTCTGATGAGGTTTTAAATTTCTGGTGTGAAGTTGGGGTTGTGTCTTTTTCTGTTACCTCTTGGAATGTGTTTCTTGTCAGCGTTTTGGATAGTTTTATTGAGTATGTGTACAGCATTGTTGATGTTAGTGATGGGTGTACTGTTTAGAGTTGTGAAGTGTTGTTCTGTTTCATTTGTGAATGCTTCCCAGTTAGCTCTTTTATAATTGGTGTATGTGTGTTTGTGGCTAGCTGGGGTGAGTCTGGTTTTGGTGGTGATAATGATCGGGAGGTGGTCAGAGCCTAAGGTTCTGACCACCCTCCAGGATGTTGTGGGGGCGAGTTCTGGGGAGCAAAAGGTGATGTCTGGAGATGATGGGTTATAGAGGGCTTGGTGAGGAATATGGGTATGTTGATGGATGTCGTTAAGGATGATGAGGTTATCGGTTTGGTTTTGTAGTACCAGCCCTCTGTCTGTGTCGGGGTTGTCGACAAACCAGGCCGACGTCTTGGCGTTGAAGTCACCACCCAGGATGATGTGTGGGGTGTGTGGGGTGTTTGTGATGTGTTGTAAGTGTGGTCTGTATTCATTTGGTACTGTAGGGGATGTTTGGGGAGGGATGTATGTGTTTATGATGGTTATGTTGGAGTTGTTGCCAGTGCGTATTTTAATTGACTGTATTTCTGTTGTGTTATCATTTGGGGGGAGGAATGATTTGGTTTGTACACTGGTTACTATGTATGATATTTCTTTGTGTACCAGGGTGATGAGTCCACCGCCCCCGCCGACAGCCCGGTCTTGTCTGATGGTGGTGAAATTATGAAATGTGGGTGTTTTTTGTGTTGTGCGGAGTTTTGTTTCTTGTAAGATGGCAATGTGTATGTTGTGTTGTTTGATGAAGTGTGAGAGTTCGTGTTTCTTTGTGTTGATGCCATCTATGTTCAGTTGAAGAATGTTAATGTTATGTGCACGATGTATGTTGGGTGCTGCTGCACGAGGATGGGGTGGGGGTGGGGGTGGGGGGGGGGGTGGGGGTGAGGGAGGGGCTGGGGGTTGGGATGGGTGAGGTGGGGGTGGGGATTGGGGAGCAGGAGATGGGGGTTGGAATGGATTAGGATGGGGCGTGGTGTGTTGAGTTGAGGATGTGGATGGTATGGGAAGGTTAGGTGGGTTGGGGAGGAGAGGTGGACGGGTTTTAGGGGGGGGAGTGGATGATATGGAAAGGTTAGGTGGGTTGGGGAGGAGAGGTGGACGAGTTTTAGGTGAGGAATTTGACTGGGAGAGGGAGGGGCATGAGGAACAGGTCCAGGTGTTTGTGTAGTGTTTCTTGGAGGCAAGTGTTGTGCAGGTGAAGTGGGTCCAGTTCCCGCATGAATTGCAGAGAACTGAACCCTTAGTATGGCGACTCGAAGTGATGGGTTTTGAGCAAGTTGGACATATGTATGTGAACGTGGGTCCTGGGTTGCTCTCAATGTCTCCGGCTAGAAGAAGTCTTCGAGAAATGACAGCCGGAGAGTCATTTCTCGGTGTAGGAAAAACTGTGTGATGTGTGTGTGTGGTGTGAGAGGTGTGGAAATTCCCGGCGCGACCGAAGCCGCTCCAAGGACCCGTGCCCCCAGGGAGGGGGCAGGGGATGGTTGTGACGGTTTGGCTCCCGAAACTGCTCCCCGCGGCCGGCATCCGGTTTTCCTCCACTGGTCGTTGATTTTGTCTTCGGCCGTGGAGGGTCGGCAGCCATCCGCGGTTGGCAGCCTCGGGAGGTGGCCCCACGGCGTAGACGCCGCCACATCAGGACCATTAAGTACAGTAACAAGCTTTAGTTGTTCAGCTCAGCACCGGCAGGGGTGTTGGTGTATCACTTAGTTGATGCATTGATCCTTCTGTGAGGTCTGGCTGGGTAACTTTACTTGTGAATTTATTTCCAGCACTAAAACAGCAAATAGAAACATAGTCTCAGGGTATTGACTCTGTTGCTGCGAGGCTTGCACTCTGAGCAGCGAAGTACAGTATTTGACTAATTATATATAAAATTAACCATGAATTCAGATACTGACTTTGCTGCTGGAGGTCTTCCTCTCCCAGCAGTTGAGTACAGTTCTTGACTAACATATTATTAAATAACTCATGGTCTCTGAGTATTGACTTTGTTGCTGGGGGTCTTGTACTCCCAGCAGGAGAGTACAGTGCTTGACCAAACTAATCATAGACCTAACTTGACAAACGATGGGCTCTATGGATAGATGTTTATACCCCAAGACATTCATAAACATTGAGAAGTGCTGTGTGATGCAGCCACCAAGGTGACTGCATCAACCAGCATAGTAGCAAGTGTGATTTTAACTAAGGGAGTGACGCATAGAGTGGGGAGGAGCTAGGCGGCCAGGGCACGGCGGCTCCACCATTTGGCTAGGCCTCTCCCAAGCTACTGGGGGTAGATGAGTAGTCTGAGGCAACCCAATTAATGTGGTATCTCGGACTACCGTTTGACCTCCTGGGTTAGGCTGAACCTCTCGTAGGCAAGTGCCAGTGCCGTTGTGGTTGTACCTGGCTGAGGTTGCGGGACTTATTACCGCGACGGTCGGACACCACCTCCTTCCTACTCATTGCCGCGTCTCCCCCTAAATATAAATATATTTTAAAAATACTGCTAAGTACAGGTATTTTAATCTATTTTTAAAAGTTAGAGCCAAGACAAAACAAAATGTCTTAAAACATTAACAGGGCGTAATAAATAATGAATACAATTTTAATAATAACAAAACAATGAAGTATTCTGGTTGATCCCAGAAAACCTTTGATCTTCAACTATATTTCAATTTCTAATCTTTACTTCTACTAAGAACCAACCCTACCAACCCTCCACCGAACCCTCCAAACACTTCCTACCCAACACCCCCAACCTCCAATCCAATTTACAGAACACTCTTCAACCTTTTCCTATAGCCATCCTATCCTATCCTAACTTCACTTCTCCTTGATAATGATGGCTGCGCCCATTGAAACGTCGGAACCCTTTGCAAACCTCCTTTACCAACTTCCTGAAAATACCAGAAAAACTGTACGAAAAATTGAGAGTATCAATAAAAAACTCAATAATGCAAACTGTGCCTATTATTTTAATCTCACCTGCCTGAAAGAAAATATCCTCCCTGGCTACACTAATATCAATACATATATATATATATATATATATATATTATATATTATATATAATTATACTGTATATAATTATATATACATATATTTATTTATATATACTGTACAGTATATATATATATATATATATATATATATATATATATATATATATATATATATATATATATATATATATTTGTTTTTGTTTTTTGTTTTTTTCTATGTGATTGAGAGAGGCAAAAGGCAGAACTGCCTATAGCTAGTGCCTCCCCCATAGTTGAAAGAGTGACAGGGCCAAAATCAAGGGACGTTCGTGCCAAAATGCCTGGACACACAGAGTTCGAAGCAATTTAAGTCATGGGAAGAGGGAAAGACTGATTCTGGGAGAGAGTTCCAGAGCTCAGCTGTTGAGTAGAAAAAAGTTTGAGAGTAACGTTTCAGTCTTGAGTTGGAGAGTTGCACAGAGTAGGGGTGGGATTGAGTTGCAAGACGGGTACCACGTGCCCTACGTAAAGGAGGTGGTATACACTGTCAAAGCTCTGAGGAACACTGATATTTATAGTAGCGATAGAATAGCGAGAGAGATGCAACATTGCGGCGGAGAGAGAGAGAGATTGCAGAGAGTTGGTAAGTGGATGGGAGTTAATGATACGAAAGGCCTTCCTTTCAATTTTGTCTAGGAGAGCGGTGTGAGAGGAACCTCCCCACACATGTGAACAATACTCAATACAAGGATGCACTATGCCCCTGTACTGAGCAAGCAGCTGTGCAGGGGAGAAAAAAACCCTAAGGCGGTTGAGCACACCCAGCTTCTGGGAGGCTGCCTTAGCAAGACTGGTAATATGGTCCTTCCAACTGAGAGCAGAAGAAAAGGAGACACCAAGAATATTGAGAGAAGATGAAGGATTGATTTTTGTATTGTTGAAGAATAAGGGATATTCCGCTTGGAGTTCCTTACGTGTAGATAGATGGAGAAATTGGGTTTTGGAAGCATTAAAGGTAACAAGGTCCTTGCCCCAATTGGAGATAGTATTTAGATCAGAATTTAAGAGTTCTATGGCTTCATTACGTTTGTCGTATACCGGGTATATATATATATATACAGTATACTGGGTATAGATATATATATATTATATATATATATATATATATATATATAATATATATATATATAAATATATATATATATATACCCATATAATATATATATATAGTATATAAAATATATATACCGGTGTATATATCTATATATATATATATATACCGTATATATATATATATATTCCTCACTTTCCACCCCCCTCTCTCCTACTTATGCCTAATATCCTTATCTCTTCTATAGATGTATTTTCTATATTCTCTGGACTTAATACTAGGAAGGCGTACGGTCTGGCCGATGTTCCTCCTGTTGTACTAAAAAAACTGTGCTTCCGTGCAGACTCCCTGCCTAGGCAAACTCTTTCGTCTCTGTCTCTCCTCTAACGTCTTCCCTTCTTGCTGGAAGTTTGCTCTCATTCAACCTATCCCAAAGAAGGGTGACCGCTCTCAACCCTCCCACTATCGTCCAATTACTCTCATCTCTTGTATCTCTAAACATTTTAAAACTATTCATGCTTCCAAATTTCTTAAGCATTTCTCTTCTCATAATTTACTCTCAGATCGCCAGTATGGCTTCCTTAAAGGTCGCTCTACTCGTGATCTTCTTTCATATCTTACTAACTCTTGGTCATCCTCCTTTCGGGACATCGGCGAGACCTTTTCTATTACACTAGACATATCGAAGGCCTTCGATAGAGTCTGGCACAAATCTTTAATATCTAAACTACCCTCCTTCGGTTTCTATCCCTCTATCTGTGACTTTGTCTCTAACTTCTTTTCCAACTGTTCCATAGCTGTGTTTGTGGATGGCCATCGATCACATCCTCATCCTATCAACTCCGGTCTCTGTCCTAGCTCCCATTATCTTTCTAATTTTCATAAATGATCTTCTCAACTGTACCTCCAGTCCCATCCATTCATACACAGACGACTCCAACCTACATATTACTCAATTAGTTTTCCTGAACGACCCAGCCAGCATTCCCTCAAAAACAAACGTAATGAATCCATGCAACACTTATCTTCTGATGTAACTACTATTTCCAATTGGGTCAGAGAAAACCTTGTTGCCTTTAATGCTTCCAAAACCCAATTTCTTCATCTTGCTACCCATTCAGAACTCCCAGAGGACTATCACTTACAATCCAACAATACAAAAATAACTTCTTCATCTTCTCTCAATATTTTTGGTGTCTCTTTTTCTTCTGCTCTCACTTGGAAGGACCATAGTACCAGTCTTGCTAAGGCAGCCTCCCAGAATCTGGGTGTGCTCAACCGCCTCATGGGGTTCTTTTCCCCTGCACAGCTTCTTGCTCTGTAAAGGAGCACAATGCGTCCTTGTATTGAGTATTGTTCACATGTGTGCGGAGGATCCTCTCACACCGCACTCTTAGACAAAGTAGAAAGGAAAGCCTTTCGTATCATTAACTCCCGCCCACTCACCAACTCTCTGCAATCTCTCTCTCTTCGCTGGAATGTTGCATCTCTCTCACTATTATATTGCTACTATAATAATCAATGTTCCTCAGAGCTTTCCTAGTGTATACCACCTTTTCTACATAGAGTAACTAGTACCCGCCTTTCAACACAATCCCACCCCTACTCTGTGCAACTCTCAAGCCCAAGAGTGAAACATTATTCACAAACTTTCTTCTATTCAACTGCTGAGCTCTGGAACTCTCTCCCAGAATCAGTCTTTCCCTCTTCCTATGACTTAAATTGCTTCAAACTCTGTGTGTACAGGCATTTTGGGTCGAACGTCCCTTGATTTTGGCCCTCTCACTCATTCAACTCTGGGGGAGGCACTCCCTACACGCAGTTCTGAATTTAGTCTCCCTTATTCACATAGGAAAAAATAAATAAAAATAAAATATATATATATACCGATACTGTATATACATATATATAATGAATCAAGAAAGGCATCCAATATCTGCCACACTCTCTCATAAATCTGTCCCCTATTCTTTGCATTTCCATTTTTGCCGCTTTGTTCTTTGTTCCCCTCGCACCCTTCCGACTCATCACACTCATCCACTCTTTTGACTAATATTTTCAACTAAATAATTTATGTAGTTGAAAATATTAGTCACATCATGTATGTAATAATTGTATTCAGCAACCTATGACCTCAATAACCATTGATGTAATGAAAAATACTAACAGTCTCCTAATATGATTGCACTAGTTTTGTAGTGCTATTATTTACAACCAGTCAATTAATAATTCAGTCACGACAAGCTCCTTTTTTTTTTTTTCATAAATCATGAGCTACGTATATACAGCACATGTGGCAATTAAATGAGGAAACTATAATAACACATCTGAATAATGCCTACCTGATTTATAAACACAAATATGAATTTAACCAGACGACGATGCTGTTGTTTCAGTGGAATAATGTCTCTTTGAGCAGTATGTATCGCTTTAGCAGTGGTTAGTAGTGGTTGACCAATGTAAGTAGCGGGGTACCCCTGGGATCGGTACTAGGACCAATTATCTTTCTAATTTACATCAATGACATAGATGAGGGTCTCACCTGTACAATCTCAAAATTTGCTGACGATACAAAAATTGCAAATAGCGTACTCTCAAAAGATCAAGTTGACGATATGCAACACAATCTAGATAAATTGTCATGTTGGGCCCAAATTTGGCAAATGAGTTTCAATGCGGATAAATGTAAAGTACTACATATCGGATACCTAAATGAGAAAGCAAACTATTCGATGAATGGCACTCAGCTTAAGAATGTAAACAGAGAAACCGATCTGGGAGTAACAATATCGAGTAACCTAAAACCGAGTCAACAATGTTTAGAAGTTGTTAAGAAGGCAAACAAAATAATTGGCTTTATAGGCAGGTCATTTGAGCATAAATCCAAAGAAGTTATCCTAACCCTTTACAATTCCTTAGTCTGCCCTCTTCTGGAATACTGCGTTCAATCCTGGTGCCCTTATTACCAAAAAGATATAAACAAGCTAGAACGAGTTCAACGTAGAGTTACCAAAATGATACCTAGCCTAAAGAACAAACCATACGAAGAGCGTCTTAGAGAATTAAATCTATTTCCTTTAACCCAGCGCAGATTAAGAGGTGACTTAATTCAAGTGTTCAAAATCATCAAAGGCATCGACAATATGAACTGTAGTAAGTACTTCACTATCGACCAATCTAATTACACGCGGGGAAACGGTTGCAAAATTATTGGTAAATCTTTTAACTCACACGAATCTAAGAATTTCTTCTTCAATCGAGTTGTCAACTTGTGGAATGGGCTTCCCCGAGACGTTATAGACTACAGCACCGTTGATTCATTTAAACTCCGCCTAGACAAAAATCTTGCATCAAACCCGCGACTGACTGCGTTTGTAAATGAATAACTTTATGTTATCCTCCCCTCAGTTACTAACCCCTCTGTCCCTTACTAACTTCCTAATCCTGCCACGGACATTAGTTCCCTTTCCAATGTTCCCTTACCCACTCTAAACCACTGTTTGGACACTTGATCCTCAGTGTTTTGGAGGACAAGCAGCCTAGAAGGGTCACTAGACCTGTTGTTGCTTGATTTCCTGTGTACTCCTTTGTACTCCTTTGTTGTCCCCACACAGGATGGGGGGTGCTGCTCAATAAACTCGCCCCTCGAGGCAAAATCAATCAAAATCTTTTCACACACTCTCTCTCTCTTTCCTATTATTTTCCTATTCGCTTCCTTTACTCTGCTCCTCTCTTTTCCTTCCATCTCTTCCTCTCTCGCGCTCTCTCTCTCTTTCCTATTCGTTTCTTTTACTCTGCTTCTCTCTCTCTCTCTCTCTCCCCCCTCGTCCCGGTCTAAATGAGGCTGGGAAGGGTACTGAGCTGGATTTTAAAGCTTTTTCTGTAGACTTCCTTTCCCTTCTTCCTTTTTACTGACGGTGCTCGCTCTCTCCTACTACAGCTTTCTCTAGATGTCTGGTTTTCTTGCACAGTTCTCTCTCTCTCTCTCTTTATATATCTATCTATCTATCTATCTATCTATCTATATATATATGACTGTATCTATCTATCCAGCTCTTCCATCTGTTCAATTCGTCTTCGTTAGGTGGCATTGCTTGTCCCACTTTCTTCGGGGTCTCTCTCACTCTTTCTCACTCACTTTTGGCTTGTATTTTCTTCGTCTTGTCTTGCTCATTTCTGTCACACCTCTCCATTGACTTTATTTGATTCGATGGAAGTATTTTTGGACCTCCCATGTTTTGCTCCATTAGTTTGGAGACTTTAAGATGTTTCACCCCATCAGTAGGGCGTTATTAAGACGCTTTACTCTATTCAGGAGTCATTATGTTTTGGTCAGTGGAAAGCGAGGACTTGTTGTTGTTGTGGTTGTTTTTGTTGTTTTTGTTAGGGCCAGGTTTTTAAAGAAAATATGTTTCCCGGATATTACTGAACCAAATTTAATTATCTTTCCCATGCATATCGCATTTCACATGCACTATCCTCTAGGCTGTAATGGAGGTCTTTTTCTGTTCTTTTGTCTTGTGCATCGCGCGTCGGTCCACGGGTCTTGTAGTTAACAAGGACGCACAGAGATATAATCCGCTTGACCTGGTTTCTCTGGCGAGCGATACCGAGCCTCTACCTTGACAGAAATCGGCCTTCGTCTGGTACCGTTTTCTATCGATAAATTATTATTTTCTCTCCACCAACCAACTTTACTCCTAAACTCGATTAAAGAAATTAACAAACACATGTGCACACTTAATAAGCATTGCGCCACGAGGACAGTACAAATTTACCTCAAAGGGGGTCTGTGGAACCTTTTTTTGTTTTAGTTTGAAGCTGATTTTGTTAGTTTAGGCGACAAACACAAATCCATTGCTCGATAACCACAAAACCAACCAAAATCCTATTTTTGTTTACAAAATATCCTACAAGACATCGGGTCAGAGGGTGTTAATTATGTGTTGTATTTCTTCCCGTACTTCCGGAGTCGCTGTTATTTTGTAAGTACCTTTCTTCAATTCCATCATTACTTCTTGTTATTAATTCCGTGAGTGCGATAATCTTTCTGATTATAGCTTATATATAACTCAGCTGCATTGGTATCTGTAAATTTTAGCTGTCCGGCTAGCTCTCTCTCTCTCTCTCTCTGTCTATATATATGTACAGTATATACATATATGATATGGTATATAGCATGTGTATGTGTTTGTGTGTGTGTGTGTGTGTGTGTGTGTGTATGTGAGAGAGAGAAACAGAGAGAGAGAGAGAGGAAAAGAAGGGAATAAGACAGAACCAGTGACAGCCAAGAGGCTCTGACGAAGACAAATGAAACAGATTGAGGAAGGAGGAGGCAGAATAAAGCAATGTTGTGTTGTAATAGGTATAGAACGATGGATAGATAATTATACAGATGGATTATATCCCCACACACATACATTCCAACGCGCACACACGAAAAAAGAAAGAAAGAAAAAAATAATATATATATATACAGTATATATATACCGGTATATATATATATTAGTAAAGCCAGGTAATAAATTTTCTTTAATACATACGAGGTTGAAAGAAATGGCAATTTCTGCGTTGGAAATTTTATTATTCAAAGTTTCCAGGTCTCTGATGAGTTTTCGCTGGGTGGCAGGAAGTAGATGAAGGAGATGAGCAAAATTTATGGTGGTACAGGGTTACATTAATGTACATGATGATACAGGATATACGATGCGTTTCACTGGACAACCAGCATTATCAAGTAAGGATAGAATGATATATATATTTGTTTTTTTTTTATTTGTTTTTTTAAAGGTAGGGGGGGGGGTGAGAGAGAGGCACCTCAGAGTGGGTGGAGGGAAGAGAAAGTAGGAAAGATGAAATACAGTGGAAGAGAATAGTTAGTGGGCCGTCCACCTTGCTGTTGTTGAGGGATGTTTATTACTTTATTTTGTTTGTCTAGTCATTTTTTTAAAACTTTTATTCATGCTTTATTGTTGTACTTAAGTTACTAAAGTGCTGACAAGAATGATTTTAACTTAGGGATGTCTAGGCTATATCTGATCTTTTGAGTCTTGCTTCCAGTTTGTTTTTTCCTTCATCTGTGAGAGTTCGTTCAAAGTCTTCTTGATTAATATGAGAATATGCTTGCCTCATAACGTCGGGATCTTGTTCAAAGATGTCACTGATGAATCCAATGCTGCCCAGTGTTAATTCTGAAAGCTCGATGGTGTCTTCTCCCGGTTCCTTCTCCTTGGCGATTTTTGGTGGTGTCTCCGGGTTTGTCGGGAGGGGAAGGAGTGGTCCTAGGGATCTCTTCCTGCGCGATTTTGGCTTGGTGTTCGGGGAAGTTGGTGGTGATGCTCTGGCTTCCTCGGGTTCCATTTGTGTCTCGTCCTCTTCTTGATGTTCTTCATGGATGTGAAGCGTTGGAGATTCCTGTAGTTCTGGAACTCGATCTTGTGTCTTGGGGGGCTTCTTCTTTGTTGACGCCCTTTTGATGTTTGCAGGGGTCGCGGAGAAGGCCTTCTGAGGTATGGTGATGGTGGGTAGATTGTTGTGTGACAACAGACAGGGGATTAGCTGGCAGAGTTGGTGTTTGTCTGGGCCAGCAATGGCCATGGCTGACTGAATACAGGCAAAGATCTTGGCCCTCAGTACTGCTTCCCCATCTGCTGTAGTTGTAGGTGGTGTCGACTCTGGTGGAGCATTCCGTGGGGAGAAAGAGGAGCCCTTGACTGGAGCTCCTTCAGGGCCTGTGATGTTGGTAGCTTCACGTCCGTCTCCCTGTTTTGATGGTAAAAGTCACTGTTTCACCATTTCTTAGTGAGGCTTTCTTCTTGCTGTTGTTGTTGTTGCTAATGTTGGTGTGGTGGCAGAAGACATCCTCGTTGCTCTTCGTAGTTATGAAGCCATAGCCTGTCTTATAATTGTACCATTTGACAGTACCACAGGTAATATTGTTGGTGGCCATGGTAGTGTGGAGAGGCAGGTGGTGGGGCTGCAAGCTGATTGGCCGATGGAGAGAGCAAGTAAACAGGAAGGGTATATATAGAGGGTGGAGGATCAGAGGAGGCGAAAAACAGGGGGTAAAAGTCTGCTATAGGTGGAGGGGTATTCTAGGAGAGAGAAAGATAGAACCGCTTCACGCATGCGCACTGGATGCGGGATGGTGGTCGGTTGGCGGGGTCGAAGCTGATTGGCTGTGTGTCGAGGGGCGTGGCCTAAGTAGCGTAGTACGTGTGGCGCCTGCAGAAGACGAAGCTGAAGGAGGTAGCGCGGGGGGCTGCGTCAAGGGATCCGGGGGGCGTTAGGTCCTGTAGGAAAGTGCCTTTTGGCAGAAGGAAGGATCTGAAGGTCCAGAGTTTGGTGGTACTCATCAGAGACCTGGAAACTTTGAATAATAAAATTTCCAACGCAGAAATTGCCATTTCTTTCAACCTCGTATGTAGTAAAGAAAATATATATATATATATATATATATATATACTGTATATATATATACAGTATATATATCTATATATATATATATATATATATATATATATATATATACTGTATAGATACATAATTCTTAAGTTGCATTGAATGGCAGCAGTTCTTGTAAATTCAACTATTGCTCGCATTGACTACTTATAATAAAGGCTGAATTATCTCTTTCTCTCTTTCTCTCTATCTCTTTCTCTCTCTCTCTCTTTCTCTCTCTCTCTCTCTCTCTCTCTCTCTTATTCTTTTCTTATCTCACCTCCACATTCACATTTTATATGTCCTGCCCTTTCTGCTCTTATCATAAATTTAAACGCTCTGTCTTCCCACTCATCTCTTTATTATATTATTATATATACTATATGAAGGACACACTATTATAGTCCTTCTATGCTTATAATTTAATTGTATTTTCCCTCTGGTTAATGATGAAATTACATAGTTCTTCCTTCCCTCTTGTATGCACTTGCCTATATTCTTCTTCGTTGTTCCTTCTACTTCTTCTTTATTTTGTCTTCGTCTTCTTGTTCTTCTTCTTCTTCCTCTAAGTCTTCTTTTACCCTCTCTCTCTCTCTCTCTCTCTCTCTCTCTCTCTCCCCCCCCCCCTCCCCTCCCCATGGTGTTAGTGATGGAGGGACGTAGGGGACACATGGGGTGGTGGGACTTTAGTGGACGCTAGCCAAATCTTTCTCTCTCTCTTTCAGGAAAGATGTAGAGCGACTGGAAAGAGTACAAGCTAGGGCTACAAAGCTTATTCCAGCACTTAGAATAATGAGCTACGAGGACCTGTTGAGAGCTCCTTATCTCTTCCCGTTAAAGACACGCAGACTACGAGGTCAGCTCATTGAAGTTTTTAAAATACTTTATGGGTTTGACAACGTGAATTATAGCAAAATGTTTTGTCTCAATATGAATACAACACACAACCATGGCTGGAAATTAGAATTGAAAAGGTTCAGCAATAGTATTATTATGTTACCTCCACCAACCGACTATACTCCTAAACTCAATTAAATAGTATCTGTGGAAACTTGTTCACATAATTTAAGATATGTTCTACCTGGAACAAACTTCCACCCTAAGTTGTAAATAGTTCTTCAGTAGAGCAATTCAAGAATAGAGTATACTGTATAGTATTTTGCACACTCTGTAAAGAGTGTAGTGCACTAAACAGTCTCTCTCCTCCCACTTCGAGTATCTCCTCGGAATGGACCGAAAGGTATTCGAGATACAAACTATTCCTTATAACTCTCTCTCTCTCTCTCTCTCTCTCTCTCTCTCTCTCTCTCTCTCTCTCTCTCTCTCTCTCTCTCTCTCGTGATATTATGTTTTCTCATTCCACCCCTTTTTGGAAATCCTTCACTTCATCAATGCAATATTTATCATGTCATTTTTTTCCACTCCGGCTCTCATCTTCCTTTGTCACGCTCGTAATTCCTGTTCACTGTTCCCCTTCTTTATCTATCATCCCATTTTTTCCTTTTTTTCCCTGTCTGCTTCCAGTTTTGTCTGACTTTCCTTTGTATTTTTTCCCATCTTCCTTTCAATTAATTATCCCCTCTTTCTTCCTTTCTCTCTGTTTTTAGTTTTTTTTTCACTCTCCTTCTCCTTCCTAGTTCTTCGCATTTCTCACTTGGTCGGTAATTGCTCATTTGTTCATAATTTCATTACTTTACCTGATTATAGTGACCTGAAGAAGCTATCAGCGAAACTTTGTCAATAAAGTGTTCCTCCTCATATGGTGCTTATTTCCATGATTATTGTTGTTCCCGTTATTTCTGACCTCTTTCGAGCTTCTGCATTACGTTTGTCTTCTCTTTGTTTGTGTTTATTGGTTTATTTGAATTCCTGTATTCCCTTATGGATGTGATAACTTCCTATGATCATTGTAAGCATGGCGAACCTTGGTATGAATGCAAACTATTATAACTAAGTACGTTTATAATATTATGTCTTGTAATATTCGGAAATGTATTGTTTAATTATTTATTTTTGTGGTACGGTATGTCTGTATTTCTTTGTTTCTTTGTGTCTGCCCTACGTATTTACATAGCGATATGTATTTATCTGCCAATCTAAAATATATTAATTGCATATACAGTACATATTATATTCATTTACTTATGTATCCATTGATTCGTGCATGTCTTTAGTTATGCAAGTATTAAACACAGACAATTAAACAATAATAATAATACTATACATAATTATAATAATAATACAAATAATAATAATAAGATAAAATAATAATAATGGAGATGGGACAAACATATACCAGAGAGAGTGGAACGAAATGGCATCGAGGCAATTACAACAATGTTATGCTTAGCAAAAATTTGAGATTATGAGCAATATATGTGGTATGGTTATCTTAACATACTGTATACGCAATGGATAACGTAATTTCGTAAAGCATATATGGCAAGTTTAATCATATACTGTATATACTTCAACATTGTATAATTATTATAGTATATTTTTTTCATTTTCATCCGAGGGTAATAATCAGTCTAAGATAATGGCAGAATATTTAGTTAAGTTTAAATTGTGAAAAAACACATACCTCAAATATATATTATATTTTCGATTAAACTCAACGAGAAGAAGAAACCGAAACTTATAGCAGCAGGGAGAGAATGAATGGGGTAATAAAGAAAATTAGATGAGGCAGAGAAACGAGTAAAATAGGAAAAGAGAGAACACGGAAGCTGGGAGGAAAGAGAATTATCACACAGAATAAAGGAAATGTTTTCTGGCAGAATAAGGAAGGGAGTAAAGAATAACTGAAATTGGAGGTTCACCGAAATCATTGCAAAGGAACGATGGAGAGTATATATATATATATATATACTATATATATATATATATATATATATATATATATATATATATATATATATATATATATATATATATATAATATATATATATCTATATATATATATATATATATATATATATATATATATATATATATATAGATATATATATATATATATATATATATCTATATATATATATATATATATATATACTGTATATATATATATATATATATATATATATATATATATATATATATATATATATATAATATACAGTATACAGTACATACAGTATATATAAGGTTACAAATACACGAGGGTAGCCGACATACAAATTATTTTTGGCCTTAGCCGGGAATCGAACTAACGATCTTAGGCTTAAGGGGAGTTATATATTTTTTTTTTTTCATTTATCTATTTATTTATTTATTATTTTTAGTTTCCTCCCAAGACCTCCATCAAGGTTCAGAAAATGCTCCCAATACCCCCCTTCGAAATAAATGTGTACATTTTTCGGTAGAAAAATTTGCCAGCCGAAAGCTGGTTCTTCCTAAATTACAGGGTCGCTATTGCTCGCCATTTTTTTTTTTTTTTTTACGTTGAGGGACCCGCAGAGGGCCGCTCTCGGGCGGCATGATATGCGGAGGTTGTGCATTAGGACTAGTGGTTGGGGACAGGATCAGGAGAAGGATCAGGATTAGGGAAAACATTATTGGGGATCCTAGTTCTAAAATAATCATGAGTGGGGCTATTAACTACATGAAATGAGAGGTGGTTCCACTCTTGGATGCTGCGGGGGAAAAATTGTTGTCTAGATATGTCTCTGCCTACCTGATATGTGTAGTATTTTAGGTTGTGGCTGCGTCTCGTAGATCGTATACTTGTAGGGTGCAAATATATGTTTTTGTTTATGTCTACTAAGCTTTTAGTGATTTGATCTAACATCTGTTGTCTGTGCATTTGTCTTCTTGCTGCAAGTGGGTCTAGTCTAATGTCTTGTTTGAGCAAAATGACCGATGTAGTGTGTCTGTAATCACGTCTGATCCATCTTGCAGCTTTGTTTTGTATAGCCTCTAGTTTATTCATGCTGTTGTGAGTGTGTGGATCCCAGACGGTGTCGAAGTATTCTAAGTGTGGCCGAACAAATGTTTTAAAAACTAGAAGGTTGATGTTTGCGTTACACTTAGTGAGATTCCTGCGAAGGAAGCCCAGGGCCTTATTAGCCTTTGCTCTGATGCTGCTAACGTGAGTGGTCCACCTCATGTCCGCTGAGATGTGGATCCCCAAATATTTGTGGGAGGGAACAATATCTAAAAGTAATGCTATGGAGTTTGTAGGAGAATGGGATGGTTTTGTTCGAACGGGTGACCAAATCGACACCTAAATGGCACAATAGGCCTTAAAATCGCCAAACTAATGGGATAAACATGAAGGAGAAAGGGGTTCAGAAAAGAACCTACCTCCCCTTAAGAGCCAGGTATAATGGCTGGCTGTAAACAACTAATCCTGCGGGTTCGATGCACAGATAGGGACAGACAAAAATTATATAACATCCAAAATGGTCTATCGTTCATTCTAGACACACATCTAAGTAATTAGTGCAAGGAAAGGCAGTATGATTATATTGAAGAATTCTAATTTTGCTATTTTACAAATATTGAGATATGGAAATGGAGAGCGTCAACATAATTTGACAAACCAATGGAAAGGTTTAACAGAATTATTAAGTCAGTTTAAACATTAACCATTTCAGTTTTCCATGACGCATTCATTCATTTTATTCTGGCTCTTATTAGATGATTTTGTTAAAATTAGAAAGAGTCTGTAGCAGTTGAAGAGATAATTGAGATATATTTTACTGTCTTTGATAATTAGAGGATCTTCAAAAGTAACATGCAATCGTCTAATTATGATAGCCAGAATATAAACTGTAAACAATTGGCATAATCCTCAAGGGGTTGAATTATTTCAACCATGAAATAAAATATTACCCCCCTCGCCCCCCCACCCAAACACACACATACACACACATACACATAGAGGGGAAAACAAATTCTGCAAAATTACTGCACAGCTCCGGATGGGGGCAAAATACACACACATACACATACACATAAACATAAACATACACACACAAACACATACTTATATATACTGTATATATATATTTGTGATATATATATATATATATATATCACAAATATACAAATAGAATATATCACAAATACATGTGAGCCACTAAATGTTTCTAATCTCTCAGTGGGGATCGAACCGTCGACCATCAGGACGATAGCCGACGCTTTAATCAATTACACCACGGCAGTCTATATATATATATATATATATATATATATATATATATATATATATGAGTTTGGAACAGTGTGCGAAACACGGAATTTGAAGGTAAATGCGGGGAAGAGCAAGGTTATGGTCTTCGAAAGGGGTGAAGTCACAGAGTGTGAGGTGAAGTTGAACGGTCAGGCTATGAAGATCGTCAGCTCTTTTAAGTATCTGGGTAGTGTGTTGAGTAAAGATGGGACTATGGATGAGGAAGTGCGGGAGAGGGTACAACAGGGGAAGAGGGTTGTAGGAACGTTGAAAGCAGTAACAAGAAATAGGGTGGTCAGTATGGAAGTGAAGAAGTCCTTGCATGACAGAGTGGTAATCCCGACACTAACTTACGGAAGCGAAGCATGGACGTTACGGGAAGAGAGTCAGACCAAGAGTGAGAGCAGTAGAAATGAGTTACTTGAGAAGTGCGTGCGGAGTTACATGGAGGGATAGACAGACGAATGAGGAAGTAAGAAGGAGGTGTGGTGTGGTGTGCTGGAAAGTGTGAAAAGGAATAACTTAAGATGGTTCGGCCATATGGAACGTATGGAAAGCGAGAGATTGACTAAGAGGGTGTACGAGAGCGAGGTGGAAGGACAGAGAGGGAGAGGTAGACCGAAAGAGAGGTGGAAGGATGGAGTGAGGAAGTATATGGATGAAGGCAGTGCTGGTTGGGAGGAGGGGTGTCGACTGAATGGGAACAGAGGTGCATGGGGGCGGTTCGTTCGTGGCCACCCCTTCGGGGATCGTGGCATCAGGCAATATATATATATATATATATATATATATATAGTATATAAATATACTGTATATATATTATATATATATATATATACTGTATAATGTATATATATATATATATATATATATATATATATATATATATATATATATATACATACATAAATATGTATATTTATATATATATATATATACACACCAGAGATAGAAGGAGAGGAAAGAGTTAGAGAGAGAGGGAGGAAGCCTGCGGGAGGGAGGGGAAGGATGTAGGGAAGTTATGGCCAAGAAGGGTAGGGAGAGGCAGGGGAAAAAGTGGCTGATGAAGAGAGAGAGAGAGAGAGAGAAACCGAACAAAATTAAAATATCACTAACTATTACTAGGATAGTCGAAATTTGCAGAAGGGATTGGGTGCTTGACTCAGCTCCTATATCTGTGTATATACAGTATATATATGTTTTTACATCAACAGAGTTTATTGGTCTTGAGTTGGATACTGCATAAAGGGCTTGGTTTGGCTGTGGAACAGTACCATGGCTAAGGGTATGCCAAATGTGGTAAATGATTGAGTGTTTGGTTGTTTATGTATACCCAAAAATGGGCTAAGATATTACAGTAATTGTTTGATACTGCAATATACTGTAATTGAAGCATTAACAGGAGAGGAAATATAATCCAAGGAAGTTGTATGATGAACATGAGGTACTTTATTCTTTCCATCGGAAGATGCAGAACCCTTCACAATTTGCAACCTCCTGAAGACTTAATTAAAGTTAGGGAGAGTAATTGGGAGTCAGAGAGATTATTGAGGTACCTTTAACACACCAACCCTCACATTAAATCCCCCCCCCCCCCACCAACCCACACCTGATAAATAAAATCGCCTGAAGGTGGCCACATCCAAACATACCCTGCACCATCTGATTGCAAGGGCCAACCTACGACAATCCTATGGGTGAGCAAATCAAGGGAAAAGCAACAGTATGTCCTCCAGAACACCACTCTCCAAGAAGTAGCTACATAGTTCTATAGACTGTACATCATGCCCGGTGGTCACAAATCCTGTATGTAACTACACACTGTAAGATATAATGTTCCAGAGTGTGTTTGTCCTTTTCCCCGCAGACCTGGCACTTGGTATAACCGGCACAGAAGACTGAAAAAACGTGCCAAAGATACCGGCACACCAGTCTTATTCTGTCCGTAACCATGTCACACTGCC
Organism: Paralithodes platypus; assembly: GCA_032716605.1. Classification (NCBI taxonomy): domain Eukaryota; kingdom Metazoa; phylum Arthropoda; class Malacostraca; order Decapoda; family Lithodidae; genus Paralithodes; species Paralithodes platypus. Next base: position 54,958,539 of record CM064487.1, on the reverse strand, counting down.
TTGTGTTTGTTTTGTATTTACCATACTTCATAGGGTTTATCATATAACAAGACTATGCTAAATAGTAATATTTTCCTGTCTTTCTGAATTCCTTAACACCTAACGAGCGGCCTAGGCGGTAAATAATATGTAGCCACCAGCGGGGTGTTTTTAGCCAAAATAGGGCTGTTTACGTGATAATTTTCATGCCTAAATAAGACCCAGAGCGTAAAACAAGCATCTATCCCTGAAAGGGCATAAACAGAGCTTTTCAATGACACCACAACGATCCTTGTATGACCGTTAGTTTTCTTGCAACAACCGCGCAACACGAGTGCAAAAACCATGTAATTCGGTACTTTCCCCATACATTTCAGTATGTAGCGAGTGTGAGAGGGTGGAGGAGGGTGGGATTCGTGTCAATAGGCCCGCCGCGGTGGTCTGGAGCAGTCATACGCTCGCTACTCTCCTGCCACCACTTGTCTCTCTCTCTCAGCAACATTACGTGCTGAAATTGCCACACGACCTATGTCGCGCGCCGCCACATAGTCCAAATTTTTTTAACTCGACTTACGTTGCGCGCCGCTAAAGAAGGGTTAATAATAACAATAAAGTAGAAGTGCCGTTTTGCCCCAAATCAAAACGGCATACCCAACTCTGCGATGGGTTACCATCATCACTACTAATACCATCATCAATCACAATCAACATAATCACTACTACTGCCATCATCACTACAACTGCCATCATCACTACAACTGCCACAATCATCACCACCATTACTATGATCATCATCACTACTACAATTACAATTATCACTACTACTCTCACCATCATCACTGTCCATTGTCACTAGCATCTTAATCATTACTATCAACCATCATTACTAATATCATCACCACCATCTTACAATCATCATTACTACTGTTAACATTATCACTACTACTATAACCATCATCATTACTACTGTCACAAATATTACCATAATTTATTCTACTGTCACCATCATCACTACTACTGCCATCACCACCATTACTATGAACTTCATCACCACAACTATCGTCATAATCACTACAAATTTCACCATCCTCACTACTACTCACTATTATCACTAATACTCACACCATCGTCACTACCATCATCACTACAACTATCATCATTACTTGTCACCATCGTCACTACTATTATGACCATCATTACTACTACTGTCACCATCATATTTACTACTGTCATCATCATCACTACTGTCATCATAATCAATACAACTACAACCATCATCATTACAATTATCACCATTATCACTATCACCATAAATCCAAATATTACTACCATCACTTCTAATGCCAACTAAACTAACTTAACCTAGCAAATGCGTAGCGAGATGTTTTCGCATCCAGAACGAATGCGTTCTTAGTGTATGAGCCCGTTCGGAGCTCACACACTAAGAACGCCATCATTGCTGGGTGGGGGGTGGGGGGTGGGGGGGGGGGGGGAGGTTGAGGGGCTTGGTAAAACCATATTTTGGACCTAAAATCATAACTATTGCATAAATTCAAAAAATCTTTTTTGACTGACGTTCGCATTCACGCAACAAATGTTTGTGTGAAATTTGGTGAAAATCCGTCCAACGGTCTAGGAGGAGTTCCGAGACAGACGGACAACGACGACAACGACGACAACGACGACGACGACGACGACAGACATTTTTTTTGTGTGGTACCCACTATACCAAAATGAGTTCAACACTCAGATTGAATATTATCATCGACCCACAATAGATTGTACGTTGGAACTCGCAAGTTCCCGTTACCACCTATTTGGATACCCGCTATTCAGGTATTGACTCACTCCGACTTCGATCCAAAGGCACATTACTAGTCTCCAAAATAATATATCAGCTTTACGGGGCCTCAATATGTCTAATCCAAAGACCAAGGCTTTAATGAATTTGACCGCAATTTACCTATCTTTAACACTCTTACATTTTATATATTCTTATCTTCAACACAAATAAATCTGTACCCGTAGGCACCTACATTAATATAACCCTTTGTTTTGGAATATCTCCACTCGGACTTCCTATCTGACAAATAAATATACTCAATAATACTGACACCACTGACTCAAATAATATATCTCATTACATGGTCCAATACAATCAATATTTCATAAACACTTATATTATCAATATTCAACACTTAATTCTCTATATATCATGATTACATTATTATCCTCAATGTTTAATCTGACTGATACTATATTTATCAACTCACTAACTACTTATCTCAGGAGTACAATATTTGCTCACAATAGTCGCCTCACTTGTTACTTATATCATAATCACAAAATTAATTATCATACCGGCGAATTCTTCTTCTTAAATGTTACGGATAATAATGTTTCCTTTATAACAAAAAAGTATATTTCATCATATGGACTAGTGTCCGTCCTAACTATTTATGAAGCTAGATCTAAACTATCTGCAACTATTATTTATCCCCACGTCATTCCTATAGTTGCTTCTAACTCTTAATCTCTTATTTCATCTTCCCCTTATCTTTATAGTTTACATATATCTACTAACCTAGAAGATCCTATGCTATTGGTAGCTAAGTGGCATGGAACCTTCTCTATAAATAACAGCTGTATTCTCTCAACACTTCATCCCTTTATTTATTTCATGAGTCTAATCTCTTTCTTTTTATTTTGTTCTATAAGAACACATCAATTATAAGGGTTGGAACCACTGGGTTTGTCAAACATTTCTCTCTTTTTAATAATTGTATTTCGGGCCCATAAGGGTCCTGTAAAAAGTCTTGGGTATCTCTGGAACAATCTTCACCACCTCAAGGCCAGCCAATAGTTTTTCTGGAAATCCTCAGCTCCATCTACTATCTGTCGTCCCTCTTGAATCGCTTGGCTATAGGTGTGTAAGCCAGCGATGTGACGACAAGCACCCGGATAATTGTGGTGTATCTGGTTAGTAGACAAAAGCTGTGTTGGGCCAGACGTGGACTTTACTGGGGCGGGATAGGCGAGCTGGGAGGCTGGAGCAGGTGTAGCCAAGTTCCCATTGTTGCCCAGGTAAGGGAGAGAGTGTGAGTTGTTGGCAAGTGAACCCAGTGGGGCCCGTGACGGGAGTGACGTCTGCAATTTGCTATTGCAATTTTTGGGGGGATAGGTAGGTTGGTGAGATGAGAGGTCTCTAAGGATTAGAGGGAAGTAAAGGTGGAAATGAATAGCAAAGTCGAAGTATAAAAGGTGGTGGGCTAACCACCTTGCTATGGTCGATTGAGGTTTTTGAGAACTCGTTGTCGTCGTTGTGCAGATAATTCCCATCCGTCGAAGACTATTGGCATAGATGGTAGTGGCGGAGATGGTGGTGGTTCAGCGTAGGTGTCAGACTGGAGGTTTGAGGTGGTCCGAGGTGTTGTTGGAGTAGGAGTTGCTGGTGCTGGCAGAGTAGTTGTTATCTCCTCAGCTTTCCTCTTATGCAGGCTCGGTGTTGAAGTTGCTGCCTCCTGGACTCTAGGTCTTCTGAAGGCAGAGTGGTCGAGGCAGATGTTGAGTGTTGGTAGGCTTTTTGTGCGGCTTCTCGGTTGTTCTTCGGGCAAGGAAATCTGGAGGGATGATGATGGTAGGCAGGCCGTTGGCAGCCAGTAGAGCAGGCAGAAGCACAGAAAGTTGGCCTCGATCGTCCCCAGCAAGAGCAATGGCTGTGTGGACAATGACTGTGATGACGTCAGTCTTGAGGCCAGACTTCAATCCGGTGGTAGTGGGTTGCTTCTGCCTTCCTTGTGATAGTTTGGAGCCCCTTACTGGTCTGCCATGGGGTCCTGTTACTCCTGCTGCCTCCTTGCCCTTCCTTCCCTCCTTGATTGTAAACTGCACTTTCTCTCCTTCACCTATAGTGACGTTATTGTACTATTGGTGTTAGGCACAATGTTCTTCCTGTGGGTGAAGAAATCCGTTTTATCTTGGTTCCTGGTGATAAATCCAAATCCTCTCTTTATGTTGAACCATTTAACCACACCAGAAAAGGTGGTAGGTTCTTCCTGGGTGGCCATGGTGAGAGAGGGTTGAGGTGTTGCTGCCAGATGTGGAGAGTCCGGTCAGAATCAGTGGACGTCTGAAGCCCCCCCACCCCCCCCCTCCTCCCTCTTTATAGTCCCGCCTCACGAATTGCCGTGCTGTGATTGGTTGAGCCAGCCGCCCGGGCAGTGCTTTCTCCAACCGCACGGTTTGAAAATTTCTTCCCCTCTCCTCTGATCTTATCTCTTCGTAATAGGTCCCAGGGAGATGGTTGCAAAGGTCCTGTAGTGGCTTACGGGAGCATAGGGCTTGCACTGATGTCGTAGACCTATTGCAACTCGAAGAAACGGCCTGTGGAGGGAGTGAGAGCGATTTGAAAGATGAAGATGTTTGCGCGGCTGGCTCAGTTTTTGCTTGCTCCGACAATGGAGGCTCCTGATTGGCTGCACGGGAGGGTGTGGCAGAGTTGGGGGAAACGTCAAGAATGTCAAACTCTGCTGGTTTAAAGAGATAGTCAAATGCAGCGTGTTGATTGGCTGGCAGGATCCTTACTTTACTATTAATAATAATAATAATAATAATAATAATGAATTAATAGTTGCTATATTTTCCAGACCAGACCATTTTTTTTCCACATAACTACATTGCCATTATATGAAAGCTTACTGATACAATTAGGGAGCACCTCTTCCGGTATCAGCAGAGGCCTGAGTTAGATTCTCTAATAAGTGCCCTGTGCATGTGATAGACTAGGTAAATTACTATTAATAGCGCTATTCCATACGTACAGTATGAGTGAGTGAAGTAATTACCTATCTTTGGAGTGTGTATACGGTTTGTTTATATTTATGTTTACAGGAATATTCAGGTCCATGTTCGTTTTACTATTAGATAATTATCGCTTGCTCTGACTAGGGATATTGTTTAAAATATTATGAAAAGGATCCTTTTATAAATGTTTGCATTAGAAAGGCTCAGACTTACTTGATATTAACTATGTATTTCAAAATATATTGTATATATTTGTTTTGGGCTAATAAACTTATGGAATTTTGAATTTGAATGTGAGTATGTACCGGTAAGCATATACAAAAGACGATATTGTTTATGAAATGGAAGAGGAGAACATGAAAGGATATATAATATCTCGTATTCTGAGGATCAAACTATTGTATTGTTCATACCTTTGGGGGGAAACGAATTACTTGAAACCAAAAAAAGAAGAAGCACGATGGCAAAGGATAAATACATGTGAAATAAATGCATGTGCAAGTGTGTGCGGGGGGGAGGGGAGGGGGGGGGGAGGGGGGGGGGGGGGAGGGGAGGGTGGGGGGAGGGGAGGGGGGGGGGAGGGGAGGGGGGGAGGGATGATGATGAGATAGTGCCAACATTAACTTTACCCCTTCACCATTACGTAATTGTTGTCACATTCTGGTTACCATTGGGCGATTGTCTTTAGTTTGCAATCTACCTATACGACTCAAATGGGTAAATAAGATCTCAATAAACCCTCTCAGTAACATGGGTCCTTCTTAAACTCCATACAATCATCTAAATTTAGCCAGAATCAGAGGTAAAAATGCGTCATTGTGCTGAAGAGGTTAAGTATGAACAAAAGAATGATAAAGTTATTGATATAGCTGGAACAAATAGTTAAGATATCGAGTGATGGCTTAAGCGACATATGAACTTGATTCCCTTGCTAAGGAATGGGAAGCCGAAAAAAAAGACGTGAAAAATTTGTACTTAAGTATTGTATTAGCTTCATGTTGTATATACTGTATTTTCCCCATTACCTTTGAGAGTTATTTATTTGTTTATTTCGTATGTTTGTATTTTTGTTTTTCAGAGAGGTTTACAATGATTTTGAAGTAATTCGTTTGTTTGTTGTACCTCATTGTCATCATTGTGCGTCCATGTTGCAATCATAACAAAGCTGCAAAAAAAAAAAAAAAAAAAAAAGGAAACATACCAATATATGAAGGGAAAAAAAAGGCGAGGTGGGATCATATAGAGAACAAGACGAAAGGAGAAAATAAAGGTGAAAGCAGATAAAGAATAAATGCTTTCACGAGAGAGAGAGAGAGAGAGAGAGAGAGAGAGAGAGAGAGAGGGAGAGAGAGAGAGCAAGAAAGAGAGTGAGAGAGAGAGTATGTGTGTGTGTGTGTGTGAGAGAGAGATAGAGAGACATGAAAAAGCCGACGCAAACACTATGTAATGATACAATAACATAATAATAAAATAAAACACTAAAATATTATGAATTTGAGAATTATAAAATATGCATATAATCAAATATAGTACATGCAAAACAAGTAATGGAAGTTGGGCTCGGGAAGTTTTTAGACAAGGTAGTTTAGCAATATACCAAACCCATACAGGAAATATACCTTTTTTGTTTTTCCCTTTATTTATATTTATATATATAAGAACATAAGAACATAAGAAAATGGGAGTCTGCAAAAAGCCGATCGGCCCATACAAGGCAGATCCCTGTCACACCCAACCCCAATTACAAGGCCCAATTATAGACCCAACTCACAAATATAGTACTCACCTTGAGTACTGCCCCCACGAAAATGGTCAGGGATTAACACAAGATTACGGGGTCTGCTGAGCGCCGATTGGCCCACACCTGGTAGATCCCCCTCACACCCAACCCATCTCGTCGATATGCCTATCTAATTTTATCTTAAAGCTCCCTATCGTTCTTGATCCCACTATATCACTTGGTAGCCTATTCCACCCATCTACAACTCTGTTACCAAACCAATATTTGCCTATATCTTTTCTGAAACGAAATTTATCTAATTTGAAACCATTTGTACGAGTTCTTTCGCTATCACTGAGCTTTATTACATTTTTCATTTATATATATATATACATATATATATATATATATATATATATATATATATATATATATATATACCGGTATATATAATATATATATAATATATATATATATATATATATATATATATATATATATATATATATATATATATATATATATATATATATATATATAGATATATATATCAAATATATATATATATATAAACAGTATATATATATATGTTTTCTAGTCCTCTCAGTGGGGATCGAACCATTGAAATGGTTCGATCCCCACTGAGAGACTAGAAACATTTAGTGGCTCACGTGTATTTGTGATATATTCTCAATATATATATATATATATATATACTATATATACACAGGTATACATAATATATATATATATATATATATATATATATATATACGCCAGCCGTCCGGCTGGCTCATTTGATAGCGTGCCTGATTCCCATCTTGAAGGTCTCGCGTTCAATCCCCGCTCAGATTGAAAAGTCTTCCTGGGATACAGCCGGCGGTTACCATCTCCCCATGAGCAAGGGGGATGGGTAATGATCTCTGGTAGACCAAAGAAAGCCAAGCGCTTGTGAATCCTGGAAGGAGGAGATACGGGCGATATATAAGTAACCAGACGATTATTATTATTATTATTATTATTATTATTATTTGTTTTTTCTATATTCCAACTATTCCCTCTCTGGCATAGGCTGAAAGCCTGCACATCTAACCGCTCAACACGGTGAAGCCTGTGAGGTCTTGTTCCAGTCTAGGTAGTGAGACAAGTGAAGCACTAGATTTCAACTCACGGCTCGAAGCAGCCCCATCTCTGAAGCTGTTTCGCCTTCGTGCTTCACTGTCTCACCATCTAGACTCGGACCCTCACTCTCAGAACGCTACCTATTGAACAATTAACTCACTAGGTATTGCACCCCTGTATCATATTTTGAGTATGGAAATATTCATACAGTGCTATTTAATCAGGGAACAATGAGGGTATTTTTGGGGGCGTTGCGGTGGGCTTTGTGGTAATGCACTGATACCAGGTACAGCACAAATTTCATCCCAATAATATCTTCTCATTGATATATAGGGATTCGAATCTGGGACCATTGGATTACAGGCCAGTGGCAAGACCACTCCATATACAGAATGTATATAAATATACTGTATATATATAAATACTGTATATATATATATATATATATATATATATATATATATATATATATATATATATATATATATATATATATGTACCGGTATATATATATTATTGATTTTATTTGTTTTACAAATAATATAGCCTCCCACTCAGCAACTCCTGGGAAGATGTTGAACATAATCCTAATAAGCAGACCCGTATAACCCACTGGAATATAACTCCCACAGCAACAGAACCACATCGGCAGTATCGACAATATAACAGCTTTGTAATTGGCTGGGACGTAATATACTGCATACAACGCTAAGCCAAAGAACTGTAATCTGCCGCGATTTCCTAATCTTACGATTCTCCATAATCAAGCACACACACACACACACACACGGACATACACACACAAAGCTTCTCCTTCTAAACCCCCTCCCCCTCTTTCTCTCTCTCTCTCTCTATCTCTCTCTCTCTCTCTCACACACACACACACACACGCGTGTCCAAGGAATATTATATACTGTATGTTTTTACCCTAAAAATTGGAACTTTAAATGTGTTTTTCAGTTCGGGCACTGTCTCGAGTCGGCCACCCCCAGGCATGGGGTATTGTATCTAAGTACTGTATATACAGTACATACATGTTTTTAAATGTTTGCATATTTTGATTTGTTTTTGTTTTATTTATGATATGTTATGGGCATTCCTCTTGCTTTTGATATTGAACGGGAAGGCGATTATTGTGGGTTAAATCATAGCGAAAATATACATATTTGGCATCGCGACATGCCAGAGAGGCAAAGGCGTTGGAATATTAGTTAATAACTTATTGGCGATAGTCAGAGAGTTAACATACTTAATTGACAAGGCCTTTAAAAGAATGCGTAAGTGAGAACAGAAAGAAGTAGGTGAATGATAGGGGAGGATTAGTAAGTATAAGAAAAACAATATGTATAAGTACAAATTATAAATACCGTATATGAGTGAGGGTATATATGAAAATAATACAGTAAATAGAGTATACAGTAAATGAGGAAGACCTATTTAGACTAAAAGAAGACGAGAAAGAGGGAGGAGAACAACACCAATAACAATGACAACAATAACAACACATAGAAGGGAAAGACAATAGGACAATGTGCATGGGTGGATCAGTGGAATACGAACAATAGAAGAAAAAGAAAGGAGAGAGAGAGAGAGACTGTGTGTGTCTGTGTTCGAGAAAGAGAGAGAGAGAGACTGTGTTCATATGTTGTGTGTGCTTATGTGCGCGTGAGAGATATACTGTGTGTATCTGTGTATGTGTGTGTGGGTGAGAGAGATAGAGAGCGTGTGTGTCTGTGTTTGCGAAAGAGAGAGAGAGAGAGATAGAGTGAGTGTGTGTACATGAGAGAGAGACTGTGTGTCTGTTTGTGTGAGATAGAGATAGTGTGTGTGTTTGTGTGTGTGAGAGAGAGAGAGGGTAGGAAGACGTGACCTCCACTGTTCCCCGGGTCACTTGTACTCGCTCTATCTTCCTCCCTCCTTCCCTCTCTCTGTATATATACCTCTTCCCCTCCCTCTCTCTCTATACCCCTTCCCCTCCCTCTCTCTCTATACCCCTCCCCCTCCCTCTCTCTCTAAACCCCTCCCCCTCCCTCTCTCTCTATACCCCTCACTCTCTATATATTCTCTATAAATTCCCTTTCTCTATACCCCTCCCCCTCCCTTTCTCTATACCCCTCCCCTCCCTCTCTCTCTAAATTATGATGTGATTGGCATAACAGAATCTTGGCTCAATACAGAAGATAGAGACTTTTTAGCAGAGTATTCACTTCCCGGTTATGTAATGTTTGAGAAAAGCCGAATAAATCGAAATGGAGGTGGCGTTTTACTTTATATCAAAGAAAGTCTTAACCCTACCCTCTTGTCAAAACCTCAAATTGTGAACGTCGACGCATCTTTTGTGCTAAAGAATAATAAAGGTACCAAAATAATACTTGCATTAATATACAGACCTCCAGCTCAATCAGTGCAAACTGACCGAGATATTTACGAACAAATTGCAGATGTAAGTAACTCGCAAGATACCGTAATTTTTGGTGACTTTAATTTACCTGTGACCAAGTTGGGCGATACTCTTACTTCACACTCCGGACATGACTTGTATACGAACTTCCAGTTAGAGTTCGCTCTATCAATTCGTTTGATCGCCGACCCGTGGTAATAACATTCTTGACCTTGTACTTGCAACAAAAGAATTAATAGAGAATTTGAATGTTGGTGATGAATTCAGTAACAGCGACCATTGTACGATAACTTTCACTTTAAACTTTACTAGTAACGAACCAAATAGTAGCATCGAAAAAGTCCCTAATTTCAAGAAAGCAAACTTCCATAAACTTAGAGCTATGTTTAAAGAAACTGACTGGAGCTTTTTAATTCACATAACGACATAAATACATCTTGGAAGTTATTCGAAGCCACTTACCTAAAAGCAGTGCAAGACTGCATACCATCGAAAACTCGGCGTCCAGGCCATAATAATAAGCCCAAATGGTGGAATAAAGATATTTCAAACTGCCTGCTTGCTAAAAAATTTGCTAATGATAGATTAAAATCCTCACAAAATGACGAAGAACGGCTGAAATTTGTATAACTACTACGCAAAGCCAAAAACATAATTAAGCAAAGTAAAGAGAACTTAGAGGTACATATTGCGAATCAAAGTAAAACAAACACGAAAGAATTCTATAGATATATCAGAAAGATGTAAGTTGATACATCAACTGTTGGACCGTTAGTCGATGAAAATGGAGAATACACCAAAGACGAAGAAAAAATGAGTAATGCCCTCAATACCTTCTTTGCATCAGTTTTTACAACAGAAGACCTCAGTGATATCCCTACACCATCGCCGATTCGATTGATAATTGAGATGTTCTAAGCAATATCACCGTTACAGAGAGAGAAGTATTGATTGTGTAGATAAACTCAAGGTAAATAAAACGCCTGGACCTGATACAATCTCGCCTAGAGTTCTAAAGGAAGCTAAGGATGAGCTCTCTAAAACCACTGACATTACTATTCAATAAATCATTGCAGTCTGGAACTATGCCCGATCAGTGGAATCTAGCCAACGTAACACCGATATTAAAAAAAGGCAGCAAATCCCTACCCAGTAACTATCGTCCAATTAGCTTAACCTCAGTTGTATGTAAAATGCTAGAAACGGTCATACGAGACAGACTCGTAAATCACTTAGAGGAAAATAACCTACTTAAAGATACTCAACACGGCTTTCGTAAAAAACGTTCCTGTTTAACAAACCTCTTAGACTTCTTCCACGATATCCTCAACCTCTACGATGAGAGTAAAGCTGTAGATATTATATACCTTGATTTTCAAAAGGCCTTTGACAAAGTTCCCCACAAACGTTTACTGCTAAAACTAAAGCGCATGGAATACAAGACGGTGTGTTGAAATGGATAGAAAATTGGCTCAGCGACAGAAAGCAAAGAGTAGTCATAAACGGTAAGGCATCAAAATGGACCAATGTAAGTAGCGGGGTACCCCAGGGATCGGTACTAGGACCAATTCTCTTTCTAATTTACATCAACGACATAGATGAGGGTCTCACCTGTACAATCTCAAAATTTGCTGACGATACAAAAAGTGCAAATAGCGTACTCTCAAAAGAACAAGTTGACGATATGCAACACAATCTAGATAAATTGTCATGTTGGCCCCAAATTTGGCGAATTAGTTTCAATGCGGATAAATGTAAAGTACTACATATCGGATACCTAAATGAGAAAGCAAACTATTCGATGAATGGCACTCAGCTTAAGAATGTAAACAGAGAAACCGATCTGGGAGTAACAATATCGAGCAACCTAAAACCGAGTCAACAATGTTCAGCAGTTGTTAGGACGGCAAACAAAATAATTGGCTTTATAGTCAGGTCATATGTGTATAAATCCAAAGAAGTTATCCTAACCCTTTACAATTCATTAGTCCGCCCTCTTCTGTAATACTGCGTTCAATCCTGGTGCCCTTATTACCAAAAAGATATAAACAAGCTAGAACGAGTTCAACGTAGAGTTACCAAAATGATACCTAGCCTAAAGAACAAACCATACGAAGAGCGTCTTAGAGAATTAAATCTATTTCCTTTAACCCAGCGCAGATTAAGAGGTGACTTAATTCAAGTGTTCAAAAATCATCAAAGGCATCGACAATATGAACTGTAGTAAGTACTTCACTATCGACCAATCTAATTACACGCGGGGAAACGGTTGCAAAATTATTGGTAATCCTTTTAACTCACACGAATCTAAGAATTTCTTCTTCAATCGAGTTGTCAACTTGTGGAATGGGCTTCCCCGAAACGTTATAGACTGCATCACCGTTGATTCATTTAAACTCCGCATAGACAAATATCTCGCATCAAACCCGCGGCTGACTGCGTTTGTAAATGAATAACTTTATTTTATCCCCCCCTCAGTTACTAACCCATCTGTCCCCTACTAACTTCCTAATCCTGCCACGAACATTAGTTCCAGGGCAGTAATTCCCTTTCCAATGTTCCCTTACCAACTCTAAACCACTGTTTGGACACTTGATCATCAGTGTTTTGGAGGACAAGCAACCTAGAAGGGTCACTAGATCTGTTGTTGCTTGATTTCCTTTGTACTCCTTTGTACTCCTTTGTACTATACCCCTTCCCCTCCCTCTCTCTCTAAACCCCTCCCCCTCCCTCTCTCTCTATACCCCTCCCCCTCCCTTTCTCTATACCCCTCCCCCTCCCTTTCTCTATACCCCTCCCCTTCCCTTTCTCTATACCCCTCCCCCTCCCTCTCTCTATATCCCTCCCCCTCCCTCTGACTGCGTTTGTAAATGAATAACTTTATCCTCCCTCATTTTACTAACCCATAATGTCCCCTACTAACAGTCCTAGTCCTGCCACGTTAGGGTGGTAATGGCAGTAGTTCCAACAACTTTCCAATGTTGCCCTTCCCAACTCTAAACCACTGGGGCTGTTTGGACACTTTGATCCTCATATATCTTTGGAGACAACAAGCAACCTCAGAAAGGTCACTAGACCTTTTGTTGCTTGATTTCCCTTTGTACTCTCCTATACCCCTCCCCCTCACCTTTACTCTATACCCCTCCCCTCCCTCCCTCTCTCGCTATACCCCTCCCTCCTCCCTTTCTCTATACCCCTCCCCCTCCCTCTCTCTCTATACCCCTCCCCTCCTCCCTCTCTCTCATATACCCCTCCCCCTCCCTCTCTCTCTCATACCCCTCCCCCCCTCTCTCTCTATACCGCCTCCCCCGTCCCTTTCTCTCTATACCCCGTCCCCGCTGACCACCTCTTTCCTCTATTAAAAACCCCTCCTCCCCCTGCCCTCTCTCTCGTATAACCCCGCCCCCTCCCCCCCCTCTCTCTCTATAACCCCCGCCCCCTCCCCCCCTGCCCCCCTCCCCTCGTCTCCTATACCCCTCCCCCTCCCCCTCCCTCTCTCTCTATACCCCTCCCCCTCCCTCTCTCTCTATACCCCTCCCCCTCCCTTTCTCTTTCCCTCGTGTATATACATACCTGTATGCGACATTTGTATATCCTGTATTTATACCAACTTAACAAAATAATCAAATCAAATCAAATCAAATCTAGAGTCTACTGTATATAGAATGGGGGGAAGAAAGCCCAAGCATCTTCACCCTTTTGAGTTTCCGTGTATGTATATACCTGTATGTAACCTGTGTATATCCTGTATGTATACGAACTTAATAAAATCATCAAATCAGAGCAAATATCTATACCCCTCCCCCTTCCTTCCTCCCTCCTTCCATCTCTATACCCCTCCTCCTCCCTTCCTCCTTGTATTGTTTGTGTCATGTATATTTTATTTATAATTAATATGCAGTAATAATGTATAAATGTACGTAAATCATTTCAATTATCAACAATGTATAAGTGTCTTTTATTTTACAGCGTAAACATGTAATAAAATAGATTAAGCTTGAAATAGGGTGAAGATTGAGTATGCACTTTCGCCCGTCTGAGGTGACGTAATTATGATGCTTGTGTGCCATTTGAACTTCGCTCAATAAAACAATCAAATCAATCAAAACCTTCCTCATTCTCTACCACACCCTCCCTCCCTCCCTCTCTACCACACCCTCCCTCCCTCCCTCTCTACCACACCCTCCCTCCCTCCCTCTTTACCACACCCTACCTCCCTCCCTCTCTACCACACACCCTCACCGTTCCTCCCTCGCTACCCCACCCTCCTTCCTCCCTCCCTCTCATACCACACCCTCCCTCCTCCCCCCTCTAACCCCACCCCTCCCCTTCCCTCGCCCTCTCACCACACCAAAACCCTCCCTCCCTCCCTCTTTACCACACGCTATCTCCCCTCCATCCCCTCTCTACCAAAGACCCTCCCTCCCTCCCTCTCTACCCTACACCCTCCGTCCCATCCCTCTTTAACCACACCCTAACCTCCTTCCCTCTCGCTACCACACACCCTCACCTTCCTCCCTCTTTGTAACACAGGCGGAAAAACCACACCCTACCTCGGCGCCTACCTCCCTCCTACTCTACCACACACCCTCCCCCCTTCGTCCCTCTGCAGTATGTAAGTACTTCACTATCTGACCAATCGAATTGACACAGCGGGAACCGGGGGAAACGGTTGCAAAAATTAATTTGCCAAATTAACTCGTTTTGAAACTCACACGACATCACGAAAGAATTTGCCTTCTTCAATCGAGTTGTCAACGAGTTGTGGATGGGCAACTTGTGGAATGGGTTTCCCCGAAACGCTTATAGACGGCAGCTAGACTGCAGCACCGTTGATTCATTTTAAAAAACCTTCGCCTAGGACCAAATTCTCGCATTCAAACCCGCTACTGTCTGCGTTTGTCATGAATACAAGGAATAAACTTTTTATTATCCCCCCTCAATTACTACCCATCTGTTGCCCCTACTAACTTCCTAATTCCTAATCCTGCCACGGACATTAGTTTCCAGGGCGTAATAAGTGCCCTTTCCAATGTTCCCTTACCCACCTCAAAAAACCACTGTTGGACACGTTGAGTCACTTGATCACTCATTGGTTTTTGGAGACAAGCCAACCCTAGAAGGGTCACTAGATATGTTGTTGCTTGATTTCCTTTGTACTCCTTTGTACTCCTTTGTACTCCCTCTCTACCCCACCCTCCTTCCCTCCCTCTCTACCACACCCTCCCTCCCTCCGTCTCTAAAACACACTCCCTCCCTCCCTCCCTCCCCTACTCTCTAACTACCACAACACCCTACCCCATTCCTCTCCCCTCTACCACCCACTCACATCCCTCCCTCTCTATACCCAGCACCCTCCCCCTCCCTGGGGGGGGGGGGGGGGGGGGGGGGGGGGGGGGGGGGGCCTCTCCTAACCACATCCCCTCCCTCCCTCTCTACCAAACCCCCCATCCCCTCCCTCTCGAACCACACCCTCCCTCCCTCACTTTTTTACTTCACCCACACCGTCCCTCCCTCCTACCAACACACAGGCCTTCCCTCCCTTCCCCTCCTCCCGGGTCTACCCTTTACCTTGTTCCCCTTATGTCCCTTCTTCCCCTTCTTCTCGTGATCCTACCACCCCCCTCCCTCCCTCCCTACCAGCCCCTCCCTACCTCCGTCTCTACCACCAACCCTCGGCCTCCCTCCCTCCCTCCACCACACCATTCCCCTCCCTCCCTCTCGCACGCGACACCTTCCCTTTATGTCCCCTAGTTTCTCCTACCACAACAACATCCCCCCCCATCTCCCATCCTCCCTACCACAAACCTCCCCTCCCTTCCTCTCTACCACACCCTCCCTCACCTCCCTCTCTACAACCTCCTCCCTCCCCCCCTCCTCTAGCCACAACCCTCCCTCCCTCCCTCGCTACCACGACCCTTCCCTCTCTACCACACCCTTCTTCCCTCCCTCACTACCACACCCTACCTCCCTCTCTACCACACCCTCCCTACCTCCCTCTCTAACACACCCTTCCTACCTCCCTCTCTCAACCACCACGTCCTCCCTCCCCCCCCTCCCTCACCTCCCGCTCTAACCACAACCTATCCTACCTCCTGCTCTACCACACCCTACCTCCCTCTCTACCACAAAACACACCCTAAAAAAACCCCCCCTCCCCTCATCTCCCACGGCATCAACCCTCCCTACCTCCCTCTCTAACACAGCCCTTCCTAGCCGTCCCTCTCTACCACAGCCCCTACCCTCATTCTCTCACACCCCACCTCCGTCCCGGTCTTCTAACCACACGCCTCCCCTACCTCCCTCTCTATCACACCCTTCCTACCTCCCTCTCTACCACACCCTACCTCCCTCTCTTACCACAACCCTGAACCTCCCTCTCTAAACACACACCCCTCCTACCTCCCTCCTCTCTACCCAACCCTTCCTAACCTCCCTCTCTACCCCACCCGACTACCGCCCCTCTCTACCCAACCCACCTCCCTCTGTAGCCACCACCCTCCTCTCCTAAACCCACACCCTTCCACCCCTCTCCTCTCTAACCTACTACCCTCCCTACCTACCTCCCTCTCTACCACACCCTTCCACCCTCCCTCTCTACAACACCCTCCCTACCTCCCTCTCTACCACACCCTACCTAGCTCCCTCTCTACCACACCCTACCTACCTCCCTCTCTACCACACCCTCCCTACCTCCCTCTCTACCACACCCTTCCTACTTCCCTCTCTACCACACCCTACCTCCCTCTCTACCACACCCTACCTACCTCCCTCTCTACTACACCCTACGTACCTCCCTCTCTACCACCCTCCCTCCCTACCTCCCTCTCTACCACACCCTACTTACCTCCCTCCCTACCTCCCTCTCTACCACACCCTACCACGCTCCGCTCCCTCTCTACCACACCCTACCTACCTCCCTCTCTACCACCCTCCCTCCCTACCTCCCTCTCTACCACACCCTACCTACCTCCCTCCCTACCTCCCTCTCTACCACACCCTACCTACCTCCCTCTCTACTACAACCCACCTCCCCTCCCCTAACCTCCCTCTCTAATAAACACACAACCCCTAACCTTTACCTCCTCTCTAACCACACCAACACCCTCCCGACCATCCCTCTCTAATCTACACACACCCCTTTCTAATTCCCTCTCTTACCACACCCACCTCCCCTCCTCTCCACCACAACCCCTAGTACCTACCTCCCTCTCTACTACACCCTACGTACCTCCCTCTCTAACCACCCTCCTCCCCTACTCCGTCTCTCTACCACAGCCTACTTACCTCCCTCCCGTAACCCGCCTCTCTACCAGCACACCCTACCTAGCGCTCCCTCTCATACTAACACCCTAACGGTACCTCCCTCTCTACACCCTCCACCTCCCTACCTCCCTCTCTACCACACCCTACCTACCTCCCTCTCTTCCACAGGCCACTACGTACCCCCTCTCTACTACACCCTCCCTCTCTACCACACCCTACTTATCTCCCTCCCTACCTCCCTCTCTACCACACCCTACCTAGCTCCCTCTCTACCACACCCTACCTACCTCCCTCTCTACCACACCCTACCTCCCGACTTTCCCTCTGCTACCACAACACCCTAGTGCCTCCCCCTCTTCGTACCACAACCCTCCACCTACCTACCTCCCTCTCTACTTACACACCCTACGTATCCCTCCCATCTCTCCCACCCCCTCCACCTCGCCTACCCTCCCTCTCTACCACACCCTACTTACCTCCCTCCCTACCTCCCTCTCTACCAAACCCTACCTACCTCCCTCTCTACCACACCCAACCTACCTCCCTCATCTATCCACCCTCCCTCCCATACCTTCCCTCTCTACCACACCCAACCTACCCCCCCTCCCTCCCTGTCCCCTTTCTACCCAAAAACACCCCCTACCTACCTAGCCTCTCACTACCACAGCCCTTCCAACCCTCCCCACTCTACAACAACCCCCTCCCTACCTCCTTCTCTACCACAACCCAAAAACACCCTTCCCTTACCCTACCGCCGCTCTCAATACCACTACCCATTAATTGCCAACAATTCCACCCCTCCCTCCTGCTCTAACCACACCCTCCTTACCGTCTTCTCCCAACATCCTCCCCTCCCTCCCTCTCTACCACACCATCCTACCTCCCTCTCTACCACACTCTAAAATCTACCTCCCTCCTACCACACTCTACTCCCTCCCGCTCTAACCACACCCTCCCTACCTCCCTCTCAACCACACCCTTCCTACCTCCCTCTCTACCACACCCTACCTCCCTCTCTACCACACCCTACCTCCCTCCCTACCTCCCTCTCTATCACACGCTCTCTATCCACACACACCCTTCCTTCCTCCCTCTCTACCACACCCTACCTCCCTCTCTACTACACCCTCCCTCTCTACCACACCCTTCCACCCTCCCGTCTCTTACCACCACACCTCTCTAACCTGGGGCTCCCTCTCTAACCCACACCCTAACCATACACTCTCTCTCTAACCAACACAATACCCTCCCACCTCCCTCTATCTACCACACCCATTCACCTACCTCCCTCTCTAACACACCCTTCCTACCTCCCTCTCTACCACACCCTACCTCAATCTCTACCACACCCTACCTCCCTCTCTACCACACCCTCCCTACCTCCCTCTCTAACACACCCTTCCTACCCTCCCCTCTCATCTAGACCCATACCCTACCTCCCATCTCATACCCACAACCCCTCCGGGCCCCTACCTCCCTCTCTACCACACCCTCCCTACCTCCCTCTCTACCACACCCTTCCTACCTCCCTCTCTACCACACCCTACCTCCCTCTCTACCACACCCTACCTACCTCCCTCTCTAAACCACAAACACACCCTTCCTACCCTCCATCGCTCACCACACGCCGTACCTCCCCTCTACCCACACCCTCATACCTCCCTCTGTACCTCACACCCCTCCCTCCCTACCAACAGACCCTTCCAACCCTCCCGCGCTCTCTACCACAAGCCCCTCCCTACCCCTACCTCCCTCTACGTACCACACCCTACCTACCTCCCTCTCTACCACACCCTCCCTACCTCCCTCTCTACCACACCCTACCTATCTCCCTCTCTACCACTCCTTACCTACCTCCCTCTCTACCACCCTCTCCCTACCTCCCTCTCTACAATACCACACAAAGACCCTTCCTACTTCCCTCTCTACCACACCCTACCTCCCTCTCTACCACACCCTACCTACCTCCCTCTCTACTACTACACCCCTAACGTACCATCCCTCCTCTACCACCACCCCTCCCTAACCTACCTCCCTCTCTACCACACCCTACTTACCTCCCTACCAACCTCCCTCTCTACTACACCCTACGTACCTCCCTCTCTACCACCACTCCCAGCCCCCCCCCCCTACCCTCCCTCTCTACCACACCCTACTTACCTCCCTCCCTACCTCCCTCTCTACCACACCCTACGTACCTCCCTCTCTACCACCCTCCCTCCCTACCTCCCTCACTACCACACCCTACTTACTTCCCTCCCTACCTCCCTCTCTACCACACCCTAACTACCTCCCTCTCTACCACACCCTACCTCCCTCTCTGTACTAACACCCCCTCCCCTCGATCTACCACACCCTTTTCCAACCCTCCCGCTCTACTGACCACCCCCTCCGACCTCCCTCTCTACCAAACCCTACCTACCTCCCTCTCTACCACCCTCCCTCCTACCTACTCTCTCACCACCACCCACCTACCCTCTCCTCCTTTCTTTTACTAACCACCCCTAACCTACTACCTACCTCTCTACCCACACCCTTCCAACCCTCCCTCTCTCACAACCCCCTACCATACCTCCCTCTCTACCACACCCTCCCCACCTCCTTCTCTACCACACCCTTAATTCCACCCTCCCTCTCTACCACACCCCTCCATTACGCTCTCTAACCCAGCACATCGCTCCGCTCCCTTCCCGCCCTCTCTAACCACAAACCATCCCTACTTCCCCTCTCTACCACACTCCTACTACCTCCCTCTTCTAACCAACACACCCCTACCTCCCTCGTCTAACCGCAACACCGCGCCCTCTCGCCTCCCACCACACCCTCCCTACCTCCCTCTCTCAACGCACAACCCTTCCTACCTCCCTCTCTACCCACACCCTACCTCCCTCTCTAACCACACCCTAACCTCCCTCGTCTAACCACACACCTCCCAGCCTGCTCCTATCTCTATACCACACCCTCCCTACCTAAAGCCTCCCTCTCTAACACAACCTCTATTCCTACCCTCCCTCTCTACCAGTAGGGACCCCCTACCTTCCCTCTTTCCACACCCTACCTCCCTCTCTACCGACCCAACCCTTCTCCGACCTCCTCTCTACCCACCACTTCCTACCTCCCTCTCTACCACACCCTACCTCCCTCTCTACCACACCCTACCTCCCTCTCTACCACACCCTTCCTACCTCCCTCTCTACCACACCCTACCTCCCTCTCTACTACATCCTAACACTAACCTCCTCTTCTACCACAACCCTTCCTACCCTCCCTCTTCACCACAAAGCCCTACCCCCTCTCTACCACACCCTACCTCCCTCTGTACCACACCCTCCCTCCCTACCACACCCTTCCACCCTCCCTCTCTACCACACCCCCCCTACCGTTCCCCCCTCTACCAAGACCCTACCTACCTCCCTCTCTACCACACCCTCCCTACCTCCCTCTCTACCACACCCTACCTAGCTCCTTCTCTACCACACCCTACCTACCTCCCTCTCTACCACACCCTCCTCCCTACCCTCCCTCGTCTACCACCCACCCTTCCTACTACCCTCTCTACCCCCACACCCCTACCCTCGCCTCCTCTATACCACCAACCTACCTACCTCCCTCTTACTCCACCCTATGTACCCTCCCCTCCTCTACCACCCGCCCTCCCTCCCTACCTCCCTCTCTACCACACCCTACTTACCTCCCTCCCTACCTCCCTCTCTACCACACCCTACCTACCTCCCTCTCTACTACACCCTACGTACCTCCCTCTCTACCACCCTCCCTCCCTACCTCCCTCTCTACCACACCCTACTTACCTCCCTCCCTACCTCCCTTCCCTCTCTACACACCCTAGGCCTACCTCCCCCTACCCTACCTCCCTCTCTAACCGACACAGAAACCTACCTCCACATCCCCTCTCTAACCACCCCTCCCTCCCTCCCTCTCTACCACACCCTTCCTACTTCCCTCTCTACCACACCCTACCTCCCTCTCTACCACACCCTACCTACCTCCCTCTCTACTACACCCTACGTACCTCCCTCTCTACCAACGGCGGTCCCCTCCTCCCTACCCTCCCTCTCCTACCACACCCCCTACCTTTACCTCCCTACCTACCTCCCTCTCTACTACCACCCATTACCACCTCCCTCCCGTCTCTAACCCACCACCCTCCCTCCTTTAACCTCCCCTCGCTCTACCACACACCCTATTACCTCCCTCCCTCCCTACCTCCCTCTCTACCACACCCTACTTACCTCCCTCGCTAACCACCCTCCCTCCCCTACTCCCTCTCTACCACACCCTACTTACCTCCCTCCCTACCTCCCTCTCTACCACACCCTACCTACCTCCCTCTCTACTACACCCTACGTACCTCCCTCTCTACCACCCTCCCTCCCTCTCTACCACACCCTACTTACCTCCCTCCCTACCTCCCTCTCTACCACACCCTACCTAGCTCCCTCTCTACCACACCCTACCTCCCTCTCTACCACACCCTCCCTACCTCCCTCTCTACCACACCCTTCCTACTTCCCTCTCTACCACACCCTACCTCCCTCTCTACCACACCCTACCTCCGGCTCGGTGTAGAGAGCCGATTTTACAACATAGCCACCAGCACAAATCGTTGTCTAGCAAACCTCTGCAGGAAGGAGAACGTGGGATTCGTCTACACCTGTACAATTTCTACTACGATGACTATTTTGTTTCGGACGATGGAGTTTCATCTGAACCATGTGGGAGCAGCGACGTTTTGGGCTTCTTTTCTTTCCACCACAACGAGTCGGTGACGGTATGTTCGGAGAAGAAATCGACTCGGGCAACAGGACCACAACCAGGAAGGAGGACCGCAAGACAGCGAGGACGGCAATCTACACAGGAATTAAATACTCATCCGTTAAGAACCCGCGAATTTGGATAAAGCTCCACCAACCACGACCCAAATTCAAAAGCCTTGCAGGGATAACGACCCAGGACCCGAGGACAGGCTATGAAATTAAATGTAGCATCCGACCATAACCAAAAATTTCGATTAAAAGAACGATCCTGCGAGTTCTAAAACCGCAACTTTTAAAAGTTTTCTATGCAAACGCATCGTAGCACCGCGAATAATTTTTCAGATTTAAAGGAACTATTGTTTACAAGAAATTAGTATGTGAATGGCATAGACAGCAATCTTGGCTCAATACACACGATAGAGACTTTTTAGCAGAGTTATTCACGTCCCGCGGTTATGTTAATGTTTGAGAACACGCCTAATAAATAAAAATGGAGGTGGCGTTTTTAATTTTATATCAAAGAAGTTCTTAAACCCCACCCTCGTGTCAAAACCTCAAATTGGTAAACGTCGACACATCTTTTGTGCTCATAAAGAATAATAACGGTACAAAACGGAAAGAAGAAAAATAATACGTGCGTCAATCTACAGACCTCCAGCTCAATCAGTGCAAACTGCCCGAGGAAATTTTACGACCCAATTGCAGATGTAAGTAACTCACGAAGATCACCGTAAATTTTTGGCGACTTTAATTGACCTGTGACCAAGTTTGGCTATACTCTTTACTTCACACTCCGGACATTACTTTGTATACGACCTTGCAAAGAGAGTTTCGCTTTTAAATCAATTTGTTCGAATGCCGACCCAGTGGTAATAACGTTCTTGACATTTGTACTTGCAACACAAGAATCTTGATAGAAGAATGTGACATGTTTGTTGATGAATTCCGTAACAAGCGACCATCGTACGAAATAACTTTCACTTTAAAGTTTACTAGTAACGAACCAAATAGTAGCCTCGAAACCGGCCCGAATTTTCAAGAAATCAAACTTCCATAAACCTAGAGCTATGTTTTAAAGAAACTGACTGGAGCTTTTTTAATTAACACTAACGACATAAATACCTCTTGGAAGTTATTCTAACCAACTTAGCCTAAAAAGCAGTGGCCAAGACTGCATACCATCGAAAATACGGCGTCCAGGCCATAATAATAAGCCCAAATGGTGGAATAAAGATATTGTTCAAACTGCCTGCTTGCTAAAAAATTTGCCTAATGATTAGATTAAAATCCTCACAAAATGACGAAGAAGGGTTGAATTTTGTAGAGCTACGACCACAGCGAAAGTCCAAAAAAGGTAATTAAGCAAAGTTAAAAAGACCTTAGAGTTTACATATTGCGAATCAAAGTAAAACAAACCCGAAAAAGAATTCTATAGTTATATCAGAAAGAAAAAAGTAGTTACTTCAAAACACTGTTGGCACCGTTAGTCGATGAAAAAGGCGAATACACACAAGGACGCGTACACCTGATTAATGGCCCATCAATACCTTCTTTGCATCAGTTTTTACAACAGAAGACCTCATTGATATCCCTACACCATTCGATCGGCCTATTCAGATTGATACTTCAGATTGTTCTCTAATCAATATCACCGTTACAGAGAGAGCATTATTGAACTGGTTTATATAAACTCAAGGTACATACAACACCAGGACCTGATACAATCTCGCCTAGAGTTTCTAAAGGAAAGCTAAGAATGAGCTCTCCACCAAACCCACTGACATTACTATTCAATAAATCCTTGCAGTCTGGAACGATGATCCTGATTAAAAAAAACATTGGAATCTATCCAACGTAACCCCTGATATTCAACAAATGCAGCAAAATCCCTACCCAGTTACTATCGTCCAATTAGCTTAAACCTCAGTTGTATGTACAATTGTAGAAACGGTCATACGAGACAGACCTCGTAAATCACTTAGAGGAAAATCACATACTTAAAGCTACTCAACACGGCTTTCGTAAAAAACGTTTCCTTTTTATAATCAAACCTCTTAGACTATCTTCCACGATATCCCTCCAACCTCTACGATGAGAGTACAGCTGATACTTAATTATATACCTTGGATTTCAAAAGGCCTTTGACAAAGTTCCCCCCACAACGTTTACTGCTAAAACGAAAAGCGCATGGAATACAAGCCTGTGTGTTGAAATGGAATAGAAAATTGGCTCAGCAACAGAAAGCAAAGGGTAGTCATAAACGGTAAGGCATCTAAATGGACCCTATGTAGGTAGCGGGGTACCCCATGGATCGGTAACTATGCCCAAGTCCTCTTTCTAATTTACATCCACGACATAGAGTGAGGGTCATCAACCTTTCACAATCTCAAAATTTGGCTGACGCTACAAAAAATTGCAAATAGCGTACTCTCAATAGAACAGGTTGACGATATGCAACCCAATCTAGATAAATTGCCATGGTGGGCCCAAATTTGGCAAATGAGTTTCATCGTCGGAATACTGTAAAGTACTACATGTCGGATACCTACATGAGAACGCAAACTATTCGATGAATGGCAACTCTCAGCTTAAGAATGTAAACAGAGAAACTGATCTGGGAGTAACAATATCGAGTAAACCTAAAACCGAGTCAACAATGTTTCAGAATTTGTTAAGAAGGCAAACAAAATAATTGGCTTTATAGGCAGGGTCATTTGAGCATAAATCCAAAGAAGTTCTCCTAACCCTTTACAATTCCTTTAGTCCGCCCTCCCTTCTGGAATACTGCCGTTCAATCCCTGGTGCCCTTAGTACCAAAAAGATATAAACAAGCTAGAACGAGTTCAACCGGAGAGGGTGTTCCCCAAAATGATACCTAGCCTAAAGAACAAACCATAAACAACGAAGAGCGTCTTAGAGAATTAAATCTATTCCCCTTTACCCAGCGCACGATTAAGAGGCGACTTGAATTCAAGTTTTCAAAATCATCAAAGGCATCGACAATATGAACTGTAGTAAGTACTATCACTATCGCCCCAATCTAATTACACGCGGGGAAGACGGTTGCAAAAAAATTATTGGTAAATCTTTTAACTCGCACGAATCTCAGAATTTTCTTCTTCAATCGAAGGGTGTCAACCTTGTGGAATGGGCTTCCCCGAGACGTTCTAGACTGCAGCACCGTTGATATCATTTCATTCCCGCCTATACAAATATCTCGCATCAAACCCACGACTGACTGCGTTTTGTAAAATGAATAACTTTATTCCATCCCCCTCATGTTACTAACCCATATGTCCCCTACTAACTTCCTAGCATAATGCCACGTTAGTGTAAAGGGCAGTAGTTCCCTTTCCAATGTTCCCTTACCCATTCTAAACCACTGTTTGGACACTTGATCCTCTTGTCCTTGGAGGACAAGCAACCTAGAAGGGTCACTAGACCTGTTGTTGCTTGATTTCCTTTGTACTCCTTTGTACTCCCTCTCTACCACACCCTACCTACCTCCCTCTCTACTACACCCTACGTACCTCCCGCTCTACCACCCTCCCTCCCTACCTCCCACTCTACCACACTTTACCTTTAGTTTAAATATATTTTACTTTTATTTTACCATATTTTTTTTCTACACATATATTACACATTATTTCTACAACATTATTTCTATATACCCTATATTTCTATACCACAATTTATGCACACATCCTTAACATCTCTACCACACCGTCTCCCTCCTCCCAATCCTAATTCTCTAAACTCTATTCTCTAACACCTTATATTCACACACAATACTTCCTATTCTCAAACATCCTAACTTTCCTCCCTCTCTACCACATATCTTCTACCACATATCCCTCCCTATCCCTCTCTATAATGTAATCTCTCTACCACATATCCCCTCTACTAAATCCTCTCTACCATTTTTCCCTCTCTAAAAAATACCTCGTCTCTACACATTATCTTCTACTACTATCCTCCCTCATCTAAACTTCCTTACTACCTTCTCTAACATTATATTTCTCTAACCATACTCCGTCTCTTAATACCTATTCTCTCACAAAACTACCTTTCTACATACAATACCTCTCTCTAATTTTTTACACATATTTACCTTTATTTCTTCTTAACATATATCCCTTCTAACATATTCTCTATCACTCCTAATACCTATTCTCTACCCAGGCACATTCATTTACCATTTTCTCTACTCTAATTATTATTTTAACATTTTATGTCCTAGCACAATCCCTTTCATCTACATACCCTATTTTTTAAATTATAAATTTCCTCTCTCTACCACATTCTTCCCTCTCTAAATTTTCCCTCTCTAACATTTTCTTAAATTTTTTCTAACACCTTTTTTCTCCACATACCTTCTCTACTACATACCTATTCTGTACCATTCTATTCTCTAACATATTTATTATTTTAAATACCTATACCTATCAAGTAGAATTATTTTACATTCCGTAAATACCTTTTTAACATTATTCTCTTAAATGATTTCTAAAATCATTGTTCTACCACATTATTCTTTCTTTTACCTTTCTAGACATATCCCTTCCTTTACCATATTTTTTTACACATCCCTCCCTACATTCCTCTTTTCTAACAAATTTTTTTACCACATCCTATTTTACCACATTTTTCTACCACATTTTTTTAAAACATTTATCTCTACACACCTGTTTTCTCTACCATTCCTTTGAGCACATTTTTTCTTACCACATTTCTACCATCTTACCACACTATATATATGTCTGTAATTTTAGTTGTTGCTTGCATGTATGTGTAGTAACCGTTTGACTGATACTGTGGTTTATCTAAATATATATCCTGCTGGACTAGCCTACAGTGGACACCAGCGCCACCTGTTGATACAGTATAGAACCCTGTGTGCAGGACACTTTATTCTATATAATATCTATTTGGTGAATGGTATATTTAGTTACATATTCTATTATATATATATATAAGATATATATATTTGTTTTGGCTTTGCTTTAGGTAGGTTATCACCCCTTGTATATTTCTGCATTATTTCATACTTTTTGTTTTTGGTTATTTTTGTTTTCGGT
>CM064487.1:54918383-54931295 GCA_032716605.1 Paralithodes platypus | reverse complement strand
GTCTAGGCTACCATCCCTGGTGGCCTATTTCTGCGTACTTCAATTTTTAAATTTTCAGTTAGGCTATCACCGCTGGTGGCCTATTTCTGCGTACCGGTATTTCATAATTTTTGTTTTCGGTTAGGATAGGCTATAGCCCCTGGTGGCCTATTTCTGTTTAAATAAAAATACAATTGTTTTCGGTTCGGCTATCACTGCGTATTCAAATTTAATTTTGTTTTGTTTTAATTTTCGGTTAGGCTATCACCGCTGATAACCTATTTGTGCGTATTTCTACATTTTTGTTTTCGGTTAGGCCTATTTAAGTAAGTGAAGCGACCTGAAGGGAGTGAAGTGTTTTTAAAGTGAGATAAGTGTTTTTAAAGTGAGTTTAGTGTTTTTAAAGTGAGTTAAATGTGTTTAAGTGAGTGAAGTGATCTGAAGAAAGTGATCGTCACCATGCCTCGTGCCTGTACGAACTGCGCCGGCAGGTTTGGTGCTTCCATGTTTTCTCCTGCCGATCCACAAATCTGCCGACTCTGCCAGCAACGAGAGGATTTGAGAGCAAAATTGGATGAAGCCCACAACAAGATCAACACCCTCACCAGGAAGCTGGAATCACTCCAAGAGTTTGTAACACTCAACATTGGAGTATCACTAACTCCAATTGTTTCAATTCCAACATCCACCACCGCCCCAACGTCATCTGCCAACAATCCAACACCTGCAGTAGCCACTGCAGCATCTTCTGACGAACCTGAGCCGACATCAAACCAGGACAGCCGCCCTGTTCACCTTAGTCTCTCCCCCACTCCTCGTGCAAGAAGCCTGCTAGCACGAACAGTACCAACCCCTCGCCCCCGTTCTAACCACTCCTCTCCCCGACCTGTACACAGAGTCCCGCCACCACAGGTTTCCGGATTTACACCAGTGAGGAACGGTGCACGGCCAACGCAGAAAAGGTCTCTTCTACCAGTTAAAATGTCAAACAGATTTGAGATATTGGTAGAGATGGAAGACGAACCAGAAGAGACCAGGCTCGTTGGGGATTCCATCCTACGAGGACAGGTCGAAGAGTTCTGTGACAGAGTCCCAAATTGACGAAAAAGATTTTGCATCCCAGGTGCTGGACTGGACGACATTGTGGAAGCCTTCGAAGATACCACAAAGGATGCAAATGAAAATACCCTTTTTGTCATCCATGCTGGTTCAAATGACGTCATGCGCACCAGATCCGAAGAGTTGATGGAGAAATATCGCAAGATGATCCAGCACTACAAAAACAAGTCAAGGAATATCATCATCTCAGGCATTCTCCCCAAGATCGACACACCTGACAAATTCTATGACAAGGCCTTCAGCACAAATAGCCGACTAAAATATTTGTGTCTGAGGGAAGAAGTTGAATTCATCAACCTCTGGGACAACTTCTACAACCAGCCTACTCTGTTCCGCAAGGATGGCACTCATCTAAACCCTGTGGGTTCAGCACGCATGGGTCGTCTCCTACACGAAGCAGTCCGCAGCCATGGATCAAAAAACGCCATCCGAGAAGAAGCAGCAGTGACATAAATCATCCAACGCCAAGCAAAAAACAGAGGCAACCGAGGACCACCAGCGATAAGGACCGAAGACAGCGAGGACCGAGGACAGCCATGAACATAAATGTAGATCCGACAAGAACCAAAAATATTATTAAAGAGCGTTCTGTGAGTTCTAAAATATAAAATTTAAAGGTTTTCTATGCAAACGCTCGTAGCATACGCAATAAATTTTCAGATTTAGAGGAGCTAGTGTTTACAGAAAATTATGATGTGATTGGCATAACAGAATCTTGGCTCAATACAGAAGATAGAGACTTTTTAGCAGAGTATTCACTTCCCGGTTATGTAATGTTTGAGAAAAGCCGAATAAATCGAAATGGAGGTGGCGTTTTACTTTATATCAAAGAAAGTCTTAACCCTACCCTCTTGTCAAAACCTCAAATTGTGAACGTCGACACATCTTTTGTGCTAATAAAGAATAATAAAGGTACAAAAATAATACTTGCGTTAATATACAGACCTCCAGCTCAATCAGTGCAAACTGACCGAGAAATTTACGAACAAATTGCAGATGTAAGTAACTCACAAGATACCGTAATTTTTGGCGACTTTAATTTACCTGTGACCAAGTGGGGCGATACTCTTACTTCACACTCCGGACATGACTTGTATACGAACTTGCAAGAGAGTTCGCTTTATCAATTTGTTCGAACGCCGACCCGTGGTAATAACGTTCTTGACATTGGACTTGCAACAAAAGAAGAATTGATAGATAATTTGAATGTTGGTGATGAATTCAGTAACAGCGACCATCGTACGATAACTTTCACTTTATAGTTTACTAGTAACGAACCAAATAATAGCATCGAAAAAGTCCTTAATTTCAAGAAAGCAAACTTCCATAAACTTAGAGCTATGTTTAAAGAAACTGACTGGAGCTTTTTAATTAACAATAACGACATAAATACATCTTGGAAGTTTTTCGAAACCACATACCTAAAAGCAGTGCAAGACTGCATACCATCGAAAATACGGCGTCCAGGCCATAATAATAAGCCCAAATGGTGGAATAAAGATATTTCAAACTGCCTGCTTGCTAAAAAATTTGCTAATGATAGATTAAAATCCTCACAAAATGACGAAGAACGTGTGAAATTTGTAGACCTACGACGCAAAGCCAAAAAGTTAATTAAGCAAAGTAAAAAGACCTTAGAATTACATATTGTGAATCAAAGTAAAACAAACCCGAAAGAATTCTATAGTTATATCAGAAAGAAAAAAGTAGTTACTTCAACTGTTGGACCGTTAGTCTATGAAAATGGAGAATACACCAAAGACGAAGTACAAATGAGTAATGCCCTCAATACCTTCTTTGCATCAGTTTTTACAACAGAAGACCTCAGTGATATCCCTACACCATCGCCGATTCAGATTGATAATTCAGATGTTCTAAGCAATATCACCGTTACAGAGATATTGAATTGTTTAGATAAACTCAAGGTAAATAAAACGCCTGGACCTGATACAATCTCGCCTAGAGTTCTAAAGGAAGCTAAGGATGAGCTCTCCAAACCACTGACATTACTATTCAATAAATCATTGCAGTCTGGAACTATGCCTGATCAGTGGAAGCTAGCCAACATAACACCGATATTCAAAAAAGGCAGCAAATCCCTACCCAGTAAATATCGTCCAATTAGCTTAACCTCAGTTGTATGTAAAATGCAAGAAACGGTCATACGAGACAGACTCGTAAATCACTTAGAGGAAAATAACATACTTAAAGATACTTAACACGGCTTTCGTAAAAAACGTTCCTGTTTAACAAACCTCTTAGACTTCTTCCACGATATCCTCAACCTCTACGATGAGAGTAAAGCTGTAGATATTATATACCTTGATTTTCAAAAGGCCTTTGACAAAGTTCCCCACAAACGTTTACTGCCAAAACTAAAAGCGCATGTAATACAAGACTGTGTGTTGAAATGGATAGAAAATTGGCTCGGCAACAGAAAGCAAAGAGTAGTCATAAACGGTAAGGCATCTAAATGAACCAATGTAAGTAGCGGGGTACCCCAGGGATCGGTACTAGGACCAATTATCTTTCTAATTTACATCAACGACATAGATGAGGGTCTCACCTGTACAATCTCAAAATTTGCTGACGATACAAAAATTGCAAATAGCGTACTCTCAAAAGATCAAGTTGACGATATGCAACACAATCTAGATAAATTGTCATGTTGGGCCCAAATTTGGCAAATGAGTTTCAATGCGGATAAATGTAAAGTACTACATATCGGATACCTAAATGAGAAAGCAAACTATTCGATGAATGGCACTCAGCTTAAGAATGTAAACAGAGAAACCGATCTGGGAGTAACAATATCGAGTAACCTAAAACCGAGTCAACAATGTTCAGAAGTTGTTAAGAAGGCAAACAAAATAATTGGCTTTATAGGCAGGTCATTTGAGCATAAATCCAAAGAAGTTATCCTAACCCTTTACAATTCCTTAGTCCGCCCTCTTCTGGAATACTGCGTTCAATCCTGGTGCCCTTATTACCAAAAAGATATAAACAAGCTAGAACGAGTTCAACGTAGAGTTACCAAAATGATACCTAGCCTAAAGAACAAGCCATACAATGAGAGTCTTAGAGAATTAAATCTATTTCCTTTAACTCAGCGCAGATTAAGAGGTGACTTAATTCAAGTGTTCAAAATCATCAAAGGCATCGACAATATGAACTGTAGTAAGTACTTCACTATCGACCAATCTAATTACACGCGGGGAAACGGTTGCAAAATTATTGGTAAATCTTTTAACTCACACGAATCTAAGAATTTCTTCTTCAATCGAGTTGTCAACTTGTGGATGGGCTTCCCCGAGACGTTATAGACTGCAGCACCGTTGATTCATTTAAACTCCGCTTAGACAAATATCTCGCATCAAACCCGCGACTGACTGCGTTTGTAAATGAATAACTTGATTGTATCCCCCCCCTCAGTTACTAACCCATCTGTCCCCTACAAACTTCCTAATCCTGCCACGGACATTAGTACCAGGGCAGTAGTTCCCTTTCCAATGTTCCCTTACCCACTCTAAACCACTGTTTGGACACTTGATCCTCAGTGTTTTGGAGGACAAGCAGCCTAGAAGGGTCACTAGACCTTTTGTTGCTTGATTTCCTTTGTACTTTGTACTCCTTTGTACTCTTTTGTACCATATCCTCCCTCCCTCCCTCTCTACCACACCTTCCCTCCCTCCCTCTCTACCACACGTACCTTCTCTCCCTCCCTCTCTACCACACCCTCCCTCCCTCCCTCTCTACCACACCTTCCCTCCCTCCCTCTCTACCACACCCTCCCTCTCTACCACACCTTCCCTCCCTCCCTCTCTACCACACGTACCTTCTCTCCCTCCCTCTTCTACCAAACCCTCCTTCCCTCACTCTCTACCACACCCTCCCCCCCTCCCTTCCTTCTTCCCACCCATCGAAGCCATCCTCCCTCCATCCGTCCCTCCGCCTCCCTCTCTGCTTAAGTACCTACCTCCCTATCCATCAATCCTTCACCCTTTCTCCCTACCTCCATACTCCCTAGCAATCCTCCCTCCTACCTTTCCGTATTCATCCTCCCTCCCTCCTTCCCTTCCTTTCTATTTCCACTCCCTGCCTCCCTGTCACACCCTTTGTCCCTACCTACTGCTTCCTCGTCACCATCCCTCCCTGCCCACTTACTTGCAACCTCCCTGCCTCTCTATTGAAAAAAGGAGGGGGGGGTCAGTTTGTTCCCTAGACCTCTATCAAGCTAACATAATAACTACCCCCGAGACACCCCTTCGAAATATATTTGTTGTACATGTTTTGGTAAAAACAAATGTCCTGGCCGAACGCCAGTTCCTCCTAAATTTTAGGTTGGTTATCACTCGCAGCAAAAATATCGACGCCTAAATGTCACGAAAGGTCTAAATATTGACAAAGAAAGGAGTGAAACGTCTTGAAGTCGCCAAACAAATGGGGCAAGTGTCTTGAAATCTCAAAACTAATGGAACTAAGCATGAGGAAGAAAGGGTTCCAGAAAATAGCAAAAATCTCCCAATTATTCCTCCCACTCTCACTTTTAATCCATACCCCTCCCTTCCACATACCATCTTCTTCCACATTCTTCCCCTCCGCTCCCTCCCTTCCGTATATATTTTCCTTACAATTATCATCTTTCCATGCTCCTCACTTCCTTTCATCTCTCTCCTGTCGTATATTTCCTTCAGTAATATATCATCTCTCCTCTTCTCTCCCTTCCCTTTATCTCAAAATATAATTTGTCCATGCCTCTCCCGTCTCTCCCTTCCCTCCTTTCCGTATATTTCTATTCTTATATAATCTCTTTGTGCCTCTCCCCTCTCTCCCTTCCTCTTAGCTCCCCTCTTCCGTATATTTCCTTCCTTGTTATATCATCTCTCCTCTCAGCTCCCTCCTTCATTTCTTTCCTTCTTGTGTATTTTTCCCTTCCTCCCTCTCTATTATATCTTCCCTATATTCTTCTGTATCTATTATTTGTCCTCCACTCTCCCCTCCTTCAACCTCCCCCCCCCCCCTTCCCTTCCTCTTCACACACACCTTTTACTTTCTTCCTCTCCTTATAAATACTCTCCTACCCATTCTTAGCTACTCACAGACTGTCTCTCTCTCTCTCTCTCTTTCTCTCCTAGCACAAGCAGTACACATACCCTTTCCCAGCGATACCAAAGCAGTCACAAAAACTAGATTATCCACAACGCAAAATCCAATAATCGCAATTCAATATGCGATAATGACACTCCCCAAACCAGCCCTCAGCATTAAGCTAAACCTCTAATTCCAAGCCATAATTCAACAATATATGACTCTTGATTTCCTCCCCTTCCTGCCCCTGCTCAGGGGCAGTCGAAAGCAAATAATGAAATCGACGCCAATTTCAGGGACCTCAATTCCAACAAGATAAATGGTTCTTCCTCTTGTTGTTGTTGGCTATTTGCAGAGAGCCGGTATCCCACGGTCGTTTATTGAATCCGGTTTTATTTGCACGAACGGGATGACTGCCGAGATGGTGGTCGAGACAAAGGAGAATGAGAAAGATAAAAGGGTTAGTTGGATCTATCACTGGGTTTGGAAATGTGGTGGTTGTGTTATTTTAGCCCACTCGGTTCCAGGGCGTCACTTTTACTTTATTCGAACTGACACTAGATGATTTTATTCAGCTTGGGAGGAAACTATATACATCAGTTTATATCCTGGCTCAAACGAGTTTTTCTGAAGCTGAAGAGAAATCGCATAGCGTTAACCCTTTTGAGGATTATGACGCATTTTGGTAGTTTGTTCTAACTATCATTCGG
Organism: Paralithodes platypus; assembly: GCA_032716605.1. NCBI lineage: Eukaryota > Metazoa > Arthropoda > Malacostraca > Decapoda > Lithodidae > Paralithodes > Paralithodes platypus. Next base: position 54,924,399 of record CM064487.1, on the reverse strand, counting down.
CCATTGTTCTGAAGTAGACAGAAAGTGGAACATAACCATCAGTGTATTAAGGGGGGGTGACCTGCTTTGTTTTCTCTCATTTTCTTTCTTGCTCTGGCTTGTATCCATTCGGCCCCATTCAGCCTACTGTTTGGACGTTTATCCCCATCCAGGTGACGATTTCTTTTTGGCGAGCGATAGCGAGCCAGCATTGTATGGAGAAATCCGGCTTCGCCGGAGAAATTTTTCTATCGAAAAATTTACAAATTTAGCCTTCTGTCAAAAACATATATGAAGATATGCTGGTTCGCTACCGCTCGGCAGGAAAAAATGACACCTGGATGGGAATAAACGTCTTAAAACAGTAGGCTGAATGGAACCGAATGGATACAACCCAGAGAGAGAGAAAACAAAAATAAACGAGGTGGGCCCCCTTAAATTTACCAGCCATTCAAGGTACTATAATTATAAGCAACACTATACCCGGCATAATTCTAGCTGTCGGTAAATTAATCTCATAGCAACTGATTTACCGATAATTAACCCTCTGAAAATTTTGACGTATTTTGAAAGTTTATTCTGGCTATCATTAGACGATTTAATACAGTTTAAGAAGGATCTGTGGGAATTATAAGGGTAAAGACTATCGTTAGTAACCCTCTGACTTCCATATGCCCTTCCGAATCTAACTAAAATTGTCTAACAATAGCCGGAAAATAGAAAAGACATTCATATAGGATCTTGAAAGGGTTAATGGAAATATAGGAAAGTAATATATGTCTCTGCTTCACTTACATACCAAGTTTTTTATACTAACAATATATTTTGCTACACAAACGTCATAATAGCTGAATTGAGGGCAAGAGGCTAGGAATCCTGTTCGGGGCTCTGTCTCGAGTCGGCCACCCCCAGCAAAGGGGTATGTGACTGGGTATATACATACATACATACATACATCAAGATGAGGAGATGACATTTTACCGTCTGCTGGAAATAAACAGACTATACTGTAGTTATACAGTTTGTGTCACAAAGCATGACTTAAGATACATGTGTACAATATTTTTAGCTATGGTGATTTGCATAATGGATTTTGCTGATTGGTGGCGACATTAATGCAGTAGTGACTTTAGTGTCGCTGACGTTAACATAATCATAAGTGTTTTAGCTTTCAACACACTGTTCTTTTCTTACTTTGTAGTACCTTAGAAAAGTATAAGGTTCACATTAACATTTTATATTTTGGTACCATCATACATAGTAATGATAAACTTCGTGACGACAATTACGAACCTCTCTCTCTCTGTCTGTCTGTTCGTCCGTCAGTCCGTCTCTCTCTCTCTCTCTCTCTCCACTGAAAGCCAATGTTATACCTTTGCTTCAGGTTAGGTGTTCTGTGGTGTAGGGCGCGACACTACTCTCACAACACAGGTGAAATTAAGTTGGATTCCTGCGCGTCTTCTGCCACTCGCTCGATTGATTAACCCTTTCAAGATTATGACACATTTTAACAGTGTATTCTGGCTATCATTAGACGATTTTATACACCTTAGGAAGGGTCTATGCGAATTAAAGGGGTCCAAACTATCTCAATTAACTCTCTGGCTTCCACATACCCTTCCTAATCGGAATATAATTGTCTAATAATAGCCAGAAAGAAGAAAGGAAGTGCGTCATCGTATCTGCTAACGGTTAACTTAAATATTAGTAGTAATTAAATTGTTAAGACGATCCACTCTAGTATTAACCCATTTTGTACCGGCATCATCTTTTTAACTGTATTGTAGCTATATTTAGATGATTTTGTGCAGCTTAACAAGGATCTGTGGAAGTAAAATGGGTTAAGCGAGATGGTTCGAAGCCTGTTAGTTTCCGAATATTACCTTCTAATAGTAGCCAGAATAAAGTTAAAAGGACGCCACTGGTATTGAAAGGGTTACGTCATTAAAAACCTAAGCAGATATATTATGTTGGGCAATTATAGTCAAAACCAGTAGTAGGCTAGGTATAGAGTATATCTATCTATCTATCTATTGCCTGAAGCCGTGATCCCCAAAGGGGTGGCCACGAACGAACCGCCCCCATGCACCTCTGTCTCCAGTCAGTCGACGCTCCTCCTCCCAACCAGCACCGCCTTCATTCATATACTTCCTCACTCCATCCTTCCACCTCTCCTTCGGTCTACCTCTCCCTCTCTGTCCTTCCACCTCGCTCTCGTACACCCTCTTAGTCATTCTCTCGCTTCCCATACGTTCCATATGGCCGAACCATCTCAAGTGTTCCTTTTCACACTTTCCAGCACATCTACCTCCACACCAAACCTCCTTCTTACTTCCTCATTCGTCTGTGTATCCCTCCATGTAACTCCGCACACACTTCTCAAGTAACTCATTTCCACCGCTCTCACTCTTGGTCTGAGTCTCTTCCCGAACATCCATGCTTCGCTTCCGTAAGTTAGTGTCGGGATTACCACACTGTCATGCAAGGACTTCTTCACTTCCATACTGACCACTCTATTTCATGTTACTGCTTTCAACGTTCCTACAACCCTCTTCCCCTGTTGCACCCTGTCCCGCACTTCTTCATCCATAGTCCCATCTTTACTCAACACACTGCCCAGATACTTAAAAGAACTGACGATCTCTATAGCCTGACCGTTCAACTTCACCTCACACTCTGTGACTTCACCCCTTTCGAAGACCATAACCTTGTTCTTCCCCGCATTTACCTTCAAATTCCGTTTTTCGCACACTGTTCCAAACTCATTTACCAGACCTTGCAACTCCCATTCATTATCGCTCATCAGAACTGTATCATCCGCAAACAGCAGTATAGGCAGCTTCCACTCATTTCCCTCCCTTTTCAGCGATACACCAACATCCACTGCTCTTCCTAGTATTTCTTTCATGACTCCATCCATATATACAGTAAACAACCACGGGGACATCACACACCCCTGTTTCAACCCAACACTCAGGTCAAAGAACTCGCTCTGCTCATTCTCCACACGTACTGCTGCCTTTGCACCCTCATACATGCTCTTCACTGCTTTCAACTTGCCATCTACTCTGTATATTCTAAGTACTTTCCACATGCCTTCTCTATCCACTCTGTCATAGGCCTTCTCCAAGTCCATAAAGGCAACATACACCTTTTGTTGCTTCTCCAGATATTGCTCCACAACACAATTCAGGGTAAATATCTGATCTACACATCCTCTTCCCTTCCTAAAACCTCCCTGCTCGTCGCCTATCCATTTCTCCGTTCTCACTCTCACTCTCTCAATCACTACCCTACTGTACACCTTCCCTACTACGCTTAAAAGACATATTCCTTGGTGGTTACCACACACTTCTCTTTCCCCTTTGCCCTTATATAGGGGGACTATTATGCCAGTCTTCCAGTCATTGGGTGCACTCCCCTTCTCCCATGCTAGTTTGCACATTTTCCATACCCATTCGATCACTATCTCACCACCATACCTCAACATTTCCCCACGCACTCCATCTGTTCCTGGTGCTTTCCCCAACTTCACTCTTTTCATAGCTTTCCACATTTCTGACCTCCTGATCCACACCTCCTCCTCCACTACTTCTCCTCTTTTCCCTCTCATACCATATCCAACTATGTTTGCTGGCTCTTCATTCCTTACATTTAGCAACTCTTTGAAGTACTCCCTCCATCTTTCGACTCTCTCTTACTTCTCGGCTAGCATTCTCCCATTCTTATCTTTCACACCCTTACTGTTTCCCTTGCTACCTTCCCTAACTTTCTTGACTTCTTTCCAGAACAGTTTCTTACACTCCCTCTATTTTACACTCAGATTCCTTCCAAATTCCTCATCTACTTTTCTCTTACTTTCCTTCACTACTCTCTTCACCACTCTCTTTCTCTCCACGTACCTCGCTCGTTTCTGCCTCTCCAAATCTTCATTCCCTCTACTACCCAACCACTCTCTATACGCTTTCTTCTTGTCTTCCACAGCTATTTTTACCTCTTCTGTTTACCATGCTGTACCTTTCACTCCCCTCCCTCTTCTCCTCACTCCACACACCTCATCACATGCTGCACAGATCTCTTCCTTAAACACCTTGCTTAATTCCTCCACTTCCTCCATATCTTCCAGGTCGAACCCACCTAGTCGTCTTTTTACTGCTCTCTTCCCTGATTTCCTCCTCCTGTAGCCTCTCCACCCTCCTCACCATTCCACCTTCCTCTCGCCTCCCTCCGCTCTCCTCACCCTAGCATCCATCACAGATTTCTTCATTCTTTCATCCACACATATATAATCAATCAGTTACTTTCGTTCCACCACTGTCTTATCCTTCATCGTCCACACCACTTTCCATGTGTACCTGTGAATCATTCTGTGTCGGAAGAAGGTATTGGCTATCCACAACCTCCTCCCCACACATACGTCCACAAGTGCACTACCATTCCCATTCACCTCTGACGGTACCCCCCACCCTCCCACCACTCCATCAACTTTCCTATCACCCACCTTACCATTCATATCCCCAATCAGAAATATTCTTTCGTTCTTATCAAACTTATCCAGGCACGCCTCCACATTCACCCAGAACTCCTCTTTCTCTCTTACCTTTTTATCCTCTGTCGGAGCATAGACACACACAATCACCCACGTTTGTATTCCTACTTTCATTCTCACCCACACAATCCTTGAACCCACAGACCCATAGTCTCTTATACACTCCTTCCATTTGTTACTTACAAACAAACACGCACCTTCTCTCGCTGCTCCCTCACTCACTCCAGCACACACACCCATGCCATACTCCCACTCTCTCACATCTGTACCCTTCCATTTGGTCTCCGTCATTCCACATACATCCAGCCTGGCATTCACTAACACTTCCAGTACCTCTCTCTCTTTTGTGCCATCATTCATGCCACTCACATTCCATGTACCTAGTCTCAGAATGTCTGTAAGTTTGTCTATAGTCGGTCGGGGTTCGTCAACACAGGGTCCGTCCGCATCCGAGGCTGATTGTTCGTTTATCGTTGCTACGTATTTTTTTCCGGGTGGGGGTCGCAAGCCCACCGACCCAACCTCGTCACCTCTTACGACACGCAGAAGGCACGTGGGGCATATTCTAATCCCTTACCCCCAGAGTATATATACAGTGTATATATGTATATATATATATATATATATATATAAATATAAATATATAAATAAATAAATATATATATATATATATATATATATATATATATATATATATATATATATATATATATATATATATATATATATATATATATATATATATTATATACAGTATATAACAGAAATACGATGTTGCCATTTATCAGTTAACTTATAAATACTCCGATCAAATGAACACGAGGAATTACAGGGGAAAATTTGTATGTAGTTGTTTATGTATTTATTAAATAATTATTGTTATTATTAGTAGGCTACATATATTGTTTAGTTACTTCTCTAGACCTCCATCAATTGATGCTTTAATAAAATGCCCCCAAGACCACCCTTCAAGATAAATTTATGCATTTTTCGGTAGAAAAATGCCCAGACCGAAGGCCAGTTCCTCATAAACTACAGGCTAACTATCGCTCGCCAGGAAATTGTATCGACACATAAAAAGTACGAAAGGTCTTAAAATCGCCAAGCTAATTAGGCAAATATCATAAAATCTCAAAACTGATGAGGTTAAACATGAAGGAGAAGGGAATCAAGAAACCTGCCCTTAAAGCAATGCCGAGTAAGACTTTGATAACATTATTTCACCTGTACTACCTGTTTAACACCAGCATATTATATTCAGCTAGGGAAGAGGTTCACGTAGTCATATTGTTGGAACGGGCAATCGCTTATTTTTCACTCCTTACGTACTCACAGTGATCGATTATGCCACCGACCAAGTTATCTAGAGTGCCTTTATAATGAGAGTGGTCACGTAGGAGGTCCCTGGAGTCAGGAACATATGTTTTTTCTAACAAAACAATGCACACATTTATCTAGAAGGGGTGTCTTGCGGGTATTTGTTGAAGC